>OV651814.1:79689759-80225736 GCA_927349885.1 Psylliodes chrysocephalus | reverse complement strand
TCAAGTATAGCTGTGGGACCTTTAAATTTGTGGGATTCCAACATATATAAATTGTTTTGCTAAGATGTATAAGGTATATTTAATTCGCAGAATCAAAAGACATGTCTTGTATATAAAATATAAAAGTCATAATAATGATGATTAATAATAATTCTTAGCAACCGAAGTTGCTTAGGAGATGAGTTTATCCTTTGTCATACAAGGACTGCCACAAATTGAAGGGTTAGCTAAAAAGTGTTCAGTGTGTGACATTTTAACGTATGTAGTGCAACTGAGGCGCTACAATGGCCAATGTGAAAATTGACACTGTTATGTTATGATAATTCGTTCATATTTACACGTTACACAACATAAGGCATTTTGTAACTGGTTACACAAATAACTATTATGCATTAAATAGTCACTCTCTAGTTATTATTTACTTTCTTCACTGAATATTTTTCGAAATGCATTTATTTAAATTTATAAGTTTTAAAACTATTTGAGTTTCTTATAACTTTACAAAATTAATTTAAATCTCAGTGGATAATATCAATTTGAAACCATTGTATAATATATCTAAATGGAGGAGATGCATCACTACGTACTTATAATATAAAAAATTGATGGCGTCATTTTATTTATTATACTACCTGTCTCCCTTCCTTTTATGATTACTTTTTACGTTCCTTTTTTCAGTTTCCCCATTTTTGTCCTAGTTATTTTAAGATCCGTAACATTTTGTGTGGTGATGAATGGACATAATATTGTATAAAGGAATGTAGATAGAGGTGCTCGTAACATTTCAGTAACGTTAGACAAATAACTACCGATTTGTACTTTTAAGTGAAGCAGTTTTTAAACACGGTTCTACTTTTATGACAAACATAGATTAGTAGTTTAAAATGTTTGTTTTTGGAGGTAAAATAGTGCATTTCTGATTTGAGACAAAATGCATTTCTATGAAAATAGAACGAATTTCAAATTGTCAAGAAATTAAAATACTTATGTATGGTAACATTAAGTACAAATTATTAAATCGTATATTTTGTTAATGATGGATAAGGAGAAACAAATTATTAAAAAAACAAATTTCAGAGATTTTTAAATTTTTTAAAAGAAATTTTGCGTGACTCTAGTAAGAAAATGTAAATATCGATCTCTTATTTTTAAAATTTAAAAGTAATATTATTACACAGTGATCTTTGAAGAGTATTATAGGTTTACTTTGTCAGTTTATCCGTCCGTCCGATCAATGCCATGTTTTTGTCCTCACTGCATAAAAATAAAAATATCAACTTGAAAATTTCAGGAATAAGGAGACAAAGCCTATTGATTTTGAAAAAATCTGAAAAAAATGGGGGAGTTAAGGAAGGTTAAAATTAAAAAAAAATCATAATTAAAAAACGAAAAGCGATAAGTACATAAAATGTTTAGTAAAAATCAAGCTCTATAAAAATATGCATCGCCTATTGATTTTGAAAAAATCTAAATAAATTGGGGGTCAAGGGGGAATTTAAATATTTAAAAGAATCCTAACATAAACACGAAAAACCGGACAAGTACAAGTCGGAACTCGCACCTAAAGAGAAAATTTTTAATTTACTTTTATTTTAATTCTGTTAAAACTTCAATTATTACGTCATGAGATACAGCCCGCTGACAGAAAAACGAACAGCGAAGGCTTAGTAATAGGATCCCGTTGGTTACCCTTTGTGTACGGAACCCTAAAAATGATATCAACTGAGATTTTTTATCAAATTTAAAGCTCTATAAGAAGATGAAGCCTATTGATTTCGAAAAAAATTTGAATAAAAATGGGGGTTGAAATAAAAAAAATAGAAATCAAAAACCAAAAGAGATATCAACATGAAATGTTTAGTAAAAAGGAAACTCTATAAGGGAATGAATAAATAAATAAAAATAGAGGGATAAAGGGTTTGATATATTGAAAAATCATAACCCAGAAACAAAAAATAATATCAAATTGAAATGTTCAGGAAAAAACATAGAAGGGGATAAAGCCTACTGATTCTGAAAAGAATCCAATTGAAAATTTGGTTTAAGGGGGTTTATTTAACTGTGAAGAGTATAATATAGAATACCACGCAATATACACACAACCAAACTTATATGGAATCATCTATTTTTCATAATTTTTGAGATGTATGAACATTTTTTGTTTATGTCCTTACCAAAAACTTTTAATGACAAATAACCCACATGGCATTAAAAATAATCAATTAGTTGACAAAATAAACAAAATGGTATTTTTTTGGTTTCTGAAACGAGATGAGATTTAAATTTTTAATAGCCGAAAAGCAAAAACAAAAAGAAAATTGGTAATTTTAACAATCCGTGTTACCACCTCTAGCCCTTATCAAGCTTCTATTCGCCTTGGAATGCTTCTTATTGAATTGTCAATATTTGTTGGGGTATGTTTTCCCATTCTGCTAATGCTGCATCAATAAGCTGTGCAACATTTCCTGCATTGGTTTGACCAGCCCTAATCCTTCTTTTTAGCTGGTCCTGATAGGATTAAGGTCTGGTAAACATACAGGCTAGTCTAAAACTGTGACACCTTTCGTTTTAAGACATTCTCTAGCCACTCTGCTGATATGGGGAGGTGCATTAAAGTGCATAAAGATAAAATTATCCAAAATTGCAGCTCTCCAAAGCCTATCGATGGTTCTAGCTCTAAATCAACATACCTCGGACCGATTAAAGTTTGTTGAAGTGGTAACAATGGAGTTTTTACTCCCAGCATAATACGTCCCCAGAACATTACAGTTCCTCCTTGATATCTTGGAACAGATCTGGCAGCGCGGCGTCTCGCTCATCTTCCTGGAGCTCTGAGAACCCGAACTCGATGGTCATCTGATCTTAGGAAAATTCTGGTCCTATCCAAAAAAAGAACATTTTGCTAATTCTCAATTGTCCAGTTTTGGTGTTGAGGGCACCAATTTAGCCGGTCAATTTTATTTTGCCTAGATAACGGTGGGACTCATAACTCTCTCCTACTGTACAACCGTCGAGCCCGAAGTCTTTTTCTTAGGGTTTCAACTGAAACGTTCATACCTGTAGCTTCCAGAAGTTGTCATTGTAGCTCTGGATGAGAAACACGGGGATTTTTTTCTAGCAATTTGGCACACAAAGTGGTCCCATTGTTCAGTTGTGACTCTTTTACAACTTTGTTTGGGCCTGTTCTTGAGAGTTTCTAGTTCCAAGTATCTTTCATATGTTTTCGATACAACTCCCTGGGTATCGCCTACTACCTCTGCTATGTCTTATTGGAACACTCCTTGTTCAATGAGAGCAATAATTCTTCCTCTCTGGACATATGTTAGTCCAACATAAGACATTTTGTTGTTATTTTGGAACGAAATAAAATTACTGGAGGATCGCGATTTTACTTCTGAACACAAAATTCACAAGGTAATTAATCGTAGCAGTTGTTTCTTCTTTATTATCATGTTTGTTTTGAATAAAATGTCTCATCTTAAAGTTGGATACCAAATTTTTTCCTTACAAAAAGTTTATTCAGAAATACACAGTGATTCCATATGAGTTTGGTTGTGTGTATATCTTCATTCTAGTTATTGATATCTGGATCCTCGTTCCAGAGCAAGTATAAGAGCTAGAGCTAGATTAATAAATATTTTGTCTGACAAAAAATGAGCACTTTTGAAAGGCAAATGTACTATCAAACAGTTCTTTGATGCATACTCTCCTAAATTCTACATTTTAAATTACTGGATTCAGTTAACCCCAAATTAATATTCTTTAATGCTGCAAAAATCAATGTTCATCTAATCTAGTATATCTAATAAAAAACAGTTATTTATTTCTAGTATTTAAAAGTGATGAGATATCGTAATGTTTACACTATACTATAAAAAATTTTAATATTGCTGAAATACGATCTAATTTCACAGGTCGTGAGATAGCATTTCCTAATACTTAATATTACTGCAGGCGTATCAACTAATCATCCTTATTAAAATAATGATACCTTCCTTACCGTAACTAATCTAATATCCTCCAACGGCTTCAAGCCCTTTAAAATTAAACAGAGCTGAAAATTACTTAATTTTTATTGTATAGATGGCAACCTTTTGTCGACTAAACTAAGTAGGTGTAATCATAAAATGTTTGTTAAGAAACGAAGAATCTGGACACATGGTAATTATATGAATTTAGCTATGATATAAACGAAACTACCGAATTTGTTGTTTCAACGACCATTCATTACACTAATTCGCATTTGTTATAACACACTGACAACTTAAATCAACTTAAATTAGCGTCTAATTAACCAACGTGCGTCATATAGATAGATACCATCGCAGAAAAAATTGACAAATATGACTAATATTGTTACAAAAATCATTCAACAAACATAAATTATAGTTGCAATGAATTAATAAAATACATTTTAAGTAATGATTTTTAACGACAAATTCAACTCGTCATATCTGAAGTAGGCCATGCGACAGGTGAAAAATTAAATATATTAGTTGCGACTTGTGAATCTGATGCCAACAACAGTCAACAATGTAAATAATGTTCATCTTGAAAATGATATTTTTTAAGACTGACCAGAAAATATACACTTTTTGAACAATTTTTCGTTCAGAAAATAACGTTTTGCTGATCCAGACTGGAAAGTAGACGTTAGGGACCGGTAAAAGCTTTTTTTACGACCACTATCTAAAGTAGGCTTTTGCGTTTCGAAATACAACCGCAAAGTTGACGTTTTCCGCGAACTGACATTAAGTGACAGCATTGTCGCTCGTTGAGCGGTAAACTAATATAATATTTCTTTTTAATAAAAAATTTTGAAATTCTTTTTCGTAGTTTGATGTTTTTTTTTTCTATTATCCAAGTTAACACTGACTTTGAATATCAACTCCTTTTTTCATGAATATCGTAGATATAGGCAACACATTATTCACTACTTACGTAAAATTTTCAGATTTTATATCTATTTCTTAATAATATAATCGTAGAAAAAATCTTGTGTGCATTTTGAGCGAAAATTTCGTTGCCGCTTTCAAGAAATTGCCGCAGTTCGCTACACGTCGAGCGGCATCTTTCTGTCTCAAGCGGCAACTTTTCGCTCTTAATACACAAATAGCTATTACCGGTCCCTGTTTTTCATTTTTCCGATCGCTGTTTGATAATACAGTCTGCCTACTATGGTAACGTTCCGATTTATTGCCAAGTGACAGTCGTTGATTTTTAATTTGTTGTCTATGTCAAACTTGTTTTCGCAAATTTAAAAATATAGATTTATATTATCTGACGTAGAAATTGAAAATTTGGTTAGTTTATGCAGTTGTATCCATTATCTAGTTTTAGTATTTGTTAATCACTTTATTAAATTAAATAAATAATTGAGTTTACATCGAAGTGTCGGTCTGAAAAAAATATTGTACGTCACTCCCTGGAATTTGCTTTTCTCGATCTGCAAAACACTACTTTCCGGTCTTGTAATGTAAATTACTATTTTAAACATGCCTATACCAAAAACCATACCAGATACAGATATTACCGTACCATATGTTTTTGTAGAAATGCTGAATCTTTGATAAAGGCGCATTTAATGAGGCCATTTTCAGTACAAAAAGTCACTCTGGAACCAGAAGTTTTAAATTATTCTCTTCCCCAAGTAAGACGTCTTGTTGAATGTGCCTTCTATCCATGGAATCATAAATCAAACATTGATCTCTTCTACTAGTTTTTGTAAAAGTTTTAGGTATTTCTAGTGAACAAGGTGTGGGTACTCCCACAATTTTTTTTTCCTTTAAGCTTCTAATATTTCTTTTTAGAGACCTTACTGAAGACCCTGACTCAGATTAATTGTAACAGAATACTTGCTTATTTTGGTTTATTTTAATCACAATTTTGGTAAACTCTAACTTAACAGGATTACCCATGATACAAAAATTACAGAGGTAATTTATTAATTTTGACTAGCAGTCAGTGTGCTCGTCTGACTTAGTCTCCGACAAGACTGAAGCCTAATTTTGTTGATATTCGTTTCCATATAAAAATACTTTAGCAAGGCCGCTGTATAATACCGTATGTTGTGTTTAATTACTGTTTATGTGAATGTATCATGTGATGTTTTTCTAATAAAGCAAATTTCAAGGTTTTAATTTGATAGTCAACCTTCACCACTATTTTTTTACTTATTGAAGTTCGACCATTGTTTTTTCGATCTTTTGTCTTTTAAATATTTGTAATTCGATATTTTATTTTCTTATCTTCTGTCTTTCGACCTTTTGCTTTTAGATTTATGTTTGATGGATAATTTAGAACGCCTACGTTTTGTCATTCGATAATTATTTTTTCAATATTTTCCGATCTTTTACTTTTGACTTTTCTCCGGGACCCATACACTCTTTTAGTTCTGATTGATAAATGTTCGTACAGCCGCAATGCCGCCTTACATTTTAAGCGACCAGAGTAGTGTAGCCAGTTTTAAATCATCCTACATAATTTCAAAAACATCGTTTAAACCGATTAGGGCGAATTATGTGACTTACTCTAATTATTCATGGTAATTCTCGGACACTAATATAAACACCACCTAAATAGGATGTTTAATATGTGTGCTGAGTACAAATCTGGATGCGGTTGAGTATGTGACTCAATTGAGTATTCCGAACGGGCAAGCCGTGAATTATTATGGTAAAAGTAGGTACAATACTCGATAAATGATAATTAGTCTATTAATTATAATCATGTTTAGTTCAAGTTACAGATACAATATTTGTTATAAAAAGAAATAGCCTCTAAAATTAAATTACATGATAATAAAATTTTAAATAGTTCTTATTTTTATTATATTATCAGACAATGCAACATTTAATAAAGACCTGAAATTGATTACTAGCTAGGAACCTATCAACCTCGCTGATTTTATTTACATGAAACTCTACGTAGCTCTTAGACCATATCTCGATAATTTGACAATGTCCTTTGACATTGAAGAAATTTGCTGACAATATTAAATTAACCTCTTGAGTGGGCGGGCGACTATAGTCGCAATGCGTCATAAAGTCGACATTTAGAGCACCGATTGAATTTCATTTTTTTATATTTCCTGAAAGAACACAATTGGCGCCATTTATTGGTGAAAACCTCTTTAAAATCGATCTTTATTTGAAAATGCTAGATCGATGAGTAGATTTAAGAGCAATCCAGTCCCTTCTGACGTCACACCGCACGGATCTAACGACCTCCCCTTAAATTATTTGGAACCTTGTTCGCTACATAAATTTGGCAATGTTGTGTGTCTCGCGCTAAAGAATAATCATATAGGATTCGGTAGGGTCCGATTACAATTACATGAACACAGGTATGTCATCAATTGGCGAACTAATTCGTTGGCTATCGCCGCCTACTGGGGGTTTAGTGGCTTGTTAATTTTATAGGAATGTAGGAATACTATTTTTAAACCAAACAACTCAAATATTTTTTATTTATTGATAGTTAAAGATGATATACAGGGTATCCCGAAATTAGACGGTCATATTTTAACAGCGTAATCTACATCCTAAAATAGTAGTAAAAGTTCATATAAACATAGGTCCGAAAACGTTTCTTTTCCGAGATACAGGGTGTTAAAGGTGAATTCCTGATACCACACTTTTGTAAATATTTTCTAAACGTTTAAAGATAATTAGGTAAAATTTGTTACAAATACTTACTTTTTTACGCTTCATTTATTGGACTAAACCCCAGTTTTTGATCATCTCTTAGGTGAGTAAATTAGGGGGAGCTTAGGATAAAATTGTCCTAAGTTTTTTTGTTGATGTTTTTTAACATTTTTGACTATAAAATTTGGGAAACCAATATTTTCTGTATAATAAAGGTACATTTGTCACATCTCGCTAGGACGCGCCATTTTCAAGAGTAAAGCATGTTACCTTATTCGAAAGTGTAAACAATAATTAGTAGGTCTGTAGAATCAGAAATTTTATTTTTTTTTTAACTTTTGAAAACCGGTAACTAAAGAAATTTTAGAAAATATTTACAAAAATGTGCCATCTGGACTTCACTTGTAACACCCTGTATCTCGAAAACGATACGTTTTCGGACCTATGTTTATATAAACTTTTACTCCTTTTTTTAACCGACTTCAAAAAAGGAGGAGGTTTTCAATTCGTCGCAATATTTTTTTAAATTTTTTTTTTATGTATATTCAGTGATAATTCTTTAAGACGGTATCCGATTTTAATGATTCTTTTTTTGTAAGAAAGGGGGTACTTCAGGGGTGGTTCCATATAAATTTGGTCAAAATCTAATAATTGGGCCCATGAGAAAATCCTCAAACTCTTCATTTTTTATGAATGTTTAGCGATAATACTTTATCACCTTGTCCGATTTATATGATTCTTTTTTTATTAGTAAGGGGATACCTCAGGGGTGGTCCCACGTTTTTTGTTTTTTTTTTTAATTTTTAATTTCTAATACTTGTAGGATGTAGATTACGCTGTTAAAATATGACCGTCTAATTTCGGGACACCCTGTATATTGGAAATTCGAAATAATAGTTATGACGTAGCGGTGCTCTTCTAATTGTAATCGGACCCTAGGTATATGGATACGGAAAGCGATGAATTGGAGATAGGTAAATTGTATTTATTGTATTAAAGGAACAACAAATATAAGTACAATTAAATAAGTATATTAACATAACAATTTTTTAATATCTGTATAAAAAAATTTTTTTCACATATAGATTATTAAATTAAAAAAATAACTATTAAAACACGAAATGGTAATTTTTTCTCTTTTACAACACAAAATATACAATACTGTTGAATCAAAATTTTCTCTTGGCAGCAAGTGGTTTTTGTGACGCAACAATTATGATGCTTTGCATCTCATGAATTAAAGCTAATTCTCTTTCAATCTTAAGGTGATCACACCCCTTATAATTTTCGAACAAGAATATCTCAAAATATTTAAATTTTGGCAAAATAAATTAGGCAATAATATCTAGAATATGCATATATTTTAATGTTTTAATTCCTTTCAGTTTCCGAAAAAAACTAAAATAGATTTAATTTTGAAATATCATAATGAAAATAAATGCATTCCTCGACAGCACTATTCTTAATATAATCCCCAAATTTAAGCTCCTAATATCTTGTTAATGACTTCTTAAAATTCGCCAAAATTAGTGGCTAAAACTCTTCGTTAAGTGCTATCTTCTGGTGTAAACTGGTGTAAATTGTTGCAAGAAACGAATAATGACAGAGTATACGATACGATAGTTACAAGCGCGTTACACCAGAAGGCAGCACTTAACGAGGCGTTATAGCCACTAATTTTGGCGAATTTTAAAAAATCATTACCAAGAGTTTACCATTAAGAGTTTAAATTTGAGGAATGCATTTATTTTCATTATCATATTTGATTTTTTTTTCTCGGAAACTGAAAGGAATTAAAACTTTAAAATATAGGCAAATCTAGTTAATATTACCTAATTTATTTTGCCAAAATTTAAATTTTTTAACAAAATTACTTTTTGAAATATCCTTGTCCGAAAATTATATAGGCTGCTGCATTCACCTTAATATACCAACATACAGGGTGTTTCAAAATTCATGGGACAAATTTCAGGAGGTGATTGCTCGTATGAAATTAAGATGGGTGTTTCCTATAACAAAATTTTCTCAGCCCACCCCTTTCCGAGATATAACCCTTAAGAGGTGGTGACTAAAATTGAGTTTCTATTTTTTTCTAAATTGTCAGTAAAGCTAGAAACTTGAAATTCTGTAATTTTCGTGCACTCGCAAAGAACTAACCACGGTTATTTTTGCAATATTTTTGTTACATTATAGGGGGGTGAAATTAGCAACCCTTACTTTATTTCATATCAAAACTTTTTTTCGAGATGAAGTTTTATGAAATAATTTTGTAACTTAAAATACTTGTTTTGCCTAAAAACTAAATTAAACAAAAACCTAACAACGCCTCAACAACAAACTAAGACGATCACAATAATTTCGCACCTCTTCAAAAACAACTATTTTTCGACACAGAAATTAACAAATTTAACTAAACAGCAGCTACCCTTTTAACCACGGGCTTCATAGACCAGCAGCGTTGCCATATTCATTTTATCATTGTCCTAATAGAATTAGTATCGGAATGAAAACTATGTTAATCTTTGGTCCTGTTTAAAATTGGTAATCTTTTTAAAAAAAAGTTATTTAGAAAATAGTTAAGATATTTGTTGTAGAATGACGCTAAAGAACCAAAAAAATTAATTTGTTAAAAAGTTGAAATTTTTGTTGTTTTTCTTTAAAAATATAAGTTTTTCGCGATTTAGCGTCATTCTCGGTTCATTTTTAGACCGATTGGACTGAACCATTTTTTTTACAATTTTTTTAACTGCCTCAAATGTAAAATTGATTTTTGGCGGAGGAGCGCCCGTCATGTTTGCTTGCGCCGGTCTTAAAAAAACTTAAAATATCGCAAAAATTATTACTAGATGTTAGAAAACATTTTTGTAGCTTAAATAAATCATTTTTAGTTGATTTAATTTGCTAAAATTAATTGATCTATTAGGTAGATGATAAACTAAATAAGTGGACTCACTTAAGGGGTTAAGAGTAAAAAAAAATAATTGGCTGTGATTAGATTAATATAGCACATTGTTTTTTTAAATTAGGTTTTTTGTTTTTTGTTTTTTTTATGTCTTGGGCACTTGCCATTCAGCCAGTCTTGAATTATTAGGTTGATATATCTTTTCAATAAATTTATAGATAATAAATAAATAATCTTGCTTATATTAGGTGTTGTTTATTCTACTTTGGCGGCCGAGTTAATTAGTCTTAATGCTGAAAAACTTTGACGGTTAAATGAAGGATTACGTAAATGAAGGATTACGTTACAAAAATTAATTTTGTATATTTGTTTTATCTTGTCTGGGCATAGAGGGGTTGCTAGGTTATATATTGTTAAGATGAAAAAAGTAGTTCTTAGTTTTTGGAAATAAAATTTTTTTAAAAAACGAACTTTGAGTTACTAAATGATTATTCACTTTATGGTTAGTACATCCATAATAATTATGAAATAATCGATTGGATATCCATTTTACTATTTTAATATACGAAACCATATTACTAATAAACGACAATGCGTCATGAATCCTTCTCTACGTCGTATTTCAAGTGGGCGTATGTCACTGCTTTTGATAATCCTGTCGATGGTACTTGGTTACAACGAACTAGCCCGCCCTGTATGAAAAAATAGGTATCACCTAATTCACCTCAATATCTCTTACATTTTATGATTATTTCCATTCGTAACAGCTGTTCGAATGAAATTTAGAAACTTTGAATGTGATCTAAATAGAAATAGATCTATATCAAGTAAAACTATGTAGCCCATTCCACCCATCACTTCATTTCGAGACGGAAAGAGATTTCTCGACTTTGAAGACATGCGTTTATATTTGTACGTACATTCATCGTCGTCCTTGAATCAGTGCCAAAAAGTAGTTGTTTGGACTATAATTTGATTCGTACGTTGATTGACAAATGGTAAATACACTCTAGGAAATTACTAAGTACTTTAAAACGAAGACTGTTATTTATTGCAAAAGGGACGGGAAAGAAAATTATAAACCGCTTATAGTAATTATTTCTTGTTTACGAGTATAGTTGGAATTGTAAATTATTTGTTCAAGCTGAAAAAAGAACAGAATAAATGTACTGGCGCTGCTTTTTTATTTTAAACAGAGAGAAATACAGGTATCATCTCTTAAAATATTTGTACTTACTCGTAAATCAGTTTTATAACGTTATTAAAATTTATATTATTACATTAAGAAGGAGAAAAAGAAATAAATATTAGGTATATTTTGGACAGTTTTAAATATGTCCATTAATCTAACAATTAAACAATGTAATACATATTTATATAACCAGTTACTTATTTGTCTGTAATGAGTGAATATTTTGCTCTCCTTCCTCAACATGAACGAGTTACACAAAACGAAATAATTTTTATAATTTTGACAAGCTTATTTATAAAATTATGTTTGGTAAAAAATTAAGTTTTTGTACTTCCCTTCAAAGATTTTAGAATCTATTTATCATCACATTATTTTATTGTTAAAGCTTGTTAATTTTGAACATGGGTTATTTTGATAGATTGGTTATTTTTAGTTTTTGTTTTAGTTTTTTAGGCGCAAGCAGCGTTTATAGATCTTACGTTAATAGCCCTCGCCTAACGGCTCGAGATCTTACTTACACGTTACTATTCATAAACGCCTGTTTTACGCCCTTTATACATAAATAAGTATTTAAAATAAAAATAATCACTGCAGTTTAATGGAACAAGTGGTAAAAGTCGACGGATAGCCTTTGTTGGATAATATGTATTTCAATTTTTGTTTTCGACCAATTTATAAAATTATTGTTTGTAATTTTTCGAATGTTTGTTAGACATTTAAAACTATGAAAATGAAAAATCTTCAATTCCCCATACGAAATTATAAAAATTGCACCCTCATATCCCCAAAAAGAATATTGAGAGAGCTGCGAAATAAAAAACGAAAAAAATGAGTGCATCGGCCGGGAGTCGAACCCGGTACCTCGGTCTTGATCCGTTCATACCTACTCTGCCATGGAGTTACCAGCACACATACGTATTGATATCCGAATTTGCAAATTTGAAGTCAATCAGATACCGATTCTCGTCGGTACACCCAAATTCTCATCCAATCTCAGCTCCTTCAGTTCTCCTTAAAGCCAACGTTTTGACATCGTCAGCTTTATTAATTTTTCTTATGGTTGTTGCTTTTATTTTGGGAATATGAAGGTGTAATTTTTTTAATTTCGTAGGGGGATTGGGGATATTTCATTTTCATAATTTCCAAAAATTGCATTTAATTTTCAGCTCTTAACCGATTTTCTCCCCTTACTTTTGTTTCATTAAATTTTTAACCGACTTCAAAAAAGGAGGAGGTTCTCAATTCGTCATAATATTTTAAATGAAGTGTCACATTTTATTGTAGGTAAGTACTAATATTGGCCCTAAAGCCCAAACCGATTTGCGAATTTAATAGATTTTGTAGGAAATATAAGTTTATCAATGTTATTCCCACCACGACATAATTTGAAATAAGAAAATTACAGAGAATTATTACGACAAATGGGAGAAAATTTTATCTTGAGTGGTGATTTTATTGCCAAAAATATCATCTGGGGCTCCAGATTAACAACCACCAAAGGTAGGGAATTGCATGCAGCTGCAAGTGAAATTGGATGTCACTACCAGTCAACAGGAAAACCAACTTATTGGCCAACCGACAGAAATAAAATACCTGACTTACTGGACTTTTACATCACTAGAAAAATATTCGGAAACTTTATTAAAATAGAAGAAAACTTTGACATAGCCTCAGATCATTCCCCATTGATAATGATACTAAGCGAAAATATAATCCAAAAAGAAATTAGACCCACACTGTGTAATAAAAAGACAGACTGGGTAAGTTTTAAAACTGAAGTAATAGAATCAAAGTAAGTGCACACTATGAACAAAAGAACAACTAGAGTACGAGCTGGAAAAATTTGTCATTGACATACATCAATCATCATGGAACAATGCACCAGAAATTATAAGAAAAAACGTAGGCAATTCATACCCTAGAGAAATAAAAGAACTAATAAATAAGAAGAGAAAGGCAAGAAAAAATGGCAAATCACCAGATTCCCTGAAGATAAATAAGATAAATTTGGATTTAGGAACAAGCATTCCACTATTGACCAAGTCTACAGACTAACGAATGAAATAGAGGAAACACTAAAAGAAAAGAAGATCTGCACCTCACTCTTTCTAGATGTAGCTCAGGCTTTCGATAGAGTATGGTTAGAGGGCCTTAATTATAAAATAAATAAACTTCTAGCTAGGCAATATTGTGACATCTTAAAATCTTACTTGACTGATAGAATCTTCCGAGTAAAACAAGAAGAATATTTCAAGCTTAAAGAAACCAAAGCAGGGGTACCTCAAGGAAGTGTTCTAGGACCAGTTCTTTACATGTTGTTTACCTCCGACATACCACAAACGCAAAATGTGAAAGTAGCCACATTTGCCGACAACACGGCCATACCTGCCATCGGTAAACCTATAGAAAAATCGACCAGAAAACTTTAACATGCAACTAATAAAATCTATGAGTATTAAGCTCAACGAAACTAAAACAGTTTAGGTTAACTTCACTAATAAAAGATCAGTAGAATACCTACCAGTGACATTAAATAATACTAGAATACCATATTCTAATTCGGCGAAATACTTAGGAATGAACCTAGATATTAAATTAAAATAGAAAGAACACATAAAGAAAAACGGGAAGAGTTGGGTATAGACTTACGGCATACAGTTCTGGGGGTGTGTCAGTAAAACTAACAAATATAATACAACGTTTCCAGAACAAAATATTAAGGGCAACAGTAAACGTCCCTTGGTATGTTAGAAACTCAGACCTACACAGAGATCTGAGAATGCCTACAGTCGAAAAAGAGAGGAAAACTATCGCAAAAAAAACATGAAAAAAAACTGCATGGTCACGTCAACGTCGAAGTTCTACAGTTCCTGGACAACCGATACCTAATGAGAAAGCTCAGAAGGACCAAACCATTTGAATTAGTGGTGTGTGCAGTGTATAGTTATCAGAACAGAAAGGAGAATATACCATTGGGTGAACTCTTAGTTTTAAGCCTCTTAAGTTTACTTAAGTTTATAATAAAGACAAATTGCTGGTTTGCTAAAATATAGCTAGGTGCAATGCAATAACAAAAAAACTCTTAATTATGGTAGTAGGTACACCTAAAAATATGAGAAACAAATTTGTAGGAGAATAGCTGGTTTCCCCCTACATTTGTTAACAAATTTCTTCGACTACGGGAAACTGAGAAAAGACACCATTGGTTTTCTGAAGTTGGATGAAATAAAATGCGGGCAAAAACTTAAACTCCATTTAATCTTGTACATCCATAGTATAACTTTTACAACAAAACACTATAATTTTTAGTGTAATTTTAATTGTATGCAACAAATTTTAAAAATGGCTACCTAACGCCTGTTTAAGGAACGAGATATTGTTTTGTTGAGTGGGATTCGTAATCTGAAGTGCCAAGTACAGCGAATCTACGCGAGATAGATTCTTGTTGTCGCTTGGCATTTTAACCAATCGTCTGTCAGGACGCGCACACATGATAGCTTGTATTTATGACTAAAATGACGTAACGTCTTCGAGTCGTTTCTATTCGCTCAGTGCGAAGTCATGGTAGGGGAAGCAAAAGCGATACTAGCGCTAGCGGATAATTTGTGCATTTAAGGGCGATATTTTTTAATTTTGGCGTATCAAATATACGTATTGTAAGGTTTGTTTAATTTATTTATAGTTTATTTATTTAAAATACTTCATTTACAATTTATTAATAACGTAATAATTAATTTATATAGTACTTAGGCACTATTATGACTCTTTATTCTAATTTGTTTATTACAATTTATCTTTTCTGTCCAACACTTAAATTGAATCTTCCCGTCCGTCGACAAACTCGCGCTATTTATATAAAACCAGCTCTGTACCAGAACTCTCTCGGCTTTCCAGAACGATCGAAAACTGCCTCTCTATGATTCATACGCCGCAAAGGGATATATCCGGTAGCTTCTCGAAGCGGTGCGTTTGACCCTATATGGCCAGTGCTAGACTTCATACCGCGGGCAAGGAGTAAACAAAGTACAAAGATGGCTTCACAACATAGTTTATATTTTATTATTTAAAATAAAAAAGATTGAAAGCAATATAATGAGCCACCGCAGTTGCTGTGTTGTAAACTGTAGAAATACTAGCAAAAAACAGTGTATTTTATAAATATTCAGTAGGAAAATGGAAATTAAATCAAAGAAATGAACATGCCTATAATTGCAGTAACAAGGGAAAAATAATTACAAACCATTATTTTTTTAACAAGAGTATCTAATACCTATTGAAAATAGTAGACAGCAGAAAACTGAAAGGTTTTATTTACTTAAATTGCTATTATTTTACGATGTTCTTCAAAATTTCCTAAGTACATGGGAATGCATCGAAGAACTAAGAACACTGGCATACCGATATAGAGTAAAACTATTTTGGGTGCCAGGTCACAAAGGCATCGAAGGCAACGAAAAGGCTGACGAACTTGCAAAAAGAGGGTCAGAAGAAACACCGGAACTAGACACAAACCCAGGAGTACCAAAAAGTACAGTCCGGGGTTTTATAAATGACTGGATTCGGGAACAACATATCAACTATTGGGGAAGCACCCCAAAACAGGCACATGGAAAAGCTTTCATAGGCAGACCATGTCCCAAAAGAACTGGAGAACTACTCTTAATGAATAGGAACCAGTTGAAAGTGATAAAAGGGTTCATGACTGGGCACGCCCCAGTAAAGGGATACTTGAACAAAATTGGCATGTACAATGGGGAACTCATGTGCCGACTATGTCACAAGAAACCAGAAACGGCCAAACACATACTGTGCGAATGCGAAGCTCTAGATCGCAAAAGACAGGCTCTTTTTGGACAACCCCAGGTTGATCCAACAACGTATAGAACCCACTCACCCAAGGATCTGTACAAACTTGTACAAGGTACAAAGGTGATAGAGTGGGTGCTATGAACTAACATGGGGTAAAACACAATAAGCCAATAGGCTTCAGTGTTATTCGAAGACACATAGTCAGACGAGCCCAGGGAAAAAAAAGTACTTGTTCAAAATCGAAATATTTCTGCCTTTGATTTAGATTATTGTCTGTGTCTGAAATGCAATTTTATGACTGATTGATTGGAAAACAGTTATTTAATAATTAATTCTATGTTTTCTTTCGAACTAAAAATAAAGAAAACAAGTATAAATTACATTCGAAAATATTACAGTATTACAACTATTTTTTTGGGAATAAATTTTGAATACACGTTTGACATTAACCTTCAACTTCATTAGGCAACTTTTCATACACTTTCTCGTAAATACTGTTGCCTAATTACCTGTTCTGTGCACATGTTTTTAATAATTTTTTTATTAAATATACTTATTTTTGTTTAGCTGAAGTAATAAAAGTATATAATAATTGAATCTTTTCACTTGTTTTATAAATCAATATAATTTTATTGAAAGCAAAAAATACATCTTTTAATTAGAAATTCTATTAAAAATTATACTGTCATTACACGAAAAATCCCCGTTAGTACATATTTTAATTGGCGCTGCCGTCACGCACGGAGCGAATAGTAGTAGTAGAAGTACCAAAGGCGGCCTAGATTCTGTGTTTTAATTCAAATTAGCCCAAGAGCCCACTGCAAATTTTTACCGTCATCTGATAACGAAATGAAATATACCCCAAAAGCATGGAAAAATATTGTACTTTACTAAATGGCACCTGTGCCAATCCCAATCCTGAGCAAAGTGGCTTAAAAAAATTATTTTATATTAAAAAAATCACATAAGGCATGACAGCGCTAATTTTGTTTGCCCTTAAAGTTTTCCAGAAAATATTATTTAAATATATCTTGATATATATCGTTAAAGGGAAACATTTTCTTCCTCTTAACATCGCACAAAAATATCTATCCACGATTAGTAGGTAAATATCATTAAAAATATGAATCAATGTTCGCTGATTTAAACATTTATTTGTATGCCTATTGTTGTGATTCATTTTCACAGGTTGCCATAGAAACGACAAAAAACTACTATGATTATGGTTTAAAATAATTGTCTAACAAGATTTTATAATTATTATTGACTATCTCTGCAAATGGTTTATACAATGCCATCCTTCTTCCTTTCATACATAAACATGGTTTAAAAGGTAGGTAAAAATATTAATAATTCAGGTTTAAAAGCTAGGTTCACAACGAATTAGGATTGTAATTTTCAGGGAAAATATAATTGTTGCTGTCATGTTTTATGTGATTTTTTGAATATGAAATAATTTTTTTTAACCACTTTGCTCAGGTTAGGGATTGGCACAGGTGCAATTTGGTAAACTACAATGTTGTTACATGCTTTTGGAGCATATTTCATTTCGTTATCAGATGACGGTCGAAATTTGCAGTGGTCTCTCATACTAAATGTAATTGTTCTGTGTTTTAATTTAAATGTATGTTGAATGTTTATTCAACAAAATTCTATAAACTTACCCTCTAAAATGCACCGCTTCTAAGATACAGGAAAAAACCGTTTATGCGAATATCTCCGAAATCAGCTTCCTTACGAATAATCGCCTTAACAAAATACGTTTTTTCAATTCTAAACCACTGGCTTTGCAAGAAGCAGTGGCGGAGATTTTGAGGTCATAAAAAATATGAGAACATTTTAAAAATGTTCTGTAAAATCTGAAAATAACTAAAATTGTTATTATTATGTCTGTACGGTGGGGAAGGTGGGTTGCTACACTGCACATATGCCCCATTAAACCCATTGTGCATCCTCCAGGGAAAAAACCTGCTTGTTGTCGCTGATAAATTTCTAGAGACCATACGTTAATTTTAAAACTAAAAGAGGTTTATTTTTATTTTTAGGCTATAGTTCTGTGGCCACATGAACTTGCAAGAGCTTTAATCACCTCGATTATTAGTATTACAAATATAATAATTGATGCTCAAAATAAGTAGAACGTTTTAGCAAATATCCCTAAAATGTAGCAGTTTCCAATCTAATAAAACAAACAGCTTGGTTCTATTCGCACGTTTTAATAATTTTTTTTAACTAAAACCTGTTAGATAGGATCTTTAATTACCCAAATTGCGGATACCTTTTAAAAACGTAAAGCACGTATTTAAATTTACATTTTAAAATGTCCGTAGAATTTGAATATTCAACAATCTCAATTAATTCATAACCAGCAATAATAACGGTTTTTCTTTTAGTAAAATCCCAAATTAATGTTTTATTCACAACAAGCCCTCACTTCCGTCGGCCAATCTTTTAATTGTTTTTTACTGTACTTACTTTGTTGACGTTATCAACTTGTTTCACTATTAGATTACAAGGAGAGGGGTCTCTGAATATTTATCAGTTCCTCTACAGTTGCTCCCGACAGTACTGGTTTAAATAATTTAAACTGTTTCTCGATGTGCTGCTTTATCCTGAGTTCATCGTCAACTTTATCGATGGAAACTTGCTGAATTTTAAGCAGCGATGGACGTTTATAACAGGCGAACAAAGTGTCGGGATTCGGTTTTCTTTTTAACGCTTGTACGCTAGTAAGTTTGTTAATTTGTTGCCAAAGAGATAAACGAATACGGCACTATAAAGTACGGAGTATTTTCAACTAAGTATAATTTTATAACAAACGTACGAATTGAAAAAAAAATAGATTGGCGGTGTTTCAACAGCCCAATATTTCAAGTCAAGGGATAGCAGAGTTGAGTGGGATAAAGGAAAAAAGTATTGGAGTTCCGGATATGGATACTTACAATGTACCCGGATACTTTTTAAAAAAGTACGAATACATCTTAAGGTACGTTTACATCTGACATTTATTGCATGATATTTATGTCTGACAGTTGTTTAGTCCAGTGTAAACACTCAAAAATAAATGTCCGAGAGAAATGTTTATGTGTTTACACTGGACTAAACAACTGTCAGACATAAATCTCATGCAATAAATGTCAGATGTAAATGTACCTTAAAGATAAAAGAGACCACCGGTGTTTAACCTGCGCAAATGTTGCCAATTTCTAAAGAAAGGTTAACGGAGTGGGGGAACTGGGCAAGGACCTGAACTCTGTGACAGGGACCGGACTTTGTTTATTATCATCATAATGAACTATTAAATTTATTTAAAATATACGTTTAATGGAATTTTGTAATATGAAATAAATTTAACGTGATTTTTTAATATAAAACAGATGCCACAACATTTTATGTAAAGAGAAGACCTTTTATAGAATATTTCGTTAGCTATTATTTACTACGGACTTTTCTGTAAGAGACTACAGTAAAATGTTGAAATAGAATATTGTTAATCGAGTAAGAAATGGTACTCATTGTCTAAGAGTATTATAAAAAAAGCATGTGCGCAGGCGAATACTGCAAATCAAACTTTGTGAGTTGAACATTATATTTTTTCTACGACATAATATTAAAATATGTCAAAATGAGAAAATGCTGTTTTGTATTATAACCTCAGAAAAATATATTTTAGGAATATTAATTAATATAGAGGATGAGTCACATAAAACTCTAGAAATGCATATGTCTGAAACCAGATAACATTTTAAAATTTAAACCTATTAAAAGTCATTTGGTCGCTAGGAGTGGGTGATTATCGAAATAAATTATTGATCATTAATAATAATCGATTATTTTCGATCAATCGCTTATTTTCAAACAATCTATTTTTGTTCATATTTCCTTTAAAAGCGACTACTTGATTATCTTTGAAAAATCAAAAATAAATAGATTAATTAAAAAGCCAATTAACCGATAAATCAGTGTTTACAAAAAATAATAAACGAAATATCGTTTATTTTAAATAATCTATTTTTTATTTCGTATTTCCATTGAAACAGATTATTCGATAATTTTTGAAAAATCTAAAATAATCGATTAATCAAAAATAATCGATTAATTAAAAAGTCGAATAATCGATTTAAAAAAAAAAAAGAATTATTTCCTTTAAAATCAATTATTCGATCATTTTTGAAACATCGAAAATAATCGCTTAATCGAAAATAATCGATTAAGCGAAAATAACCAATTAATTAAGAAGCCGATTCTACGATAAATCGATTTTCAAAAAAAAAAAAAAAAAAAATAACTGAATTATTGATTATTTACAAATAATCCTTTTCTTTTTTCATATTTAAAATTGATCTAATTTTCTTTGAAAAATCGAAAATAATCGATTAATAAAAAGCTGATTGACCGATAAATCGATAATTCTAAAAAATAACCGAAATATCGATTATATAATATAACTGATTATTTTTATATAATCTATTTTTTGTATTTTAAAACAAATTATTCGAATACCTTTGAAAAATCGAAAATTATCGATTAATCGAAAATAATCGATTAATCGAAAATAATCGATTAATCGAAAATAATCGATTAATTTAAAAAGTCAATTAAACAATAAATCGATTTATCTAAAAAAATCGATTATTTTCAATAAATCGAATATTTGGAATAAATCTACTCTTTCTGTAATTCCTCTATAATCGATTATTCCATTACCTAAAAAAACTAAAACAATTTATTGAAAATGTTCGATTAATCAAAAATAATCGATTAAAAATAATCGATTAATTATTACGGATAAATCGATTTTCATGAAAACGATAAATCGATTATTTTTGTAACCCCTATCGGTCGCATGATTTTATCCGAGTATTTAACTCCAAAATTTAGAGATTCGGATTTTTTATTGATCCTGTTATCTTTGAAACCGCATTCGATAGTATAATAAATATTGCTAGAATTTAAATTTTTTTAGTAAACGAAGATTTTTTCAAGTTGTTTAGGGGTTTATAATGTAACATTTTACTAATAATATGACTAATTTCCGTAACTTTAGTATTTTTTGCTTATACTAGATCATATTGCGCGTTTTACTTTGTTTTAAGACTTAAGATTCAAATGTCACTTCCGTAACCGCAAATAAAATGAACCTTGAAATTTTAAGTAGGTGAACCTGTATTTAATCTAATTTT
Source organism: Psylliodes chrysocephalus (assembly GCA_927349885.1). Classification (NCBI taxonomy): domain Eukaryota; kingdom Metazoa; phylum Arthropoda; class Insecta; order Coleoptera; family Chrysomelidae; genus Psylliodes; species Psylliodes chrysocephalus. The sequence continues at coordinate 80,204,004 of OV651814.1, read as the reverse complement.
CTTTTAAAAATACCTAATAAAGAGCTAAAAACCACCTTTAGTAAATATTCTTATAAAACTACTTTTTAAAAACAACATTTCGTTAGTAACAATGCCTATTTACTTCTTATTTAGATTAAATGTTTAAAATTTTACTCTTTTGTAAATTTTCTATTTTCTGAAATATGATGTATTTGATGCTTAATATTTATTAAAACCCCTTAATGCGGATCTGAAGTATTCAGCTCAAAGAATCATGGCGACTTTATGTCAAAACGTCAACAAATATTTACCGCTGAGAAGGAATATATTTCTTATTTTTCATAACATTGACACTTATATTATTTGTATATACAATTTTTCACCATACATCGTGGTATTTTTAACTTGAAATTGAATAACTAAAACACTTTAAATTGCTAATAACACCAACAAATAATTCAAAAAACGGCGATCCATAAATGATTTACTGACGCGGAGACAAGCATAGAATAGAAATTTCGGAGCAATTCGGGTAGCGTCGTGAACACAATGATTTTTAATTGGTGGGTTACTTAGGGTTGGAATAGATAACGTGCGCGATGTGCAATGTTACATCTTCGGTCTCTTTTATCTAAGGAATACATTCACCTAAAAATGTATTCGGATACAAGTATCCGGATACTCTTTTCGTATACTATAAAGGATAATTTTTAGAATAGTTAAATTATGTTTATGCCAATACTCATAGTTTGTGAATACAATGTAATTGAATACGAGTTACGCTACTTGGCATGTATGTAGAGTACCGGGAAGATCAAACCTTTAGTCTTGCTTTGATTTTGAATATTAAATGACGGTCGCACATGCAAGAAAAGAAACGGCACATTGCCAGTGGTATCATTCACAGATTCGTAACCTGCAACCGACCGGTAACTTAAAATGTCCATACCACATCCTTTCCTTTTTTGCACATGTGAACATTGAACATCATTTACTATTCACTACAATACAAGCAAAGCGGGACCGAAGGTTTTAATCTTGCCAGCACTGTATATCGAAAATTTAAAGCGAGATAATACAAACAGTAAACAAAAAATTCTTAAAAAAGTTTCTTGTCTTAACCATAGTCACAAACGAGTTAGTAAAGTAAGTTCGAATAACAAAGGTTCGATTTAGAATCGACATGTGCCATTCAGCCAAACACAATTCCTTTGGAAAGTAATACAAACTATAAAAATTTTAATGATGAAACTTACCAAAGTTCGATTGACAAAACTTCGAAGCTAAAAAAGTTTGAAATTGAAAAGATCGAAAATGAGAAAAAATCAAAATCAAAAAATTAAAACAATTGCATCGATCGAAATCACATAAAGATTGCAATGCTATATGATCGAAATAAAGCATTATATTACGAAATTAGTAAATTCGTTGTTTTTAATTTTATGTTTTATTTTTTACGAAACACCCGCGATGGCTCCAGGTTGAACAGGGTATGTAAATTAGTCAAGCTTTTATAATTTACCTAACCTTTGCGGTCTAGAGCCATCGTGGATTTATTTGCAAAAAAAAATTATGTATAAAATAAGAAAAATAAAAAAACACACTCATTTACTAATATCTTAATATAATGCTTTCGATCTTATACTATTTCGATCATTAGTATTTAAACAAATTAATGTGTTTTCGATATATATTATTTCAATCATTTGTAATTTCGATCATATGCAATTGTTTATTGTTTCGATCTTTTCTCACTTTCGAACTTTTTTCAAACTTATTTCACCAAAAATCATCTCTGACATACATGAGTTAAAAACACAAGTTCGTGGTTCTCTACATTCCCTTAAAAACTTGCTAGTGAGCCTTTGATGTTGAATCCCGACCGTCTGTATTCTGGGTGAATCATGAAATTCATGTTAAAAATACACAAAAAAATGTTTTCTTGATATTTTAAATTTTTTAAGGTTCACTAAAACAAAACTACAAATCATAATAAACTAATTATCTTTTACTATTTTTTATTTAGGTATTGCAATTGGATCGTAAATATTTTAATATTAAAAAAATACTTGAATTTCCAATAATATAGAGGGTTATTAAAAAGGTAACATTGACTGGATATAGAAACGATGAAATGGCTATATAAAAACAAAGGTATATGTTTATTGACGAGTATGGTATATAGGATTTAAGATACATTTGTGCAATAATTAAAAAGCATCTGAAAAAAATATTCAGTATCCGGATACCTACAAATTTTGTCGTGGATACGGATACCGGATACAAAATTTGAAAAGTACCCGGATACAGCTTTCGGATACATGTAAAGTATCCGAATACTTTATCTGGATACAAAAGTATCCATATACCACCCAACTCTGGGTGGTAGGTATATTAAGCTTATAGAAGTTTTAAAAAATTAAGACTGTTAGGACGCGAACCATCCTCTGAACATCCTCGACATTATTCAAAACCAATACGCAGATAATTCGATAAAATCATGCCAAAAATAATATGCATGAAAAAATAATTTTGGAATAAAATTTTCTTAATACTCAGATTAATTACATAACAGCTCATTACTGAAGATGGCCACATTTGAGATATTGAATAACGTTCTTGATTTAAAAAATACAGAATATAAAAAATATGGTATATTATTTTGCAACTAGTCTCGTTTGTATTTTGTTATAGGATCCGTAAAGCCAAAACTATAAAAAATTAAGAATTTGATTTTACTGCAAGTTGTATATCAGATAAGGCAACAATTTAAAAATAATTTCAATTATACAGGGTTATCCAAGAAAGTGATACCTACATATCAAAGTAAGTTTTTTTTTAAAGGGACACCCTATTTTATTTCATATTTGTATTGTACTCGCTTTTCCCATTATAACAATTCTAAACAGTATGAGATTATATTGGGTGTGTCACACGCTATAAACAGTTTTATGTGAAAATCGTATTGATTTCAATGATCTGTATAAATAGTGCAAAAAAAAACAATTGAGAACCAATTTGCAGTAAAAGGTTTTCGATATTAGTCATTATTTATGCAGACGTATTACTTTTTTCAATTAAACACAAATCTGTACAGGGTGAGTCAAAACTCAAATATATATTTTTCTTATGTTTCTTAAATTGATCATTCTGTATTTTATATCACTAATTAAAAGTACCTTAATTAAAGTTTCATTTGAGTTAAGCATTCTCTATACCTAAAGTTATTATTTTGGGAGATTTTTAAATGTAAATGAGAAAAAAGATAATTCACATAATACTTTAATTTTAACTGGTCACTGGTTTATAGGAAATAGAATGTGTTAACTGGTAATTAGAATTTAACGAGCTATAATTTATTATCGACTAAATAAGTTTTTGACAATACCTTATGCGACTTTTACCTAAATAATAAAAAAAACTAGCAAAACTTCACATAATACCTACTTCATTCTAAAAATGTCTCTAAGTAACCTCCAATAATATTTATGAAAGTCTTAAGGTGGTTTTCAAAGGCCCAACTCACATTTCTGAGCATTTCTTGTAAAACTCGAAATACTTCTCTTATTCACGATGAAAAGTCATATTTAAAAACTGACTATACTTATTAAAAACAAATATTACAACACTAATGACGTCAATAATAACAAACTATCAGTATTGAGATTTCAAAGTAAACTCAAAAATATAAAAAACTTAGAACAAAGTAGGTATTAAAATGGAGCCAGTCTAAGATGGGTTGTTATTGGTATTATTGGTATAGTTAAGTGTTAGGGTATTAAAAATTGTCGAAAACTTTTTTAGTCGATAATAAATTACAGCTGGTTAAATTCCAATTACTAATTAAACAGTGACCAGTTAACTATTTTGTGACTTATTTTTTTTGGTCATTTAAACTTAAAATCCCCAAAAATTATTAACTTTTGGTATAGGGAATGCTTTACTCAAATGAAAGTGTATTTAAGGTACTTTTAAATGATGATATAAAATAGGAGAATAGATGTCAGTAATATTTTATCAAAACACAATTCTATAAATAATCTAGTCAAAATTGGAAAAAGATACTGTATGTAACACGTCACGAAATGCCGTTTTATGTAACGCGTTCATGTTGCGGGACTTCGCTCTGCTCATCCCGCAAATATTTTGATAATCTGTTTTGATTAGTGCAGAAATCATACTTTTTCAATCGGTTTGAATAAGGGATTCAGCTCTTCTCTGTCTAGCTATTTTCTAATCCTTATTCGCTCACACTATAAAGCAAAAGCAAAATTACCTCAACATGGTCTGCTAAATACCAGCAGGTAACTAAATACCTAGCGCTTGACGATCTGTGCTCTCAAGCCGATGAGCTAGAATGTGGATTTTCTTAGACAACCACCTTAAGCTCCAGATTTAGCCCTTTTTTGTTTAGAAAACCAATTAAAATAAGTTATTTTTCTACGTTCGCTCTCCTACGCATTTCTTAATTCTCTTTTAAATGTTACTTTCGTCTTGATACATTTTCATATTTTTTTAGATGAGAATATAAAGCTCGAAAAGTATGTTTTAATTTATTACTAACACGTATTAATTAAGATCTCTCTATGCTAAACTTATTTTTTCGACAAGCAAAATCCAATTTTTTTTTTAGGAATAGTATTTTGTCAAAAGATCAAAAATACAGATTTTTCTAATTTTTCATCTTTCTCCATCCGGCGGTAATTTAAAAAATTGTTGGTACCCCTAGGGAAACTTTAAATTGAAGTTGACTATGGGTTGAACATTACACAAAAAATAACATATTTTTTTAGTGATATAAAATGTCTAATTTTAAACTTTATTCCAGTGATATTTCTTACAAAAAAGCCTAGATATTTTCAGGAAATAATAATGTTTTTAATATTCTACACTGTGTTCCATATTTCCCGTTCGGCCCCAGTAAATTTTACCTCGACGAGAGAGAATTCAATATTTACTTTCAACTTAGATTCAGTGTTTTTTCATCGGCAAATCCCACTCTAACAGCTTCGGGACAATCCTCTTGTCGTACGTAAGTGACTAAGTCGTCGGCGGCGTCCTTTGGACCAGCTGAGATTTAATTTTCCAGTTTGTCTATGCCCTTAATTCGAGCTAATTCGAAAGCAAAACCCCAAACAGCCAGCCGCTTTGGCAACTTGCAGATATCCAGAATTCAATACGCGCGTGTTCGGTAAGTTGACGATGGCGCCCGCAAATTGGTTTTGTTGACTACAATGGACTTAATAGATTCATAAATGGTATGTTTAAAGGGTTGTGGAATTTTAGAATGAATAATGGAACGGTAATGGAATGGGCACAAATTATTTATATCGGAATTCCGGCATATTAAGGATAGATTACATAATTTTTCTGAATATTTCTAAAATATAATGTAAAATACCCTTGTCATATAAAAGAAAAGAAGATAAAACGCAACTGCATAGCCTTACCTTTTTTTATTATTCCCCACAGAACACTTTCATATGTCTCTGAAAGTACTTTCAAAATTGAAACACTACATACTTGAAGTTAGATAGATAGATAGATAGATAGATACTTTATTGCTTTAAAATATAAAATTTTATAAACAAAGTCTAAGTTCTTATAGTACTAATAGGTATTTACACAATTTAAAATTAAAATAAGAATATAAAATAAGGTATTTACACAATTTAAAATTAAAATATAAATATGTAATTAAAATAAAATAAAATTGGTAAATATTACAGTACACATAAAATTTTAGTTAAAATTATCATTATTAAATTCTTCAATAGAATAATAAGTTTTTTTTTAGCATAATTTTTTTCACACTTCCATAGAATACTTTATAATTTGTAATTTTTCTTATTGCCAAGGGTAAATGATTAAACATTTTTCTTCCGTTGTATATAATAGAGTTCCTTATTAATGCGGATGATGGGATCGGTAGATAAAGGTAGTACGATTGCCTTGTATTGTATGTTGAAGTTATAATTATTTCTTCCTCAAACTTTTTATGAATAAGAGCTACCGTCTCTAATATAAACAGGCTGGCTACTGTTAAAATTTTATATTTATAAAATAAGGGTTTACAAGAAGCATAATTATTAAGTTTACACATGTACCTCAGAGCCCGCTTTTGCATAATAAAGACTCTATTAAATAGCTCGTCAGAACATGCACCCCAGAAACAAATGCCATACCTCAAATGGGATTCTAGTTCGGATTAATACCTAAACAGAATAACTTAACAGAAATAACATACTAAAAATATAAATATTCTACATCTATATCTTTTCTAGTTACATTGTGAAACACTTTCTAATATTAAAAAAAAATATATTAGTTGCATATTGTATTTTTTTCTTGTTTGTTTTCTTATTTGTGACATATTCCATAAGCCTTGACAATGGCATCACCTATGTATAGATAACCTGCTTATTGAAATATACAATATGAATCAATGACGAACAACTACTACACTAATCTTGTTTACAAAGGTCTAATTGTCTGTATTCACGGTGTTATGTACGTAGTTACAAATTATTATGGGATAGATAGTCTTTTTACAAGAATTGTTTACGGTTATAATCTGGAATTAATTTAACATAAAGTTCTTAAACGCGTAAAAGGCTTTCAAAATTACTAATGCATTTTTAATGCCAGTTATTAGGTATGCGTTTAATTTTTTTTTCTGTAACTGAATGTGATTTTATATTTATTTGCAGTGCAGTAATCATTGTTTTACGAGCTGATTCAATCATAAAACTATTTACACATCAGATAAACAAGCTCGCACAAACCATTTCCAATCAATTTACCAGCCGTATGGCTTTTTCTAGTGAGGCAACCAACAGCAGTTCTGTCTGTCTAACGTAAAACACAATCGCAATTAAGGCTTAATTATGAATGAATGCATTAGTCTAGTAGTTTTTCGTCGTTGATACGAATCAATAAAAAAAATGTTTTCTTCTTGAATCCAGATATTTTACAAAACATCCTTCATTATGGATGTTTTCATATTTTTTTTTAAGATTAAAAACAAATAAAAGTGTAGGTATCGATAACCTTTTATATTATTCCTGTTGGTTTTTAATCCCGCTTTAGTTTATTTTTCAAATTCAATATCCTTAAATTTCAGTCCCTCACAGCTGTTTCTTGTCTGCAAACACTGATAATGATCCCAGTTCGGTTCCAAAACGTAACACGTCAAAGGCGTGTATCCAGATGCGAGACTACATTTTTTTTTATTATTTATCACAAAAGCAATAATTCGGATATTTTAGTTCATAATATTATCTGTTTAGGTTCACATACAGAATGTCCACAAAGTCCATTTTTTTTATGAACATATTAAAGAATATTATAAAATGATAAAACGTAGAAAATATAATAGTTATTGTTGAAGCACGTAGATTCAGAAAAAGATTCGAACATGGACAAATATTCGGCGTCTTGTAGTCAAGTTTCAATGGTTTTAATTTGGAAACCTTATTTTTTATTTAATTCTTCTATAACAATTAGAACTTTCTATATCTACATTTAATTGCAACTAGTTTTGTTCCGCTTATATTGACAAATATTCCAACTAGACGATTCATTAAAAGCATACTAGTTACTACCAATAAAGTTTCGAAAGAAATTCAGACAATCATCAATCCACAAAAGGCCCCAGGATATATTTAGCTAACCTTATTAGCGGAGAACTATTAATGGAACTGTCAAAGAAAGCTATCGTCAAACTGACATAGATAAGGTAGTTATCAAATTATAATTCACATAAGTCTGCACAAAATTGAAATTTAAAACAATTTACTGGTTAAATGAATGCACTTATCTGTCGGTACAAAAGGTAAGTTAAAAGGTAAAATCGGATATTTCTTCACTCCAATCTATAAATAATTTCTTATTTGATAGTCCAGAGATGAACCGTAAATGATCTTCGATCTTTAAGATAAATGGTTCTTCTGTATTTGAACCCAAAACTATCTAGAGATGAAACACGAATAATCCTCAGTATTCGAACTTGAACTCGAAACTTTCTAGAGATGAAACGTCTAGAGATGAAATCGGAACCATCTAGAGAAGAGACCAAAACCGTCTAGAGATTAAACCAAAACCGTCTAGATATAGCCATTAGCTAAAAAGGGTTAACATGTTATCATAGGAGAAAGAAAATTTGAAAAGGATTTAGATAAAATACTTTAACTATTAAATGAATAATTTCACAGACTAAAATTAATATGAAAAGGAAAAATCTTCTTTAATATATTTATATATATAAAAGCACAATATCTTATTCCAAAAAAAAAAAACAATATATAATTTTATATAAAATCAACCATGTGTCATTCATTGTCGTAGAGGTTATGTCCAAAACTTGACAATTTGTTCAAGAAATAAAATCAAATTGATTGTCGCTGTCAACCAAATCAAAAATAAATCTCACAAGGAGTAGACGACAAATGACATTTGAGTAAGAGGTGATTGTGTCGAAATAACGGAATAACGGTTCCAACCGTTACAACCACTAAAATCAAAACGTATTCGTATTTCAGAAATATCTCAAAATACGTACAATTTCAGTTATTTCGCCGAACTCAACCTTAATTTTAGACGATTTTAGTGATTTCGTCGAAATCCACCTTAATTTTATACGAATTCGGTGATTTCGCCTAAATTTTCCTGTTTTTTTACGATTTCGGTGAAATCATTGCATAACATTTCCTATGGTTTCCCTATAAATTAATTTCTCTTCTTGAATATTCAAATGATGTTCGATCGTGTTCTGATCCACATGCTGCTGCGTTTATAGTTCTAAGTAATGAATTGATTTCGGTGATGACTTCAGTAATGATTTCGGTGATTCCGAAATCTCCCTTAATTTTATACGATTTCGGCGAAATAATTGTATAAAATGTTTTATGATTTTCCTATAAATGGCCTTTTTAAGTATTTAAATGACCTTTTTTTTTTTTGATGTTTGGTGTACCTTTTTTATTTTGGAGTCTTTCCTTGTGTTGTGCTGAGTTTATAGGTTCTGAGCAACAAATTGACTTCGAAGTGATTTCGATAATGATGATTTCGGAAATGTCGAGAGAATTTGTATTTATTTCGGCGATTCTGGAGTGATTTTCTTCTCGGGATACGACTGAAGTTATCTTAATTCCTTACCCAGAAAAACCCCTAAATGAAGTGTCATCATGTATCGTTGTCACCAATAATTTCTAAGCTGTGTTAAAGACTAAAACCAATAATTTAAAATAAAAAAGAGATCCCTTCCTTCCAATTTAGTTTTAGAAACAAACACTCGACAATATATCAAGTACATATGATAGCCGATATCATCGAGAAAGCATAAGAAAAAATGTATATAGTCAGAATATAGTCAGTAATATTCCTTGACATGTCCCAAGCATTTGACAAGGTTTGGCAAGCTGACCTGATAAAGCAATTTTGTTAAACGCTCTATGGGCAACATATAGACATCCTTTACTCATATTTGACGGGAAGCATGTTTAGAGTGAAGCAATAATGGGGTAGGGGCAATCTGTTAGAAACAGTTCTTTATTTATTATACACGTACGACCGATGATATCCCTTCACAACAATAAGTTAAAATACGTGTAGCAACCATTAACCAATGACAGTGCTATAAGTAATGATAGCTGAGCGAAATAACAAAAAACCTAAGAAACACTTTAGAAAACCTGCAACAGATTCAATCGATGGATAAAAAAGTGGAAAAATAAAAATATATCAGTGCATTGTGATTTTACTCTATGGAAAAATTAACAAAAACAAATAAGAATAAATAATAATGTTATTGCATGACAATCCATCCAAATACCTAGGGATAAAACTAAAGTTGCTACTTAAATGAAAAAGTCACGCAAAAAAGATTAAGAAACTTGGTCTTAAATTTAAAAAAATGTACCTATTGGATCCTATAAAGATAATCTCCGTGTACAGTAAAGTGTTGCTTTATGCAAAAAACATTGAAACATAATTCTAATATCATAAATTATAAATAAAACACGCGTTTTATTGGTTAAAAATAGAGCTGTGAAATGTTAACTAAAATATATTTAAAAAATTTCGAATCTTTACTTATTATTTTACTTGTTCCGTTTTTTTAATCAAATCATTTACCTTTAAAAATAAAAAGAATACATTCAATACATTCAAACACTTTTCAGAGAAAAAAATATCTACGCCCCTGTTATACGTAACTACTCGCTCGCGAGTGTCTGGTTAAAGACCCAACGATGTTTATTTTGAGGAAGGTGTCCTCTTCGTTTGGGCTTCAACACTACCAATTTGAAAGTCATTTTTTTTACTGTTCGGCTGTCATCACTAGGGTTTTAAATTTCAGTCGTTTTCGGTTCGAATGCTACAGTTTCTCACCATCATTAAAACTTTTACGGAACATTTACCGTCGATCGCAATTTGTTTGATTTTTTCTGTGACGGTGAAAGAAATATTCGAAGATCTATTAAAGATATCGTCGCATGCTGCATTAATTTTAATTGTTTAGGTGTTAGAGGATGAGGATACATTAAATATGATCTACGCTTTTTATTTTTTGTATAATTTGATTTATTAACTATTTAAAGATTGTGAATTAAAGAAAAAATAGCTTTGCTTTTGAACTTTTAAGTCCAATTACTATTTCTATATTATATTCTATTTTTGACACGGAATTTGGTATAGATTTTATTCGTTATATCAGCAGTATAGTTTTTCAATTGAATCTTGTTCAATTCGTAAAAAAATTAACACTGAAATAGGAGCAAGGACCACACTGAGCGACATTTAAAAGTCTATCTTAAAAATGCAAAGAAGACATCAAAATATGCCCTAAATTGTTCCGGTAGTATGAAGAGACTGAAGGGAGTGCCTAAATGACTTTGTTTTGACACTCATCAAAAAATATATAACTGGTAATATCCCATAAGCTTTGGAATATAAGGAAACAATTGATTGATGATTTTTAATATCATTTAAGACCCATGTGTTGGATAGCACTTTTACCGAGTTGAGGTCTCATTTAAACGATTTTGGAGGAGGTGACTAGGACTTAACGTCACATAGGTTCCTCTTCATACTGTCGAAGTAGTTTTGAGACATTTTATATACCTTCTTTTCAATATGAATATACAGTGATTGTAAGTTTTTAAATTATGACCCTAATTGTGGATATTGTGGATGCAGAATAATTTTAAATAGTACATAAGTTTTTCTGCACAACAAAATTTAAAAGAAATTTTGCGAAGGTCTACACACTACACAAAGATTTTAAAAATTCAAAAATGGTAATATCTACACCGATACACCTTAAATTTTTTATATATGATAAAGAAGGGCTAAAAGAATATGCTTCTGGGCCCACTTATCCAAGAACATCGTCGGGGGCGGTAGAATTTTTGTTTAGCTTTGACGTATTTTATTACAAATATATCAAGATAAAAAATATACACATTCACCAAGAATAAAAATACAGAAAAGTCTACCGTTTCTGCGTTGATACACCCTGAATTTTTTATATATGATAGTATAGGGATTACAAAACTTGCCAATGGGTACACTTTTCCCAGATCTTTGTCGGGGGTGGAAATACGAATTTTTAAATTTGACTTGTTTTATGACAAATATATGAAGACAAAAAAATATGGAAAAGTGTACCGTTTCTGAATTGATACACCCTGCATTTTTTATATGTAGTAGAGCAATATTCATAAAACTTGATGCTGTTTTTTTTTTTAGAACTCCATCGGGGGCGGTGTAAATAATGTTTAAATTTAACGTAAAATTATTACTCATTCACCAAGAATAAAAATACAGAAAAGTCTGTCGTTTCTGAGTTGATACACCCTGAATTTTTTAATAAATTTACGTTAAATTTAAAAATGATTTCCCCCAATGGAGTTCTGAAAAAAGTAAGAACAACATCAAGTTTTATGAACATTGCTCCTTACTAGATATAAATACATCTTAAATCTAATATATAGCAGTTTCTTTAATTGTCTTATTCTTCATTGAATGACGTTGATATCAAACACAGACACAGACATATTTATTATTTACCCACTTTTCCCTATTTCTTCATTTTAATTTTGTATTGAAATGTATTTACTTTTCCATTGTTCATTTCCTCTATTTGAGGGTCTATATTTAAATTGTTTTTGTTTTAGTGTGGTTTTGACCAATTTTCTTATCTAACATTTAATTTTTCGTTCAGACAAAGACCCTCTAATTTAAAAAAATTCCGAAGTATGAAAGTAAAATAAACTTTGAACCGTATTAACTGACTCATAAATTTCCAAGCACCCTGTATAAAAAAAAAGAAAAGGGATAATTCCGTTATTTACGTATTATTACTCATCATGCAAAGTGTAATTGCTCAGAAAGATTAGTCGTTTTAAATTGATCTTTTGTATTTCTGTTTCTTTATTTTGATCCGAATTTAAACTTAGCAAATATGTGGAAATCTTATGCCAACCTAAATTAAGATCAAGGTAAATAAACCGCTCTGTTTTAGCGTACACAGAATAATTTATGGGATGATTTTATCATAGGACGTTCACCTTTCATAATTATTTCAATGAGCAATTAAAACATTTTGAATATGTTTAGTTTTTCTGATTCACGACTATGGAGTACTGGCAAGAGAGGCTCCAGGAAAATTAAAAAATTCTTTTAATCCATGAGCTTTTTATAAAAAAATTATAAAAAAAAATGCTGAAAAGGAAATGGTAAATGGAAATTCTCTCCCCCTTCCCCGATAATTTGGCCTAGAGACCCTGAGTACTAAAGAGAAGGAGACGAATCGATATACACTCGATTAACTACCAAAAAAGACCGCTGATCAAGCTTTTGGAATTCACCGCAGGAGCGCTGATGTTCCAAGTGATCTATGAAAGACATGACTTCCTAAGGGGTTTTACATTATTGTACTTATTTTAATTGATAAATTATTTAGTATTTATTATTTATTATTTAATCATATATAAATAAAATGCAAGTACGGTTAATTATTTTTGATTTATATTTAAATATCACAAATCTTCAAAAAAATTGTTGAAGTAAATAAGTAGGTAAGTGGTAAAAATTATTAAAAATGAAGAAATAAAAGTAATAAAAAAAGCAAAAGTAGATATAATTTTTATAATATACTTGTAGGCCGATAGAACCATTCCGTATAATTTTCATTATATTCATTCAAGATTTAAAACTTATCCCGTTCAGAATTTTTATTTCTGGTGCTTTAGCTTCTCTTTATTTTCATCTAGGTAAAACGAAATTAGAATTGGACGACTGTGACAAAAGTTTTCGGAAGTCAGCAAAAAGTTTTCAACGGAAAAGTCACGTTTAATTAGAAAAATAAATAAATTCTTCTAACTTCTTCACTGCATTTGTTCAACGAATAAAACTCGATCCTAGTCATTTAGTTTTATTTCAAAGTTAGTGTTTGATAATAAAATAAAAGTCTATAATGAAATTTCATTACACTATTCAATAGTATACAAGCTATTGCTATTCGTCAAAGGCTGGAGGAAATTAGAAATTATATTTTCTACTAAATAAAAAAGTAGGTATAACGTACAACATAAGAAATTGCTTAAGAAAATTGATTCATCCCAAATATTATATATGTGAACAAAATAAAAAATTAATATTATAAATTGATCAATATTCTCTAGAACTATGCAGTACTACCCAAACAATTTTTATGTTAACAAGAATCCTGAAAACGGGAATTCTTCCGAAACGGTTATTTTACTTTTCAGTGAAATACCTACTAAATGGCTTTTCAAATTCTTACTTGGAGATTTATTTACCTCCATTAATAGAAGACTAACGATTTTCAAAATAAAAAACGTCCTAAAATAGAAACATTATCTTAGGAATGATACCGATCTTGCTAAGTTGATTTAAAACAAACACTTTGTAGCTAGACAATTTATATACATACACCCCTTTATTTTATGAAAGTAGTCATAATATATTTTTAGAAAAAATACGGAGAATTCTCATGGTTAGAGACAACATATATACTTCGTATTACAGTCTTCTTTGTTTTGGTGAATTATAATTTTCGAGAATAATTTTACAAAATTTATTATTAGATTTTAATTTAAATAAATTGGCCAACATTAGTTTAGTAAAGTAAATTATTAAAACAAAAAATGATTTAACTCTCACAGCATCTCACTATAATGAGAGGTAATATTTTAATAATCACCAGTTGGCATTTTTATACCTGACAAAAAACTTTGTAATTTTAAAATGTTAATAATCTTATTAAAGTATTTTATTTGAAAATAGAACGGTGTGTTAGCATGTGGAGTGCCTCTCTGACGAGAAAAAAAAGTTGTCTTGTCCGGATACCGATATCTGACACATATGCCCTTATTTTTCTGAATCTTTGAATGTAAAAATATCTTTCCTTCATGGTGTGAAAACAATGTTTTTTTTTTTGAAAGGGAGTAAAGAGTGTTATACTCTTCATAGAAAAATAGAATTATGTGAACTATGGTAGACCTGTTACATTTATATCTTATTCTTATTCTTTACATCATTTTTATATTATACCAGATAACAGTAAATAAATAAAGAAAATAGTCGGTATTATTTTCTGCTAAATTAGAATCGTTATTAATACCAAGAGGGTACTTTATTCTAGAAGCGCTAAAATATTTCAATGTTACTCTTGCTGGCACATCCCCACAGTTGAATGTCATATGTACCTATTGGTTTAAGTACCTGTTTGTACAAAATAATTTGTTATAATTTGGCAAGTCAAAGTGCTTTCCGATCAGCTAATACATTTTCAGCTCTTTTCGTTTATTTTTTATGCCATCTGGAAGTTCGTTTTTCTCTTTTATTTGTAAAATTTGTATGTATAGATTTAGTTTCATTGTGCTTAATTCGCCAACGTTTTGTCAATTGCTAATTTAATAAAACGGTTCTGCAATTTTTTGGCTGCATTTTTATGACCTTCTCCTACTGCCAGTATCGTTGCGTCATCTGGAAAGTTATTATTTTATCGTTCACGAATATCACTAGACATAGGACAGGTCCCAATACATTTACTTGTGGTACTTCTGCTTTAATTTCCTAGTAAACTTATTTATGCTTTATTCCATATACAATATCTGTAATGTATGATTCTAATAATTATTTGTATTGTCTCTGCAATGACATGTTCTATTCCCACAAAATTTTATTTTACTTGTATTAACTTTCTCTCAAAATAAATAAAAATTACATATGAATGTTTATTTGGTGCGCTTACTATTTGGTACCTTAGAATTATTATTAATAATACCTAATGAATTTTTTGGTGTATAGTGTTAGGGTTTTATAGTTTCATGGTTTCATGTTTATATTTGTAGCTATTTTATTATTTTTTATGTTTGTCTGTTTTTTCGTTAAAACTCTTGAGGTTAAAATAATACCTAAGTAATTACTTAACTGGAAGTAAATCTGACATTACAGTGTTTCCACGTGGCTGGCAAAAAGCATTTCAAATAAACAATCAGCTTTGTTTAAGTGTTTCCAGAAGTTTCGCTAAAACTGATTATAAATGCAAATGGACTGTTGAATAATATAATATTTTGATTTCGATGATACAGTTTCAGACGAATGCATCAGCTGCAGCATTATGCATTGAGCAAATTATGTTAATAATTGAGTTTGCTGTGATATTATAATTCTTCGGATATTTTCATTTTGATTTTAATCATTGTAAAATATGAATTTTGCCTCCGGTTACTTTTTTAATGGTTATAAATAATTTTTTTCAAACTTTGGAGTTTTCTTTTATACTTAAGTGCTGTTATTTTTTAAATGTTATCCGTTCACTTTATATTTAAGAGCAAAATGTTTTAAGGATTTTCTAATATACAATTGTATTTATATGCGTGCCACTGGGAATAGTTCGTGACATTATGTGTATTGACAACGAGGAGAGCTTTAAATTTGGGCAACGATAAGACACCACCCTCCAGAGACGTTTAAGAAAAAAATGGTGGAGATCATCCCTTTTAAAAACTACTAGATATTTATTAAAATAAAAAACATCAAATTTTCATAGATTTAATAAAGAATTCATTTTAAAAGTTTTCAAAATAGTCTTCGTATTTTCTGAAAATTTAACAAAAAACGAACTGAAAATAAAGACTCAAAGTAAATTATAAATTTTCAAGGTGTTCGGTTTGCTCTTATCATCCAAAGTATGTGATATTTTTCCATCTCGGAAATGGGAAACTACAGTTCATCTTACGTTTAGTAAATAAACAAAAAAGTTCATGTTTATAAGATGATCAAATAAAAATATTTAAATAACTGACGGTAATACAATTGTACCTATTGAAGATGAACGAAATACAAATTCCTACTATTTTGAGAAACTCGCTATATTAGTTTTTTTGCGAAAAGGGGAAGGAATTTTTGATAATCATCAATTACAAGAGTTGTATTTGTATATAATATAAGAAAAAAGCAAACACGAAAAATGGTTTCTCAAATGACAGATTTACTCATAAGTATCTGCATATATATGCCGAATAGCATTTCAGTACATAGAAAAATAACACCTTTATTTTACTATTATATTTATGGTCTATTTCACAAAGCATCTTTGAGTTTGCCAACTTGTAAATCCTTAAATATATAAACGTCATTTTAAGGAATGTCCAAAAGAAATCGGCGATATTTCACGAACTGTTAAATTGTTTTAGTCTTGGTAAAATAACATTTTTTTAATGTTTTTCCATCATCCCTTAATGTTTTCTAGCAAAATATTGACCAATATTTAATTTGTTAATAATTATTTACAGAAACATTTACTTGAATTTTACTACTGCCGGTAACAATTTAAACTGTGAATGAAAAATCGCTCTTCTTTCTTCTGAATTGACGTTGACATTGTTATCTTTAAGATTTACCAGTTAATTAACTATTTGTGAATGCGGATGTGCTTTTAAACAATTTACAAATAACTTTTTTTAAGTGTATAGAAAGAAAAGGAATCAGTTACAATTTGACAAAGCAAAAATATTCGTGAAAATTGATCAGAGAAAGATAAAGGTTTTTGTGGTATGTTATATTGTTGATGCCGAGTACGGACAATACCTTGGTCAAAAATATTTTAGAATTGTGAAATGTACATAAGTTAAAATAATAACAAATTAAAATTACTTATTAAGGTTTCTGTTAAATTATTTATAGAAAAATAAATAAATAATGTAACAATGTTGATTTAATTTCAAGCTATGAAAGCATAATAGGTTTCTAACAGTGTACAATAAATTATAAATGAATATGAACTAATAATACTTACAAATTTTGAGCATCAACATGTAAAATTTGACTTCACATGTAATTTAATATCACAAATAAAACTCTTTTGACAATAATTTTACTGGAAACTTGTAGAATGGAGTTTTGGGATTAGTTACTGATACAATCCACACTTTGGGAAGTCCAATCCTAATAGCTGGGTACAAATTAAGATGTCAGTGTAGACTCTATCTCTGATCCTAAAAAAATATTTAATATCAAAACATGTAGATGAGAATTAATGCTTACATAATGTTAATTATGGTTTGTAGAACAATTTTCAAATATTTAGAATCTCAAAATAACTAAATACCATTAAAAAAATAATAAAATAAAGTAACTTTTTAGGTCAATAATTTCAAGAAATGTTTTACAAAAAAGTGTATGCAAAAGCTTTAATTTAAGAATAAGTTAGAAAATCTTTGTAAATATTGTAAAATAAAATTGTTATAACTAAAAACTATCTAGTGAAAGTGTTTAAAATAGAGTGAGAAAAAGTTTATAAAAAAATAATAAATCATCCTCATATATGGATTTTGAAGGAAAATTTAGAAAAACTTACATCTTAGTAGGCTGTGACATCAAACTTTATTAAAAGCAATTTCCACCAAAAATGGAGTCAGTTCCTTTTTATTTTCTGCCCAGTAAACACCTAGGATTTTTGTCGAACTGTCGATAAGGAAGATTCCTGTATTACCGGTTTTTTGACACTTTTTGACATTGGAGCTGTAAAGACAGGAGATTTGCTGTCGAATTTTTGAAAATTGCCGCTGAAACTTCAATTACTGGATTGCCTACATATTATTCCCACAATAATATAAGTGAAAACTGGAGCATTACCTCGTTTGGAACATCACAATTCATCCAATAGGATTTTATAAGGTACTTCTGCACAAATTTGGAAAACCTATAAAAAAAAAAATGCTACGATAAATCTTGACAACTAGGAACTATTTCTATAAGACAAAAATATAAAAAAGTTAAATAAACATACCTAATCTAATCGAACTTTATTCAAACAGAATTCTAATTAAATTTATGCGAAAGTGACCCATATTAACATTGACATTTATTTTGTAATTAGGCTAAGATATTACCTATTCATTTCTATTTATATCTAATTTAGAATAATCATGCATGTTATTGATCTACAGACTTAAAACCAAACAAGTTTTTAGAACAATAATACTTTACTTTCTATCTACTAACTCTTTTGGCTTTGATGCAATCAATTTGGTAAAAAAAAAACATTTCTTGAATTAAGTACTTACGTGATTCACTTCATATTTATGCAGTACACTGTTAGAAAAACAGTTAATCACACAATTCTTAAATAAATTTCTTTTTAAAACTGAACAAATACATTTATTTATTTAAATCTTCGCTACAAATATCAACATAACCTCTCCGATCTCCATTTCCAACCATATTTAATATTTATGACATGCTGCAACTTCACGCTCAAGGAACCCACCTGTGGATTAAGACTACTCGGCTCACAACCAGATCTAAGAGGATCGTTATTTTAAATTATTAATATTATTTTTAATAGCTAGCTTGGAGCAATAAAGTTATTAGGTGTATGGTGCGTACTGAGACTGAATAGGTGTTGCAAGGTACGAGCTTTTGCTGGCGCCCAGGGTACATTATTTTAACAATATTTTTTTTTAATAAAATTACCTTTTGTTTTATTTTCTTCTGTTTAATACTTTATCCAATGACATTATTTTTTTTTAACTTTGATCATGAATGTTGCAAGAGTCAATCCTACACACTGGTAAGTTTCAGTAAATCTTAAAAATAATAATTATAAAAAAATAATAACAACAATAAATAAATTACACGCACGCGCACCTTAATAATAGATATGTCACCCGGGAGAGTCCAATTCAATTTGGAAGATATATAGAAGTTATTATTGTGATGTTTGTTTATTTTAAAACAACAATTTATTTATTAATAATTTATTTAAACACTTATTTATTTATAACACTACTATTCTAATTTATATATATTTCGAATGTCTTTGAATTGTCCACTATTTATATTCACCACTGTCTATCTACTAATAATTGCCTATGTTCCCCCACCAATATTTTTATACAAATTTTAAATTTCTGGTGGGATCCAGAACGTTCTCGCCAAAATTAGAAACATTATCACGTTGACTCTGGAATGTACTCGAAAAGCACCTACACCATAGTCGTCACATATGTTTGGTCTTAAGGGGTTTAATTATGTACGATAATCGGACAAGTTGAGCCTCAAGGCCAAATAAGACAGAGAGAGACTTGGAGGATAGAGCATGACTAAATAATGAAATGGCTCACATTACATTATATAAATACTT
Source organism: Psylliodes chrysocephalus (assembly GCA_927349885.1). Taxonomy (NCBI): domain Eukaryota; kingdom Metazoa; phylum Arthropoda; class Insecta; order Coleoptera; family Chrysomelidae; genus Psylliodes; species Psylliodes chrysocephalus. The sequence continues at coordinate 80,184,365 of OV651814.1, read as the reverse complement.
CAAAAAGCGAATAGGTGTCAGGTTTAATGTAGCTCTTGATAATGCAGGTAATGTCTATTTAATAAAATGAAACGTGATTCGCAGTTACTTACTTAACAGGTAGTTTATATTAATTTAAATAAACAGTATTTGGCTATAATCACCATAGGATTTCGGTAATAAGGACATAATAATTTGTTTCAATTGTTGTATAAATGGGCCATATTGTACTACTACTAATTTCGGTTTAACGTAATAATAGGAAATAGATATCTGCTGTATCGTCTAAACTTAAATTTTAACAAATTCACTATCACTATCTTTGTAAATAGTCATTCCACTTCGCTTCAATTACTCAGCATACTTTTCTGTATCCACCTCTATTTCTGAGTATCATTTTGCTCCTAAGTTTTGGTCATATGTGTATTCTAATAGATCAATATGGCCAAATCACAAATATCACATTTTTTATCTTTAACCATAATGACCTAATGATAATTGAAACCAATTGCAGCAGAATTCTATCAATTTGAAAAAGTATTCCTAATAATGTACGCTACAAGATTTGTAACGGAAACCGCCAAGGCCATATGCGTAGTGAATAGAGCGGAGCTCAGTTTGTTCCGGGGAACCCTTTAATCTTAATAAATTATAGTCGAAGTTATGTATTTTGAGATGTTGCCAAATATAATTGTCGTAAAATATCGCATTCAGAATGTACAATCTCGTGAAATTTTACATTTTCATGCATGAAATTTACGCAGGAGGCAGTAGAAGCAAATAAATATAATTTCATAAAGTACATGAACGAGTACCTGCGTTGACAGGTGGGGTAAATATAATAATTAAATATAGATAAAAAACTTTCAGCGGTTTGGAAAGGTATATTATAAATAGTAAAAGTTTTTTAACTAAATCTGTACTGAGATTTATATTTTGTCATTGCGAATCCCCAATTTTTTGTTCACAAGCCGTTACTGCTGTAGAGAATAATAGATAATTTTGTAAATTTGGTGAAACTAATTATTATTTCTTTTTATTTTACTAATGGTTATGAATATAGAGATAATTATTACAAGTGATTTGAAGCAATTTTCATCAAAAAGCGCCTTTACCCATTATAAAGACAACTTTGTGCTTTTGCATTTTTCTCTTTCGAAACTATCGAAGGTGCACTTTTCAACAGAATCATCAATATTCGCCTCACGAGGGATACATCTCAGCGAATCGGTAACTGTTAGATCCTATAAAATTCACGTGGCGATTCGGATGGGTCGAAACGACGACAGGAATCGGTTCCAGAGGGATATAAGGATGAACATAAAAGGATAAGAAGCGCCGTCGGACTCTGAAACCTCGGTAATTTGTCATGCAGTCAGCGAAACTAGAAAAGGGATGACAATTTTCTTAGATTTTCGCTCTAGGAAAATGAAGTGGATGGAAATTGACCAAATCTGCTGAAAAAGGATTGATAACAAATGAAAACTTGTAGCAAATTTGTCAGATTTAAAATTATCTAGGCATGCAGATGAATTGTGTACGTCGAAAGATTTAAATTCGGCCACAGCTTACTTTGTAGACAATAACTAGAACTTGTTACACGACGTTTTTATTTTAGAATTCTTTTAGGAATACATAATTCTTAAATGTTTGTGAAAACAAAATTTTCTATTTACTTCGCTCATATTTAAAAAAGAACATAAACATGGCTAGTGGCAATTGCCACTCGATATATTCCTTGCAACAAAAATATATTGAACTTATTTTAGGATAAAAAGCGAAAGCATTTCATTTTTCGCCTACACATTCATGTATTCATGTGTCGTCTCCTCTGAATTCTAAATAAGATTCTTCTTGCATTTCTCGAATTCCATGTTGAGGCAATTTTGTCAATTACGCCTTCGCACATCACTTAAATTCCATTAAAAAATATAACCGATAAAAACATCTGCATTCATTATTCCATAATACACTACAGAGTGTATATTGTCGGATCAGAAGAAATAGTTACTCAAGTTAGATATTGCAAAATGAATTTTTCTACCACCACATGTATTGTGATTCATAGGTTATATATTTTTATAGATTTATTTTCTCAATATTTTTTCTCATTTTGGCAGATTCGTCTTCGGTCTTTTCCCGTGCTTTTCTTTCGATGTACCATATTCCTTCCTTTAACAACTTTTAAGATTTAATATTTAAGTTTTTTACTATTTTTTGTGAGTATGTAAACTTGTTCAACATTCTCCTAATCCTCAATTTGATTTGGGCTTTTACTACATAAACAGATCTACGGTAAATTCCCTCTTTATTACTCCAAAATAATTTATATTTTGTTTATATTGACATATATTTTCAACAAATGCATTGAGCACAAGATCTTTCCTGTTGAGTTAAAACTTTTAAAAGTACCTAGTACCTACTAAAAAAAACCAAGACCTTACTGATTCCTTAAATTTTAGACCAATATCACTTCTAGCAGTTTTATAAAAAACATTTGAAACATTCTGGTTAAAGAAGAATAAAATCAATAATAACAGCAATTATAAATAAACTTAGTATAATTTTGAAGAAAATGTAAATAAAAATATTCAGCAACTTTTTTAGACCTGAGTAACTAATTTTGTAGAATTGAAATGTGATAAATTATTTTAAATATTATTTAAAAAATAGATATCTGTTAGTTTTACTATTAAATGGTTAAATCTCTACAGCAAAACCTTTAGAGATAGGTATACCACAAGGTTAAATCCTTGGACCAATACCTTTGTTATTTACATTAATTCCCTATCAGTCTGTGTTCAAGCAAATAATATCTGCCTTTATGCAGATGATACTACTCTAGTTATTTTTGTAATATCAGTTTAAAATACCGAACTTCTATTTTCTTGAATCAAATAACTTACTGGTTAAACTAGACCAGACTAAAATTAAATCGAGATAAAACGCAGTTACTTATTTTTCCAAAACAGAATAGGTATACTAAGTTCTTAGGAATATTTATTGGTTTTTCGTTAAAAGGGAAAATATATTTAGCACATAAATTAAACAAGTTTGTTTTTCAAATATGACAATTAATAGCAATTATCAATATAGCCCTAACCTTTTATTGTTTAAACTGTCATAGCTTAATGAGTTATAGGAATTTTAACGTGGGTATTTTATGTTTATTAAGGAACTTAGTCATCTATTTAAATTATATGATAATTTTAACACTAGCTAGACAAATGTATTGTATGCCTTAGACCAGGGATGGGGAAACTTTTTCCTCCGCGTGCCAATATTTACTAACGAAATATATGGCGGGCCAAGTTGTTGATTTTTTGGCTATATTATTTATTGAAATAAAAATTATGATATGTATTTTCTGAAACACTAATTTATTGTGCAAAATTACAAAATATTAATACAAGAAAGAAATTGCAATTAAATTAAACTTTTAAGTTGTCTGCGAAGTAGAAGGATAAGGAGCGCTGGTCTTTGTAGGGACATGTGACATGTGGAACTGTTTTTGTTTCTGCATGATGTCATCATAAGCCGGCTCCATTTGTGATGCTGAAATTTTTAACAGTGAAAAAAGGTGGTCATCCGAAAGCCTATTACGAAGACAATTTTTTCTTAGTTTCATTATTGAAAACGTTTGTTCGCACAAATAGCTTGTACCAAACATAGCCATTATTTTTTGAGCGTGGGCAACTATATTTGGGTATTGTGTCCTAGATATGGACTTATAAAATTCCAATTTGTTGGTGTTGAGAAATAGTTGCTTCAGATGGGTATTGCATTGCATCTCAATTAGTTCAAGTTGGAGGTTAGCGGGTGTTTCATCAACGTTAACATTAAAAGGCATCGAAAAAATATTTAGTGACTGCTCAATTCTCTTAAAATCTTGAAATCGCTTCTCAAATTCCTCGTGCAGTTTCTTCAGTTGTTGAGCGAACCTATTTAACTTGTCGTCTGAGACAGGTGATATGCTGCTCAGTTTGGGAAAATGGGTAAGTTCATTTTTCTCTACACAACTGCAAAACAATTTAAGCTGCAATTTGAAGGCTTTTAAATGTCCCCAAAGCTCATCTAAGAATTGATTCTTTCCCTGAAGCTTCGTATTTAATTTATTTAGGTGTGACAGCAAATCTGTGAAAAATGCGAAATCAGGAAGCCAATTTTCGTCAGCCATGATCTTAAAGTCGTCCCATTTACCTTGCTCCGTCAGAAAGTCTTGAATCTCCTTTCTTAAGTTTCACACTCTCTCAAATGCATTACCACAGCTTAACCATCTCACTTTAGTATGGTAAAGGATATCAGAGAACTCGCTTTCGGTGGATTTTAGAAATTCTTGGAATTGTCGATGCATCAAACCCCGTGAACGTATTGTGTTGATAAGTTTAACAACCACACTCAAAACGGGTTGTATTTCAATAGCTGCTTTACACAACACATCCTGGTGTATTAAACAATGCAGAAATAATACATTATTATTAGGATTTTCTTTGCAAAATATACCCATAAACCCCAAATGGCTTCCCACCATATTGGGTGCTCCATCCGTGGTTATGTTACATAATTTATCCATAGGCAAGTTAAACTTTGAAATACCCTCAAAACAAGAATCGTAAATAATTTTTCCAGTTGTTTTTCCTTTCAAGGATTGTAAGCATGCTAATTCTTCGGTTATGTTGAACTCTGAATCAATTGCTCTAATAAAAATCAGCAATTGGGCAGTATCGTTCATGTCTGTGCTCTCATCCATGGTTAGAGAAAAGTATTCAAATTTGTTACAATTCATTTCTAGCTGTGACGATAATTGTTTAGCGATGGCGTCAATTCGATCAGTTATCGTTCTCCGTGATAAAGCTAAAGATTGAAACTCTTTACTTTTTTCTGGACAAATAATGTTGCTTACAGCCACCATGCAATCTTTTACAAATTCACCATCCGATAATGTTCTGTTACTTTTAGCAATTTTGTAAGCTACAACATAACTTGCCAGTGTTGCAGCCTTCTGAGTAACAGATTGCTTTGTGAACATGTTCTGCTGTCCACGTAACTTCTCTTTTGGCCTTTCAACAAAAGACTTTTTCTCTGCTACCCTCATTGATAAATATTTTGCACTTGCATGTTTTTTTGAGAAGTGTCGAGACAAATTAAAATCTTTAAAAACTGCAACTGTTTCATTACAAATGAGGCAAACTGGTTTGTCTTTAAATTCTGTGAAGAAATATTTCCATGACCATTCTTCTTTAAAAACTCGACACTCAGAATCGACTTTTCGTTTTTTGGTCATCATTTTGCTGCTGTAACAAAACAATAAAGCCAACATCAATACATCGCCCAAACATATTTTATAATCAAATCATTTCAAGACACAAAAAGTGATGACAAAGTACGTGATAACATCTTACCTTGCTGATTTAAAAATGTCACCGTCTGTTAGCTGATTGTTGTAGTTTCGTAAGTAAGAAAATACGGCGTACGAACATGCGATTTGAAGTAAGACAAAACTTTGACTGCGGCGGCGGTCGGACCGCGCGCGCCCAGTCGATAGCTTCATTTTCGGTTTTCGTTTACCGCCCGTGCTCGTGAAATAATACACGTGATTGTTTTATGCGAGACGCGCTCTGTCAATAAGAATGAAATATGAAATTTCTACAATATGAAAAATTCACTTGATTTTTTGTTTAATGTTCACGACAGTCACGGGCCGGATTTCAACGCTTCGCGGGCCGGAGATGGCCCGCGGGCCGTAGTTTCCCCATCCCTGCCTTAGACTGAACAAACTAAAAGATAATAGTTAAGCATAACATTTAATTCGCAATTAAAAAGTATTGATCTATCAATTTATCTTAAATATGTTACCTTTATAACTGTATAACTAGATACCTGACAAACTCAACAACAACCATTAAATAATTTGGCAATAAAACTATTCAAATGTAGTATTTGATAAAAAAACCTAAACAAATTTAAATTTTTAATTTAGGCAGTAAATTTACTATTTTTATGTAACGTATCCATATAAATAACTCAACAAAACTTAATGCTCAAAAATTGCATTTAAAAAAACGGTTTAAAGTAAGTACTTATACTTTGTTTTTATAAGAGACACCATGTATTTCCGACCCGATCCATATATGAAAGCGTGCTTCTAATTTAAAAATCCTTTCCAGAAGATGCAACTCAAACAAATTCCGAATAAAAGCGCCATATATTTTCGCGCGTCTCTAAATCCACTTTCTTTTTCGATCAAGTCCCCTTTTATTCTGAGCTATTCTATTGTTCCCAGCCGGTTCTCGTGTCGTTCTTAATCCTTAACGGACCGCTTTTCTTCTTCCCGCACTTCCGCACCTCTATCCATGCCTCGTCGCCAATTGATGGTTTTTTGTTCGAGAGTTATAACGGAGTTATGGAAATGAGACATTTTCACCTGTAAGGCTAATGTAAATTTGTCTTTGTCTGAGTAAAGCTCGGCACCAAAATATGGTCTCTTGGATATTTTGTAGATATATGGGTTGACGAGATGGGCTTTTTATTGCATTGGTATTAGAAATTACTGGAAATACTCTTATTCATTAGAGAAACTATTTCATTTCATTTATTACCATTGAACCACTGAATATTGAAATTATGTGATGCCGTTGAATTAGAAGGGGAACAATATTGTACGGAGATTGACTTATTTCATCTAATATTCTTGGAAAGGGGAAAATAGAGAGTAAAAAAACCCAAATAATGCAGACAGGGCCTTTAGTGATTAGAGCATGACCGGACTACTCCAAAATGGGTCAAATGACAATACTGCTCTCATTGTTATTAAAGATGAGTGATCTACAGCCTATTTTAAACACTGTAGTAGTTTGAACTTCTTTTCATTCCTACCGATTACATTCTCGTTCTATCAAAGTTTATCAGGCACTTTATATAAAAATCATATAAACTAAATCCGACATTGGGAGCAAAATTATAAAAAATTATGAAGAAAATATTACCACCAGAAAGATTTGTTAATTGTTTAGGATTACTTGATTTTTCAAAATATTATTTTTGAAATTTAAGGACATTAATTTTTTTATATTTTTACTACCTTTTTCATTTTAATATTTATCGAAGGTACGATTAATTTTTTTAATTTTATTTACATTTAGGATAACAATTCTTGTAATTTTTTAACTAATTTCTTAGCTAAGTTCAATTCAGTTATTTTTATTTATGCCCAAATGGTTGATTTTGAGTATCTACTGATAAAAATGTTAAGGATCAAATTCTTTACCTATTGAAAAAATGATTGAGTATATTTCATTTAAAAAATTTTTTTTTCTTCAAGATCAAAGAATGTATAAATTTCAATTAAGGACGCATCCATTAAATAGGATGTTTCTAAAACTTTTCAATTTCAAAATTTTGTGATACTTGGAATTTTCCATTACCGTTTCCTTTATAATGACACAAGACGGAGTTTTATGTTACACGCTTTAATTATGTTTGCCTACCAATAAATCGAAATGGCAAATGACAAGTAAGACCCCGATATAAACTTATAGCTGAAAATGATGTTTACTTTGAGCTGTGTCGAGTCCAAAAACCGGAAATTGTTTCCTATCAGTTTACCCTGGAAAAAATAATGGGTCCATACGGTCTAATTAAAAGTGCATGGAATATTTAACGTTCAGCTAAAAATAAGTGTAGAAAAAAAAGAGTGTTGTCTTTTCTTTCACTTTTAAGAGGTTATTAGAAAAAAATCCTTATTTTTTTTATTTTAAGAATTTTTTAATTTTTTCTAAAATATCGTTATGTTTAATTCTATTTATAGCGGAAATAAGCTCAAAAGTCAAATAATCTTATATTTTTATTTAGTCAAATTCAACGTCAATAAGTAACTACAAATGTGCAATGTGTAAAATCAGATAAGTCAATAATGAAGCATTATAAATAAATGTATTACACACATTAGTCGAAGTGCAGCGTTATGTGGAGTATAATAAGTCACACTTATGTGGTTTTACTGTTTTTGACTTATGTACTTATCCCCACTATAGGCAGAATTATACCAGCACATGTTTAAAAGAATTATTACTAACAAATTTTTTTTTTTTTTTCAGGTAAGCTGAGATTAATTTATTAATGTTTTCATCAAAAGTAAGTACTGTTATTCACTAGTATTTACTACAAGCGACCTTTGAGTTTCACTAGAAACAGATGGCGAAACCATTTTTCACTACTTCAATACTTTTCTCTTCGTAATCAACATTAATGTATACTAGTGAATGTGTTGCATTCGATAATTCCATTAAAGACTGGAATTAAAAACCATCTATTTCTTGCTGAACAGTCCTAATAAGGACGAAACCGGTCCAAGAATGACGTCTCTTTAGTGATCAAATCAAAGGTAGATGTTGAAAATTAATTTCTGTCTCTGTTGTATTTTCGTTGGATATAATTATTCAAAACCTTTTTTGGTATTAGCCAAAGGAGTAGTTGTTTTTTGAAGGAAAACGGTCGCTCGTTATATGTGATACATGGCTTCGTGTTTATTTTATTTTACGTCTTGGTCACATTTGAATAGGAATTATTTTCCTTTTTTACTTTTATTATATTTTTTACAAAGGTTAAATAATCCACAATAAATCTGAAAATGTCGAGGTGGGAAAGACTACATGATCCACAGTCCTAACCAAATAATACCTACACGAATTATATTAATATTAATCATAAGAATATAATTAATTTGCTTTCAACCAATCGAATTGAACACTTTTGGTTATAAACAGATTTGTACGTGGTCTGCCTAAAATAATTCTTTGCCTACTGACCGGCGAACGAATTGTTCTTAAAAGTATTGGTCGGATTTTGATTTCTCTTAAAATGAGTTGAAAAACGGTACTGTATCAAACTTTGTCAAAAGCTTGACGATTTTCAAAACGAAACAATTCTGATTAAGCACTTAAGCAGGTCTAAATTAAGGAGTAGTACAACTGATTTAAAACTGACAGGACAATTGTGGAGAGTGATTAGCGTTCTGAAAGACCACAAACTATAATCGAAATGCAGCTGTTGTTGTAATTCCAGTCTTTCGCCAACCTCCCTACTCCCCATGCACGTCTCTTTGTGACTTCTGGTTGTTTCCAAAATTGAAGACGTCATTGAAAGGATCTCGTTTTCAGAATAGAGAAGAAATGAGACAGAATGCAGCAAAGGAGTTGAACAGCATTCCAAAAGAAGCCTTTTAGAAGTATTTTCGGCAGTGGATTCATTCGACTACCAACGTTCATCGTTGAGCTAAGTGTCAGGTCTACTTTGAATGGGATTAAAGTCCCAATCCCATAATGTAAATAATTTTTTTTGCAGCCAAAAGTTGGATACCTTGTATTATCACTGTGGAGCACTAATAAACATAATTGCGATACAAACCATTATCTGTCAGTTATAATCGTTTTCATATGGTATTTATCATACTTATTATATTACCTTCCTAAATATCGAGTGATCAACAAAAATTATTTCCAAAATAAGCCTTGGAAAAATTCACGTATGTTGGAGGTTACAATTATTCTTCTTTTTGTGTTAGTTTGAATTTAATTCAAAGCTGTGAGTAGTTATTTCGGACATGGCTTGTTTATCTGTCTTTGTCGTTCATAGCATACTTTAGAAACATTTTTTGTGGATAGGCTTACTGCATCACCAATTAGATGCCCTACTTCTTTCCATTCATTCAATTTAAACATTCTACCAATACCTACCATACAGAATACTTTTCGCAGTCAGCCAGCGAACCGGTTGTCATTCATATAATCAACTAATTCTGGGATTTTGGGAAGTTACATAAACAGTACTTTTGTCTTGTTTATCCCTCCATAAATTATGGTCTCATTAACCCATTATCTGCCAAAGGTGCGTTTACGCACCTTTTTATTCTAATTTTTTTTCTGAGATCATTTATGAAGTTGAATGGTTTTCTATTCACAAAATCGTATGAAAACCGTGCAGAGAATATACTAAGTATTTTTGTTTCCTTAATTTTTCTTTTCTTTTATTTAAAATATTTTTTTGAAAATGTGATATTTTAAACTTTTTTACCTGGTTTCAAACAATTATTTTTTAGCTAGCAAATATTAGCAAACTATTTTTTCTTCTGCATCACATAAGTAAACAACATTTATTTTGATAAGCCCTTAATTTTTTGTTTTTACTTATATTTACAAATCGACTGTCATATTGACATATATTTGTAATGGATGCGTATACGCACCCTTGGCCGAAAACGGTATAACGGTATAACCATTAGGAACAAGAGTTGTTTTAGAACTATTGTCTGTTGTAGAAAATCCACAACAGCATAAAATATTTTACGATAACTTTTTCACGTCCTTTTTGAAAGTTTGAAACAAAATAGCTTTTTTGCAACCGGAACAGTGAGAGATAATCGAACCGCTAAATGCCCAGTTAAAGATAAAAAAGCCATGGCAAAAAAGAAAAGAGGCTCCTATATTTATGCATTTGATCAAAACTTAGGAGTCCTTGTAACAAGATGGAATGACAATTCTGTAGTTACGGTAATGGTAAATGCATGTAATATTTTACCACTCATGCAGACAAAACGCTATAACCGGAAGGAGCGCAAGGAAGTACTTATGCCTCAGCCAATTGTAATCCATCAATACAATAAATATATGGGTGGGGTAGACCTCCATGATAACGGTATCTTCAACTATCGCATCGGAATAAGAAAGAGGCAAAACTGGTGGTGGCCTTTGTTTACTAATCTGATAGGCAGCATGGTGGTAAACAGTTGGAAAATCTATAATATAGCGAATGAATTCAAAATGTTACAAGTAGAATTTAACTCGAATTTAGCACTATCCTTGCTAAAACATCGATGTTACTTCAAATACTACAGTATCCAATTCAAACAATGGAAGACCTTCCAAATCTGCTCTTCCAGCTGATGTGAGATTTAACAACATCGGACATATCATAATTAGGGAGGTTAATAGTGCAAGGAAAAAGTGTCGAATTTGCAAAAGTAACAGTATTTATCTGTGTAAAAAGTGTAAGGTGCATTAGCACCCAGACTGCTTTGAAAATTTCCACTTAAAAAAATATTTTTTTTTTGTAATATTACTAACTGTTTTTGGCCAAGCAAGCGTCCAACAACTTATGTTTAACTTTTTTTTTTAAAGTAATTCTTAATTTATGCATTTTAAATACACTTTAATAAAAAAAATATAAATACATCTTATTTTACTTGTCTTGGAACGTAATGGGTTAATAAATCCTCATATGCTTTTTATATCCGGATTTCCTCTCACAACTTGAGACTTTCACCTTTAGCACTCTTCTGTATTTTCAATTTGCCTTAATCCTAACCAACGAGCTGAATATGCAAATTGTTTTGCTTGTTGAATAACCCAACTTTTAGCTCCAAAAAAAACTCGCCAATCTCGAGGGTTTTAGACCTTTCGCGGATTACAAAGCCCAAAGTTGTTTTTTCTTTCCAAAGAACTTTAAATCGCATTGACCCTCAATTCTCAAGAACTTGTATCCTTTTCACCGGACGTGTTCATGGCATTAATGGCTTATATCGTACACAAAACAAGAATAAATATATACCTTACAACAACAAAAAAAGCGATATCTCTTGAGAATTGAAACGACAATGCAATGGTCTTATGGTTTGCAAATTGCATGATTCCCAGTTCAGTTTGTCAGTGGCAGAATATAAGAGGGTGTGTATATTTATAAACTACATTATTTATTAATTATTAGAAAATGTATTAAATATTTTCTAATCAATTAACTAAGCATTTCTTATTTACAAGATTTACTAATATAAACAAGTAGGTATTCAGTACCAAGCACATAGTAGGTAATCACATCATTGCACCACTAATAATTTTATATAGAAAACATTCAAAATATCTTTTACTTGTAACCAAACAATTTCAACCTTGTTAGCGAGGGTAAAATGAAACTGAGTGCCTTTCAAGATGGAATTTATTAACGATAAATACACACATATATATTTATTTATAAAATTCCGATGTGTGTTCGTAGTTCTTCTCCTTCGAAACGGCTTGAGTGATTTTGATGATTTTGTTTGTATGGATGTTTCCTTTAGTTGGGTGTTGGTTGTTGTCGAGTTCCAGTTTTTATTTTTTTTAATTTTCACCTAGACTGGTCTGTCCCAGGACAATGTCTACACCGGGCCCGCTAGTAGTAAATAAATTGAAATTGTGACGGTCACTAAATTTTATTTTTAATTTATCTTAAAAATGTATATTAAAATTAATTCCCGCCTGAGAACATGTAGAATTTCCCCCGTATTTCTGTTTCCCAGGAATTATCGTTTTTCAACAATTGCAAGTACCCTCGTAGATTAAAATATTCTTATATTTGCCGATATCTGAATGGGCATTTTTAGAGTCGATTTCGTATGGATTATCTACCTTTTATTTGTCAAGGACTATAAGGGCATTTTTTTATTTTTAAATTGTAAACAGTCGGCTGTAGTAGTGGTATCCCCACTTTGCCGTACCTTGTCTTCCATCTTGGTTTACCAAAAGGATAAATTAAATAAGATCTGGCAATTACGCTCTCTCCTCGCTTGCCAGCCGCCTAAGCGTTTCTCTCGTGATTGCCGACAGCCGAAAACATTTCACCCTTAGTTAGTACCTAGTGCCGTGTACCGTGATTTAGTTCATCGATCAACCCCGTTTATTTTTCTAAAGATAGGAAACCGCTTATTTTTTATTTACAATTGGTTTGGGATACCCGTCCGACAAGTAAAATAATTTTGATTCATGCCCAGCATGTTTTTTATTTCATCCCTTAGTGGGAAACCGCTGGCAATTTTTTATTTGAGGTTGGACCTAGACTAGACACCGAGAGCTCTCTTTGTCAGCGACTATATCCAAGTTCTTTTAAAAACCGCCCAGTTAGCATCGAAGTGAGAGATCCGACCTGTTTGCGATTTTTATTATTTTATTTTTTTTTTCGGAGGTTCGATCCGTTCTCGGGTTGGAGAGCTCTCGCTCCTGATGACGTATCTAATTTCCCAAAAGACGATTAAATTAATTTCCGCGCCTCACTTCGTGTAAAATTTATTTTCTTTTATTTATTCATTCAATTGTATTTGAATCATTCCGTTCTCCGTCCACAACTAATTATTGAACAAAGCCGACAACTTCTGTAAAAATTAAATTCAACACACGCTCTCGATAGACGCTGGGCAAAATTCATAAATATTATTTTCTACGATCGTCGTGGTCGCCGATTCAAAATAACGTGTAAATAAACCTTATTTATCAATAGGCGAAAATTTTCGTTTCCCATCGATTGGTTATTAAGATACAAGGGGACTCCGACAATTTTGATTTCATTTATTTGCTTGCATTTGATTACCGTCATATTTAAATTGTTTTCAAGTGTATTAATTTATTTTCATACATTTTCCGTATACTGGGCGTTTCACACTTCCCAGTCCGATTAGCCTCCTGAGCTAATAAACCCTAAATATTTTTATATGTTTAAATAATTTTCAACAATGATAATTTATTTTCCATAAATATTTCCCTACGTTTTAATAATTTATTTTTATTACATTTTCCGAATATAGGGAGCCGCCAATATTTAAATAGTTTTCAACTTTAATAATTTATTTTTATTAGGTTTTCCGGATATAGGGATCCGTCAATATTTAAATAATTTTCAACTTTATTAATTAATTTTTATTCAATTTTCCGGATATAGGGATCCGTCAATATTTAAATACTTTTCAATTTTAATAATTTATTTTTAAAGAATAGATTTTCCGAATGGAGGGAGCCGTTCCTATATAATTACAGTTGTATTTATTTTTTTGTAAATATATATTTTAGTACCTATTCCTGTATTTCTATTATTGCTGGTTCTTGACCTTTCTCTTTCAGGGTACCGTAGGGTACGAGGTAAAAAGGAGATAAGTGTTTTAGTTTTATTTACTCTAGTTTAGTGATTACCTAGCAGTGACCGCCTGGAATTATTTTTACCTCCACTGAGTTTACCTTGAGTACACTCTGGTGTACTTCAGGGTCGCAGAGCAAACTGCGATACCAAAACTGGCGCCTGAGCAACCTCTATTTGGGAATCACCTTCATAACGCCACACAGACTCGCTGATTCACTGTAGGTGAACCAAGAGCCTGTCACAAAATTAAAGGGTGAAGTAGAATCAGAAATATTGTAAGGTCATAAAACCCCTATCTCTTGAGTTATCAGCATGCGATCGCCTCTACGCACAGAAGTACCTATAGCGTTTCTAAAGTCGGTTAAGCCTCTACGCAGAGACGTACCTACTCTAACATTTCTAAAATCGTTAAAGCGGTCACTTCTCTATTACTTAGTTAACTTTCTTTAATCTGTCTGGAATTATACGACTCGTTATCTTAAACAAAATACTTTACAATATACTTTATTTAAATACTTTGCAAAACACTATTTTGTAAGATATTTTAATCCGGACCTGGGAATCTTTTAAGGGACACACAATTTTATTGCTTATCTACATCTCGAACAATAGGTAATAATTACGGTCGCGGCTAATACTGATTTATGACATTTCAATATTTCTGGTTTTATTTTAACACTAATTATTTTTTGTTACTAATAATATCGGACGGTAACGTTTTAGTTAATTTTAACCGGCAGGTTAAAAGGTTATTTAAAACTATGAGGTTTAAATTTTAACCCAAATCGCTACTATTTCATCAGTTTCATTTTTTGTTATTAGTTATTTTATAACCAACCCCGGTTGAAATAAACATGGTAACGAGATAATATACAGGGTCGACTAAAAGGGGGGGGGGCAGCCGGGACTAATTCGCGGAGCCCGGGCTCAAATGGGGACCCGGCCGCGGTATAAGGGGGGCCTGGTAGCGGTGGTGTTTGTTACTTTTAGAAGTTCCACAGAAGAGGGGGGAAGTTCTTAGTTGACATTTTTTTTTTTAGAGAGATTCAAGTAGAGGAGGAGAAATTTTTGCTTTTTTTTAGAGAAATTCAAGTAGAGGAGGAGAAATTTTTGCTTGGAGACCTTTTGTTATTTAATTTTTTATAAAATTGTCACGGAGCCCGATCTGGAGAATTGTCCTGGGGCCCGATCTGGAGAATTGTCCTGGGGCCCGGTCTGGCTCTCGGCGGCCCTGATAATATAACTAAAAGTGCATTCAAATCAAACCAAAGCAATATTAAAAATAAGAAAAATATTATATTTTACATGTAACGTTAACCAAATAATACAGAATACAAAATTAAAAATAACATCCAGTTAATTTTAACCAAGAATTTTCAGAATATACCCTTTCAAGGTTATTGTTACTTTTGTATTCTGTGATATTTGGTTAAACTTACAGATTAAATAAATTATTTTTCTTACTTTTACTGCTGCCTTGGGCTTAGTTTAAATGCACTTTTAGGTAAATTACATCGTTGCCATGTCTATTTTAACCGGAGCTGGTTATGACATAACTACTAAATAACAAAAGTTAAACTAATGGAATACCGAGAAGAGATTAACTTAAACGTTACAGAATAGCCCCCTGTGTCACTTATTTATTAACTATAAATATTGCTTGATTCATATTTTATTAGTTTTAGTTAATTACTATATTAATTTATTAATATTTTAATATAATATTAACATTTAAATGTTTGATGACAAATAAATCATTAATTTTTAATATGTGAGATTGTTATTTAATACAGGATGAATCCTAAGTTGATACTTTTTTATTTGCGTATAAGCATCTAGTGATAAACAACTTTTTCAAAAAAACTCAAATATAAGAAATTTACGTTATATTTTCGAAAATCTATTCAATACGGTCCTGTCTAACTTAAGTAATGAGTAGAACTTTCGTCGAAAAATGGTGATCACATTCATGCCGTTGTAAGAAACATTTATTCTCAAAACTGGACTCTTATTTGTAGAGCTTGAACACATTAAACGTGAAGGGGACATAATTGATTTTTCCGCAATGTTATCTACATTTTTCTTTGACTTCCTCCTGATCTACAATTACCCCACCCGCGTATCTTGGATTTATTCCGATAACATTTAAAACGAGTTTTTCTATTCTTAATTTTTAATTTATTATACTGAACTATTTACATTTGTAGACTCGACTGAATTACAGCAACCAGTATACAATTTAATGGTGATGCAAAAGAAAAACAAAAAAATAGATAAAAACATAAACAGTCTTACTTTTCATACACAAATCCAGACTCGGATTAAGATTTTTTGAATTCTGTATCTATCTTATTTTTGAGTTTTTTGAAGATGTTTATTTTAAGGAATTCTATACATCCTTAAAAATCTAATGTGTCCAACACACGGCTTTCCTGTTTAGTTATTACTGAATTTTTCCGGTTACCAACGAACATACTGAAAACTTAAAATTTTACACTTTTCTTCAAATTTTTCCATTACGGTTAATTTTAGAAAAATCATATATAGAATAAAAATTATAGAGAATAACATCGCAAACAACTTTTATTTGAACAGTTTTCTTAAAAATTTGAATTTTTTACATTTTCGCAATTTTCTCGAATAGCAATTTTTATTTAAAGAATTTTCTTCTTTTTAAGCGTAAATAACAGATATAGTACCCCCAGAAGTTTCGACTATGCCCAATTTTTTTATCAGTTCACCGCTTGATGGATTAAAGTTATAATTTAAAATTTGGTGTTTTTTTCTTATTCCGTTCTTGAGTTATCTTAAAAATCCGAAATTTGCACATTTTCTCCAATATCTCGAATACGGTCCAGTTTAGAGAAATTATGTATAGGACAAAGTAGAAATACAACCTTCTATAAAGTACCACCCCCCAAATGTTCCGACTATGCCCAAAATATAATCAGTTTACCATAGGCCGGAGTAAAGGTTAAGTTTTTATCTGTATCCGTTCATGAGTTATCGAGTATACAGACACACACATGGGCATCTTTGCGAAAATAGTCAAAACGGATTCAGGGGACCCCAAAACGTAAAAATCCGTCTAAAACTCGAGATTGAAAAATATCATGATTCCTATACTTTCTTTATCTGTATACAGACAAGTAAGTTAAAAAGGTATCAACTTAGGATTCACCCTTTATATAAAGAAATTGTGTTAATAAAATTATAATCTCGTTAACCATCACAAATAAATCAGTTTGTTAGCTACAATGCATACTTTTCAGTGCACATTTCACTTTTAACTCTCTTTTGTCGAACAACATATAATTTTAGTTCCGACGTACTGAACACCTGTTTGTGACTCCTCTTTATAGTTTCAACAAACTAAGCAACATATAAATTTACATCGATCGATTTTACTCTAATATAAACACACTTTTTTTTAAATGCATGTGAAAGATCACATAGTCCATTCTTGCTCTCTCAATAAAATGTATCTATACCATTCCTCTTATAGAATAGCATGCCCGAATGTAGGACCGAAAAGAAACTCTGTGGTTAATAGTATGTTATTAACAAATAGATCCACCACTGGAATTTAATACCATCGAATAGAGAAATATCGTGATGAAAATTCTGTGAATTTTTGCTTTGAAACGTAAAACGCATCCGGCGGATTTGAGTTACTCCTAAGGGAATGGAATATCTTGGAGGAGAACTTCAATTTTTATAACTTTATTGGACCGGTTTGTCGAATGTGATCCAGGCTTTGTGCGGGGATTTTTGGATTTACGTGATAGTGAAATTTCTGACATTTGGACGTGTTTGCGGGTTTTTGGTTGTTAGAAATTTTTCTTTGTTTATTCCGCCTAAATTTCTATTCAATTTTAGAAAAGTTTTGCAGTATATTACATTTCTAATGCAGAAAGTCACATTTTTACGCGAGTGGTAAATATTGTGAAACTTTTATAAACACTTGCATATTAGGCACAAAAAATATTGAAATATAATAATATTTTTTATTAGTTTGTTATTATAAATACAGCAAATAATGAGGTTAAAAATTAAGAACAAATACTTTCCTTTTGGCACTTACTTACCTTCTTATATTTTTTTGTGAACCGCTATCAAAATATTACAAAATAAATGGCAGAATGTTTAATGGATTTCCAATTTGTATGGATTGTATTTTAATAAATGAAATGTATTTAAAACAAATAAACAACAATAGTACAAATTTTTTCAAATTAATTTTTATATTTTATCCAAAATAAAAAATTATTGCTTTTAACGGGAATTGAATCCCGGTCGCGAAATCCAAAGCTGAAAGCCTATCTGAGACCCACGCAGGTTTAATTTCAAATGAATTATTTAATCAAAAAGTAAATATTTAGGATTTTATCATAAAAATTAATAGATTAACAATTTAATCTTAAAATTGATTTTACTATTATTATAGAGTTTACATAAGTGCAAATAGAAATCATACATCGACATTTTTGCCAGCTAATATTTGTTGCCTTTGTCATATAATTTTTTTCCAGTCACAATTTTATTTTATGCACTCTACCACTTCCCCCCACTTTCAAATACTGTTTGAGTAGGTAATCATAATTAAGAACTAAAATAAGAATATTAGAAAAGCTTTGTTTTATTTAGACCGACGGCCCAATCCGACACTGGCCAGGACTAATAATTGATAAATGAAATAGGTGAAATTGTAAATAATCATTTCATGTATTTCTAAAAACAATTTGAACAATACTTATTTTCATTTCTCTTAAAAATAAATATAAATATAAACTGTCACTGTCACGACACTCATAACATATTTAAAAAGGCATGCGACATTACAGGGGCGAAACTCGATCGAGCGAGCTTCGAGGAGACGGAGAAGTGATGATGTCACAATAGAGCATTGAATCAAATCAAATAAAACAGAGTAAAAAATATAACCTCGCTTTTTTGTTATTCTTGTTTCTGGTTTGTGTGTCAAAATAGTGAGTAGTGAGCAAAAAGAAAAGAAAATAGAAAAACTTTTAATAATAAGGGGTAATGGCCCTGAAATGCAGCATTTACCACAAATGCATGCTCATTCGCTCTCATACTCCATGACTGATATGTGATTATTGGTGATTAGATCTGGAAAGAGAAAATTTATTTTCCAAACACATTTTGTGTTTTTTATGACGAATAATTTTAGCTATAAGACAAAAGCGGCTAAGTAATTTGTTTACTTCTTGTCTGGTTTTTAATTTTGAGATTCAAATTTGTTTGTAAGTTAATTAAAAAGAGATAGGTAGAGACAAAGACAAATTTCTTCCTCTTCTCGGTCCTTCTGCTCTGAGAACATCGAGCTCGCTCTATGTTCTCGCTCCAAAGCAAAACAAACACTTTAGGGATCTCTCGGAGTGTCAATTCAAACACGTTTGCAGCGCTCGGAGATCCCCGATGATCAAATCAAACGCACCATACAGTGTCGACTGGTTGAACACCACTCGACTTTATGTCTAACAACCACATACTTTGATTTTCTTTTACGATTTTCTTTTACTATACGGAGAATGGTCGCACTGCGCAGCTTTCTGAGTGCCTTTTAAAAGGAGATAGAAAACTCCGCCATTTTGAACCCTTATTACGTGTTGCCTACATCTTGGCGCAATATTTTTAATAGGTGCGTTTTAATCATCCGCTTCTGCTTCGGAATTGTCGGTTTTCTAGTTTTAATCTGACAGGTTAAAACGACTAAACCGACAATTCCGGAAGCAGCAGCGGTTGATTAAAACCACACACTTTGATTTTCTTTTACTATACGGAGAATGGTCGCACTGCGCAGCTTTCTGAGTGCCTTTTAAAAGGAGATAGAAAACTCCGCCATTTTGAACCCTTATTACGTGTTGCCTACATCTTGGCGCAATATTTTTAATAGGTGCGTTTTAATCATCAGCAGGAATTGTCGGTTTTCTTGTTTTAATTTGACAAGTTAAAACGACTAAACCGACAATTCCGGAAGCAGAAGCGGATGATTAAAACGCACCTGATATTTTGCTTGCGGCTGTCAGTGTCAGTGAATATTATTTTTTGTCACAGATTATTGCTAAAGAATCAGTTAGCTCACTCGGACCAGTTGAAAGTTTCAAAATAAGATCCACTCCAGGACCTCAATTCTCGACTTTTTTTCCCATGGGAAAAAGATAATTTTCCTATGGGAATTTATATTTTGTATTCTCGACACATCCACTAGGAATATTTTCTCACGAAAAGTATGGGAGCAAATACACCTGGTATTTGGCATGGGAAATCAAATTTCCAATGGGAATCTGTCACCGGTGACATTTGCTAGTTACTTCAAATAATAATATTTATATATTATTATTACTAATATAACTTTCCTAAAATGGCTGAAGCTATTTTACTTTCTCAATTAAACGATATAGAAGAGGCAGAAGAAGAGCAATTTATGTCCCAAGAGATTTTTGGTCTAAGTGGAAAAATGAGGCAGGGGATCCCTTTGAATCCTTAAATGATAGACAATTTCTCAAATATGATCAACGCAAGTTTTCTAGAATAAGCAATCCCAGAATAAATTTTGTTTCATTATTAGGAATAGGCTATTTCAGAATAAATTTTTGTTTTATTACGCAAAATAAATAGCAACTGTTAATAACATAATGAGATGGTAAAAAACTTGAAGCTAAAATATTGGACACTCTTAAATATCCTTAAAATTCCTCTGTTTCTGCTATTTTTTCCAAGGCACAAGTTATTCGTTCTTTTGCCAAAACATTTCTCTCTAATAACTTGAATTTTTTGTCATAATAATTTTCTTTATTAAAGTTTTTATTTTGTAACATGCGTTCAATATTTCGGCTAGTATTCAAGGTTTTAGTTAACCTTGTAGCAGCTACTCTTCGTTTGGGCTTTATTGTGCCCCTTGTACTAGGTTTAGCACATGATATATTTTCACGTTATTTTCTAAATAAGAAGGGTTGATTGTTTTCTCTGACAAGATGGCAAGTGGCAAAACAAGAGTCAAAAGTTGACGATATAATCAATGATCCCAACATTACTACTTGAAAGTATTGAAATATAGTATTGATTATGATTGGTCAGTTTCCAATATTTACATACTTAATACCCGACATACGTTAGACATACGAATAATCGAAATTCCCATAGGAAAAAGGTTCCTAACCTAGTCGAGAATACCATTTTATAATACCACTGGAATATAAGCATGGGAATATTTATCCATGGGAAAATTTTCCGGTGAAGTCGAGAATTGAGGCCCAGGGATACAAATTCAGGATACGCAGAAGACTGCTGTTTTATTATAGACGGTTGTCATATATTGTATTATCCGAGTTGCGCAGTGTATAAACTGGAACATTGAGATTAAAAGTGCCGACGCAGAGTGAGCGATCTGATTCTTTAGCTATAAACTGTTGCATAGGGTTCAAAATGGCCGGGCCCTATATTGGGCGTGTCGGACCTCTCTCTTGCGCCGTATAGTAAAGAAAATCAAAGTATGTGATTAAAACGCATCTGATATTTTGCTTGCTGCTGTCAGTGTCAGTGAATATTATTTTTGAATATTATTGCTAAAGAATCAGTTAGCTCACTCCGACCAGTTGAAAGTTCCAAAATAACATCCACTCCTGGGCCTCAATTCTCGACTTTTTTTCCCATGGGAAAAAGATAATTTTCCTATGGGAATTTATATTTTGTATTCTCGACACATCCACTAGGAATATTTTCTCACGAAAAGTATGGGAGCAAATACACCTGGTATTTGGCATGGGAAATCAAATTTCCAATGGGAATATTGGTAATGAATTACACCTGATTCTACTGAATCTGTCACCAGTGACATTTGCTAGTTACTTCAAATAATAATAATATTTATATATTATTACTAATATACCTTTCTTAAAATGGATGAAGCTAGTTTACTTTTCCAATTAAACAATATAGAAGAGGCAGAAAGAAGAGCAATTAATGTCCCAAGAGATTTTTGGTCTAAGTGGAAAAATGAGGCAGGGGATCCCTTTGAATCCTTAAATGATAGACAATTTCTCAAATATGATCAACGCAAGTTTTCTAGAATAAGCAATCCCAGAATAAATTTTGTTTCATTATTAGGAATAGGCAATTTCAGAATAAATTTTGTTTTATTACGCAAAATAAATAGCAACTGTTAATAACATAATGAGATGTTAAAAAACTTAAAGCTAAAATATTGAACATTCTTAAAAATCCTTAAAATTCCTTTGTTTCTGCAATTTTTGCAAGGCACAAGTTATTCGTTCTTTTGCCAAAACATTTCTCTCTAATAACTTGAGTTTTTTGTCATAATAATTTTCTTTATTAAAGTTTTTATTTTGTAACATGCGTTCAATATTTCGGCTAGTCTTTAAGGTTTCAGTTAACCTTGTAGCAGGTTCTCTTCGTTTTGGCTTTATTGTGCCCCTTGTACTAGGTTCAGCACATGATCTATTTTCACCTTATTTTCTAACGAAAGGGGGTTGATTGTTTTCGCTGACAAGATGGCAAGTGGCAAAATAAGAGTCAAAAGTTGACGATAGAATCAATGATCCCAACATTACTACTTGAAAGTATTGAAATATAATATTGTTTATGATTGGTCAGTTTCCAATATTTACATACTTAATACCCGACATACGTTAGACATACGAATAATCGAAATTCCCATAGGAAAAAGGTTCCTAACCTAGTCGAGAATACCATTTTATAATACCACTGGAATATAAGCATGGGCATATTTATCCATGGGAAAATTTTCCGGTGAAGTCGAGAATTGAGGCCCTGGGATACAAATTTAGGATACGCAGAAGACAGCTGTTTTATTATAGGCGGTTGTTATATATTGTATTATCCGAGTTGCGCAGTGTATAATCTGGAACATTGAGATTAAAAGTGCCGACGCAGAGTGAGCGATCTGATTCTTTAGCTATAAACTGTTGCATAGGGTTCAAAATGGCCGGGACCTATATTGGGCGTGTCGGACCTCTCTCTTGCGCCGTATAGTAAAGAAAATCAAAGTATGTGATTAAAACGAACCTGATATTTTGCTTGCTGCTGTCAGTGTCAGTGAATATTATTTTTGAATATTATTGCTAAAGAATCAGTTAGCTCACTCCGACCAGTTGAAAGTTCCAAAATAACATCCACTCCTGGGCCTCAATTCTCGACTTTTTTTCCCATGGGAAAAAGATAATTTTCCTATGGGAATTTATATTTTGTATTCTCGACACATCCACTAGGAATATTTTCTCACGAAAAGTATGGGAGCAAATACACCTGGTATTTGGCATGGGAAATTAAATTTCCAATGGGAATATTGGTAATGAATTACACCTGATTCTACTGAATCTGTCACCAGTGACATTTGCTAGTTACTTCAAATAATAATAATATTTATATATTATTACTAATATACCTTTCTTAAAATGGATGAAGCTAGTTTACTTTTCCAATTAAACAATATAGAAGAGGCAGAAAGAAGAGCAATTAATGTCCCAAGAGATTTTTGGTCTAAGTGGAAAAATGAGGCAGGGGATCCCTTTGAATCCTTAAATGATAGACAATTTCTCAAATATGATCAACGCAAGTTTTCTAGAATAAGCAATCCCAGAATAAATTTTGTTTCATTATTAGGAATAGGCAATTTCAGAATAAATTTTGTTTTATTACGCAAAATAAATAGCAACTGTTAATAACATAATGAGATGTTAAAAAACTTAAAGCTAAAATATTGAACATTCTTAAAAATCCTTAAAATTCCTTTGTTTCTGCAATTTTTGCAAGGCACAAGTTATTCGTTCTTTTGCCAAAACATTTCTCTCTAATAACTTGAGTTTTTTGTCATAATAATTTTCTTTATTAAAGTTTTTATTTTGTAACATGCGTTCAATATTTCGGCTAGTCTTTAAGGTTTCAGTTAACCTTGTAGCAGCTTCTCTTCGTTTTGGCTTTATTGTGCCCCTTGTACTAGGTTCAGCACATGATCTATTTTCACCTTATTTTCTAACGAAAGGGGGTTGATTGTTTTCGCTGACAAGATGGCAAGTGGCAAAACAAGAGTCAAAAGTTGACGATAGAATCAATGATCCCAACATTACTACTTGAAAGTATTGAAATATAATATTGATTATGATTTGTCAGTTTCCAATATTTACGTACTTAATACCCGACATACGTTAGACAAACGAATAATCGAAATTCCCATAGGAAAAAGGTTCCTAACCTAGTCGAGAATACCATTTTATAATACCACTGGAATATAAGCATGGGAATATTTATCCATGGGAAAATTTTCCGGTGAAGTCGAGAATTGAAGCCCAGGGATACAAATTCAGGATACGCAGAAGACTGCTGTTTTATTATAGACGGTTGTCATATATTGTATTATTCGAGTTGCACAGTGTATAAACTGAAACATTGAGATCGAAAGTGCCGACGCAGAGTGAGCGATCTGATTCTTTAGCTGTAAACTGTGTCACAGGGTTCAAAATGGCCGCGCCCTATGTTGGGCGTGTCGGACCTCTCTCTTGCCTCGTATAGTAATCAAAGTATGTGCTAACAACAAATGCGAATTCGCCATTCCAGAATACGTTTTTGCGTTCTGATTCGACATTTCATCAATGTCGCGTGTGACATTTAGAAATAGACATTCGAGAATAGGGCCCCAGGTCTTACACACTGTAAAATCGACAATCCAATGTTTGTTGTAGACCCATGCTTCTACTTAGACGATTATGTCTCGTAGAAGGCGTAGATCGTTCATACTCCATTCACAGATCTAAACAGAAGCGTTCATAGAAGGATTAGTATAAAGAATTATTTAGCCCTTCGGTACGTCTCTAGTACATAAGTGTTACACCCTTAAGTTTGACATTATTTCTTTGGCAGTGCTTTTTTTAAAGTCAAGTAAACTGAGATTCGGGTTCTCTTTTAGCGAGCACGTCGACTTTTTCAATGCTTTCCACCCCGCAGTGTCCTGGAACCCATACCAAATTAACTTTGTTTCGGGCAACAAGATACTTAAAGGTATTTATGCAGTTCCAAACAACTTATCAACTAGTTTTAAGTTCAGAGCTAAGGGCAGTCTGGCTATTCTAAAAAATATTTAAAGTGTTAGAAAGAGAAAGACTGATAAACTCTGCTTGGAAGATCGTTGCAAGATTCCCATTTTTATCCCATTTATCTTGGGATTTTTGATGAATGGCCCAGCTCCTATTCCTGTATCAATTTTTTTGCGTGAAAAGTCTGTGATAACATTCCTACTTAACTAAAAAATTAGTAAATCTAGATTTTTTATAACCACTAAAGGTAACATATATGGAGTACATTTATTTTCATGTTATCTGAAAATATGTCAAGCAGCAACCAAAATCTACTGAGTACAAATAGTTTTTTATTGCCTTTAAATATAATAAATGCACTAATTAATTCGTTGGTCAAACGCATTTGGTTAAAAAAAACAACTATATTTTTCAATTTTTTAAACCCTTGCTCACACAAGACAATAATTATGACTACTCTCAAAAGTAACAAAACGAAGTATTGGAAGAAAAATATTAACGCTGGCAGAAAGAGTAATTTTCTTTAAAATCTCTGAAAATTGTACAGGAGTACGATAAAGAACGTTAGCAACTTTGTCGTACTCATCAACGTGACACATGTTATTGTATTTATATTTTTAAGTTGCATTTTAATGGAAAACTTACAATATTTGAGCCGTTTACAAACAATTAATTAGCTAGAGCAAATTCAATGAGGTAATCAAAACCACTATATAAATGCACTTCTACTTTTTTTGTAGTCGGTTGTTTGAGCCATTTGAGAAAATAAAACCTTTCGTTACGTACATTAAAAAGTTTATTAAGCGTCTGGATCCAACGGCAATTCACAGCAGTAAATTATTTTCTATAATGAATGTGCAGTAAACACTTTTATGTTCCTCGATATAAAAGTAGAATTTTCGATAGCACATTGTAATAATGCATTCTAATGGAATAAAAACGACGCGATGATAGTTTTAATATGTGGAAATATCCATAAAGACTAGAATATGCATATATTTTGTAAATTAAATGATGAAACAATAAATATTTATGATCGCACATGTCATTTGGCCTATTAAAATTCGATTGTATACAATGTTTTCAAATTTAATGTTGATTCTAATATTATCGTGGGTGTTTTTTTTTTTTTTTTTTTTTGATTAAAAATTCGCTTATCACCTTACTTTGTACCTTGGAATGTACCTGGATAAAGAATAAGAATCCAAGTCAAGCTAGAAGAGGAATACAAATTTAACTTTTTTTGTATACGAGATAAAAAAAATAACTAGTTACCACTTACTTTTTAAAAAAAGAACTACTCTTTGCAGTAAATAAACAATGAAATGGCTACACAAAAGACAATAAAATATCACGAGGGCGAAGGGTATTAAATCTTACGCAAGAAATAAACAATAAAATTAAAATTAAATGGTTAATGAATTATAAACGTTTAATATACACTTGAAATATATATGGTCTCTGAGTCAATTGTGTCGGTGATTAAATTCCGTTAAAAAAAGGTGATTTGATTCTTAAGAATTTCGTCAAAATTATACAAGACACATACGGGTGTTGTGAAAGATTAACTCTTGTCAAGTGAAGCTGTGCCTAACCGAGGATTGTAACATACAAAATAAACACGCAGATCATTATTCGGACGAATGTAAATTCATTGATTAAATAAAAGCTCCTATTTATTTTAAATTGTTTAACTTTAACAAATGGATTTAGTGGCAGATTTCTTATTCTGTGAGGAAGTTTGTTGAAAAAGCAGTGCATAGTGAAGTGTTGCATTCTAAGAGGTTTCCAATCGTAGAAATTGAAGTAATTGTCAGTATACTTAATTTTTTTTTAAATTGGAATATTCCGGATATTTAATACCTACTGTTATTCGAACTGCAGAACAAATATCCATAAGGCATGCGCAGAGGAGCTCCAGGCCAGAAGTGCATACACGTAAATAGTTATGGACTAGCCGAAAGTATGCTCTTTTAATTTCATTATCCACAATTTTTGCAATGTTACAGGGGACATATGTAGCAGAGCACAGTTTTTTTGAAGTAACTTTACATGTCGAAAAGTTATTTAAGAATCTAGAGTTAGGTACTCCTAAGAATTTAAGTTTTTCAGGGTTATTTGGAATGTCTATTTCTTAATGGAAAAATTCATGTTTTTTGTTATGCTTGAATAAAATAGAATTTGGTTAAACTTACAACCAAATA
Source organism: Psylliodes chrysocephalus (assembly GCA_927349885.1). Lineage (NCBI taxonomy): Eukaryota > Metazoa > Arthropoda > Insecta > Coleoptera > Chrysomelidae > Psylliodes > Psylliodes chrysocephalus. The sequence continues at coordinate 80,157,151 of OV651814.1, read as the reverse complement.
ATAATGTTGTTTTGGTCCTTAATTTCCATTCTACATCAGCACAAAATAATTAAATTACAATACAAGACCAAATAACCCACTTTTTTAAAAACGAAATAACTCTAATAAGCCATATAAACACACTACAAGTCATTGAGAATAAACAATTAATACAATTATGTTCTATTTATAAATAAAATGATGCATATATACCTAATAATACAAGAAAGTAGTAATATTGGTTGCCTAGATGTCAGTAATTTCTTACCAAAACACAATTTTATAAATAATCTAGTTAAAATTTTAAAAATATATTGTATGTAAAACGTTACGAAATGTCGTTTTATGTAACTTGTTCATGTTACGGGACCTCGCTCTGCTCGTCCCGCAAATATTCACTCGTTACATAAAATAAGGCATTTCGTAAATGGTTTTATAAATAGCTATTGTTTTGTGTTTCCATTAGTGGAATAAACAGTGTTGTTCATTTAGTCAGCGTTTTAGCTTAAGTCATTAAAATTATGTTCATAAAACTTTTTGCTTTTTTGTCGCTAGTTGGTACAGAATATCGTTTAGAAAACAATTAGAACTTTTTTTTAAATCTCAATGCTGTAAAAGTATTTTTTAATTTGATATTATGAAAAAGAGTTCCCGATAATCCGTAACAAAACTTAAATACCACTGTTCGAAAACTGTGATTGTTTCTATATTTATCAATAAATTATTCTGCTCTATCTCCTTTAAAATTTATAAAATCTACACAATCTACTTAAAATATTAAATTTGTCTTAAGTTCCATTAATTTGCAAAAAACACTTCCCAAACTCTAATGCCTCGAAAGTCGGTTAGGTGAAACACACGAGTTGACCGTTAATTGAGGGGATTCATGTGGTTGGGAGCTTCAGACTCAGCACTACCGTTCTTCGCCCATAAACTAAGAAACTTTTCCATTCTCCTGTTTAGAATATAAGTTTTCTGTCTAAAACCGCGGTAAATTAGGGATAAGTGTCTGCTAAGGATAGTGGTGCATAATTACGCGGAAGATACGACATTGTAATTAATGGAGCTCCAACATCCAACTAAACAAAAGAGTGGCATGAATACTTAGTGAACTGTTATTGTGCATGTCGTTATTTTGAACCGAATTGACTGCTTTAGCGACTTTACTTAAATAAATGCATAAATATATTATGAAATGGTAGGGTAGTTGACACTATAAATCAAGCTTTTGATTAATTATTTTTCTGTTCAACGGTATTTCTGGAGTTAAGCCAAGCTGTGACAGAGATCTTGCGCACACACCTAAAGTAGCAATATTACAAAAATTAAATACAAAATAATTCATCAACGTGTGTTTGTCTTCGACATTTCTATATATGTAGTTCTCGAGTACCTATTAAGGTTAGTAGGGGAGTACATGACCACTGGGAAACACCATAAGTAAGGTCAGTAGCACATCATATCTCGCATGCGTTCTATTAATGAGTACGATATTTAATTAAGGTATGCCGCCTTTCGTTAAAGATCTCTTCTTTTGCTTACAACTTCAAACTGTTAGGTATGAAAAAATGTTGGTAAGGATGAAGCATGCTCATTAGTATTGAGGATTAAACCTGTTAGTTGTAGAGGTTGAATAAATGAAAAAATATTCTACATAGTAAAGGTTAAAGATACCAAAACATGAAACAACAATGATTCCATCCATTTCTCTTGCATAGCTAATCTATCAACTAGAAAAGTTAAAACAATAGCTTAAGTTGCTAAAACTAGTGTGACCTTCACATATAAAGAGTGATCCTCAAAAAATGTTTCTAAAATAGGTCATGACCGATAGACAGAGATGTGAGTCATGTCCTTGATAACTACAGGCGACTCTGAATTAAATCCAAACTGACACCTTAAATAAAATAGAATTGTACGCTCGACAAACGTAAATTTTTCCAAGACCAATTTTTTTGGAATGATCCCTACATCTAAACAGAAGACAAAAGAGGCTAAATTCACAAAATACATGGAAGAAAATAAGAAAACGGAAACCTTGCATATTACCTTAAAATAGGACCTAGTATCCTGGAAAATGGACATATTATTAATAAAAGAAATCAGAATAACATTAAAAACCAACTCTACAACAAACGGTCCATTTTGTAGTGGCTCATCCGTTTTTCAACTCTCAAAAGTCAATTTTATTATACTGAAATTGATGGTAACACTCGTTTAATGTGCACAATATTGAAAAAATTAATCAATTCAAAACAGTTTACTAGCTATTTCGCTAATGGTATTTAATTTGAAAACAATGATAAAAAGTCACTAGAGAAAAATGAAATTGTTTTAATAGATTTTTTTGTGAAAAATGTTGAAAATAATATTTCTGGTATAGAAGATGTTAAGTTTACCTGTCACATATGATGAAGATGGTTTCAGCGAATTTAAAATATATTTTCAAGAATTAAAAGTAATTATATCTAATTTAGCAAACAAAGAGTTGCTGGTTGATACACTATCTAGTAAAATTATACAAAGCAGCTTTGAAATAATTGGCCTCGTCTGGTGTCATTTTATTAATACTGGTAGTTTTTCAGATGATTTAAAAATTAGTACGGTTACACCTATTGAAAAAGTATCTAATACAAATAAATCCGATGAATACCGTCCAATCAATACTTCACCTTGTGCTGAAAACTTCTTGTTAGTCAGTAGTTTACGAACAATCTAACCATTCATATGAATCCGCACTTCAACTTACTCTTATTGAATGGAAAGATAAGATGAGTAAAAGCATGTATACTATAGCGGTATTCAAAACATTAAATTGAAATTGATCCACAATGAAAAAACAGGTAGATACTGTATGAAAATGTATGTATATAATTTTTTATATTTGACAATGGCACCATCAATACAATGTCAGAGTAATCGGTCCTAAAATATTATTATTTTAAAACTTATTACACAAAATCTTTTTTTGCTTTTTTTTTTAAGCGGACGCACCGTGGTTATTGACTCTTAAACTCAGAAGATCCTTTTTTTATTTTAGTCGACTTCAGGCGTTAAAATGCACTCGTAAGCGGTAAATTGTTATAGGGATAATATTATTATAATTTAGTATTTTTCTTTGCTTGTCGCCTCTAGAGAGTTAAAATTGCTTGTATTGTGATCCTTCGGTTTTTCTCCTCCTTTATCTACTTTAATAAATTATTGTTTTACTTTTATTTATTTTATTTCTAATCCCTTATGACTTGCTGCATTTTATAACTTTTCGTGTTCTTCTCCACTATATTATTTTATTTTTGGGAGTAACATTGATCTACAATTCAATTATTGATGTGTATTTTTTACTGATACTTCTTATTGATACTGTCCCAATTATTGTTTTACTTTCATTTATTTTATTTCTATTCCTTATGACTTGTTACATTTTATAACTTTTCGTGTTCTTCTCCACTCTATTATTTAATTTTTGGGAGTAAAACTGATCTACAATTACTGATTTGTATTTTTTACTGATACTTCTTATTGATACTGTTCCTATTCATTTTTCATCACTTCGTTTATTGTATTTATTACTTTGAGCAGTCCAGTCATTTATTCTTCATTTTCCACAATCGTTGTACTTTGTAGAAGATATATTAATTATTTTGTGTGGTACCTATTGTTTCTTTTTTGGACAATTTTTCTTTTGTCTTATACATTTTTGCACTAGCCAGACACCCTATTAAAACATTAAATTATGTCAAAACATTGAGAAGCTAAGCATCAGTAGCATCGGCAGTTTAAGTGCTTGGATGGAATTCTATACCAAATTAAAGAAATAATTTACGACTACGTTTTGCGGCTTACCTATTACGTTCTCACTTCTCGTTGCAATTAGAACAGGAAATGCAATACTCGTAGTGGGTGTTCCTGTTTAAAGCATAAACGCGACAGGAAGTAGGACGATTTTAACGCACAACTGGACCCATAAAGTGTAAGCTTGAGATGTGTATGCACACTTTTTCTCAAAGAGTGTTGTGAAATATTACAAACGTGAATTTACTGTGAGTTAAGAAAATAGTATCTTATAAATAGGTTGTTTATTGGTCATAAATTTGTTCACCTAACTAGTGTTTGTGGTTTGAATTGATTATTATGAAAATTGTTAGATTATGTGTATTTTCAGTCAAGAACGATTGTATTTTAAATTCATTTATATTTTTTTAATTTCCTGATTTCTTTTCTATATAGAATCATCAGGTACTGGTTTCTGTACAACTAAGACTGGTTAATCGAATATTCGGTAGATTGCCCTGTGACATTTAAGATGATGAAAGGAGTTCAGCATTAAAAAATCACATGAAAAATTTATAACTTTCAGAATATTTTGTGAGCTAACTTTTTGTTACGCTCTATATATTAAAGCAAATCAATGTAAATCAAAGGTAATACATAAAAGATGAAAAAGAGAAACTCTTGAAAACATTTAATGCCACTAAACTATATGCTTACACATATATACATAACCAACTTTAAACTGAGCTAATTACCTACTGATATTTTTTTTTCTGTAGAGGGGAAACCGCTTGGCACCAAACACTGGGTCAATGTGTTTGGTAGTGTCGAGCGCAACTCCGACAAAAACCCCTCCGCTTCCTTTCCGTGGTCTACCAGGGACAGCCTTTCGACATTGCTTCCAGTAGTATCTGTTGTTGTGTCTATCTTCTCTCCCTCTGTTTGACATCGGCTTCGTTCTTGATTAGTACTATCGTTGCGAAGTGGCTTATATCATTCCAGTTGTTTTGGTTTGCTAACATTTTGTTGACTATATTTTCCGGATTTATATCCCCAATCTTGATTTCTAGCATTGTCCTTTCATTGCTTCATCTTTGGCATACAAAAATTGTGTGATCTACTGTGTCTATTTCCCTGCAGTAATGACATTTATTGCTCTCTGTGATGTGGAACCTATATCGGTATGCCTGAAAATACCCGTGTCTGAAGATTCGCTGTGTAAGGTATTATGAGACCTCGCCATGACTTCTTGTAGCCCATGGTTCAATATTGGGAATTAGCCTTTTCGTCCAATGACTTTTATAAGTTTCTCGTTGCCATTCTTGTTGCCATTTTTGAATTGTGTGGTTAGTAGCCACTCTTTTATCCATGCCATTTTGTATAGCACAACTTTCTTCCACTAATAGATGGATATGGGATGTTCTGGCGATGACCAATAATGCATCCGTTAGGTTGTTCGGTATGCGCAGACAATTCTGATTGCTATTGATATTTGGAATGGAGTTAAGACCAAGCTAAGGCCATATCGAGTCAAAAAGTGACATCGACAATTGTATGAGATTGCATCGAATAGAGTAACTAGTTTGGGTGCCAGGTTATTAAGGGATCGATGGCAGCGACAAGGCTGGCTAACTTGCAAAAAGAAGAAACACCAGAACCAGATAGAAACCTTGGAGTATCAAAAAATAAAGTACGAGGTTTTATAAAAGGCTGGATTCGGAGAAAACACAAAAAAACACGTGGGAAAGCTTTCATTTGAAAACCATGTTCAGCAAAACATAAGAACTACTATCTATGAACAGAAATTTATTGGAGACAATAAAAAGACTCATTGGGAATGCCCCAGTAAAGGAAAACGTGAACAAAATATACGTGTTTAATAGATATCTATTGTCTTTACTATATCACAAGGAACCAGAAACATATTTAAGAGCCTACAGAACACACTATGCCTGAGAACTGTACACATTTATACAAGACACAAAGGATCTATGAATTAATATACGGTAAAACACAATAAATCATTTAGTGTTATCGGAAACTAGGTCTGACGAGCCCAGAAAAAAAATTACATTTTAAATATCATCGATTTCTTATTTACATTCGATGAATGTAGATATTACAACTTTTCTGACAACGTATACAAGACCAATTATTAGTAGAATTTTCAAGACCAATGTGGAAAGTTAATTAGGTTGGTAATCCATATCTTTTTCAATCAGTACAAATATAAATTTTTTAGTTCATCTTACGGAAAAAGACTAAATTATTCCACTTTACGAGTAACTTGGATATTACTATTTCAGGAAAATATATTTGGCTATTAAATGAATCACCATCATATAAAATGTTTGATGAATAAACAAACTAAAACTTGTTATTTTACAAGAGGTATCTTAATCCTGCGAGACAGATATATTTTATTAACTTCGTTATCCTAAACGCCATCCAAGCATACAAGGCGAGGGTGTCTTTAATAGGGAATAAGTAAATAAGGGAACGCAAATATATAAATCTAGTGTTTTAATGGTATATAAATAATAGGGGTTGAGGATGGGGTTCTGTGACAACCACAAAGTACGCACCTGTCCCAGTGACGTCACTTGCGAAATACAGTTTGTCACCAAATTGGTAACCAAAAAACCTTGCTAATTCTCTGAGATAGGAAAGGTATTATTTTAATTAAAATCCAGTTAGTAATGTTCTTTCAAATAAATATACGTTATTTGATAGAGTAAGAATAAATTTGAAAGCCGCATGTAACAAAATAATCCTAGCAAGCGTTTCCTCCGAGTTTGTCTTTATTAGGACTCGTCAACAAGATATAGACATCATCGTTTATAATCTCTGATGCTTATGGATCCTAGCGAGCTTTAATTTTGCTTTTTAAGTGTAGACGGCAAAGCGAAATACAGTTCTTCCCTTGCATTTGGTTTCTATGGTAACGTATAGTGATTTGGTAAACACGTTTTTACTGTCACCGCTAACAATATTGGGAAATACAAGAAAATACATAATTTGATTATTAAAGAAGAAAATCTATCTTCTTCACATTTGACTTACTTTGCTATTTTACCTTATTGTACTTTTCCTATCATATCCTGCCGTTTCAAATTTGTAAATCCTACTTTGTCTGGCTTAGTTTCACAATGAGCATCTAGTGTTGGTGTAAAATTTTTCTTCTTGATTGCTAACTACTTCATTTTTCTGCCATGTTTTCTTTACGAATACATCAACATTCATTTCATCAAACGCGCAGTTGATTGTCATTTGGTGTAGTATTGTATAAATAGATAAAACCTAGCACCTTTCACATGATGTAATCACACTGAATTTTAGTGGGGTCACAAACTGCAGTTGCCCGTTCCGAAATAAACAAATCTTCCTTGCTTTTAATGAAAATAATTTAAAAAATACGATTTATTTATGAAATGAACAATTTCAATAAATGAGCGCGACATTTAAATTAATTTAGTATTTACAGCAGTTTCTAAAGTAGTTTTTTCAGTGTATGTAAAAAACCATTACCAATCAATGTTGACACGTTCGCATAGTGACGATTCAAAAGATTGTTATTTCACACTCACATTTGCGTGAAATATTCCAACGTTACTTACGTTTACCGATAAGCTGCAAAAGTTTTTGGAACTTTTTCGGCTTAGGAAAGACATTTGCTTTGAAAAATGGTCCTTTATTTAAGAAACAACAGCAGTTTCCTTGATTTGCGTATAAATTTTCAAGTTTGCGGTTTCCGTTGAAAGGTTTTAACTTTATGGATCGACGTCGTTTTGAAAACGTGTTTTTAACTGGAAAGTTTTCTCGCAAAAATTGACTAATATATTTAAAGGAACGTGTAACAATACGTCTGAGAATGCTGGAGACAGATATAGAGTAGCGAACACAAAATATTTCCTGTATGTACGGATCTTAAAGTGCTGAACAGAACACGAAGTACAACTAATATAGACTTACAAGATTCTCCTTAGGGGTGACAGTAGTAAGAAAATGAATATTTTTTTTTATTTGCTGCAGTGTCTGTCGTCATAAAATAATGATATGCGGAAAAAATGCTACCACATATTCTGGAGGCTTAAAAGTTCAATTTGGTTTTACTTTTTCATGAATAATTGGTGTATTTGCACAATATTTGACTAGAGGGAGTTTTGTGGGGTGAAAAATCAAAAGCTGCTGTAATTTTTATTGCAAAATTTAAAGGGCGCCAATTATTTAAATCAATATATCTCAAAAACAGCTACTTAAATCTACTCTTACCACTTTTACCTTTTTTAGGTAGGAGACGTTAAAAAACAAGAATTTTTATTTAAAAGTTAAATACAGAGTGGCTCAGAAAAGTTATTTTGTTTTAAATGTGTGCAAGGTACCGCAGGTAGCGCCCTATAAATTTTACAATAAAAATGAGAGCAGTTTTTAATTGTTCACCCCACAAAACTACCACTGGCCAAATGTGAAAATTTACCAATTATTAAATAAATTATATTTGAAAAACTAAAACCAAGTTGAACATTTAACACTCTGTATTTCCGAAATCATCCACTTTTGGACTGAGGTAAGTTGGATTAGATCGTCATATGTGATGAATAGCATTTTTTCCACACCTTTTAGAGGCACGCTTCAAAACTACATTTTCAGATCTATTGAGGATATCCTTTAATCGTTGTTTAGAGTACCTTGTCTAATCAGTCTTGATAGAACTTCGCAGTAGCACAATACCTGTACTGCAGTTTCCTCCTCTTCCTGACAGAATCGGCCTGAGATCATGATCTCTTCTGTCAGGCCGATAATATTTATATGTTTATTAAGCCTACAATGGCCTGTTAATAGACCTACTAGTACTCTAGTATTTTTCCTATTATGTGAAGATCAAGGTAGATATATTTGTACGTTAATTTATTTTCAACAGTTATAACTAATTTATTTGTACTCAAAAGTACACGGTTTTGAATTTACTTTAACATTTTATCTTTATTCGACAATATTTATTTCTAAACTAATTTAAACGTTAAAAATTCGTCTATTTATATAGAAAAATGCTGCTCACCGTACTGTTTCCAAAAAATACTAGGTGTTGCCCGAACGTACTAGATGAATTATGGCAACACTTCCAGTGTTCTACAGCGTTCGCTTCATACTCTTTGTAGATCGGCCATCCGCTTCGTCTAGCATGGGCGTATCGAAAAAGAGTTTTGTAGGTTAACTTATTTTTTTAAATGTTCTTTGGCATTTGGATAAATGGGGCATTAAAAGGCCAAATATGGCAGAGAGGGACTTACAGGATTAGAGCATGATCGGATTGGTCGAAAATGGCTTACATTACAATATAATCCTCACTTCCCCCTATGAAATTAAGAAATTCAAAGATCCTTGATTCTAGTACAAGCTAAGCATGGTGTATTTCAAGGATGTTGCAAGGGTGGCTTGAGAAGAATTGATAAAGCTGAGGAGAGAGGACCATGTTTGTACTTCGGCATCTGATGACTTCAAATTTACAAACTTGACTGGTAGCTATGTGTTCTGCTGATCTAATTGGTAAATGTGCAAAAGGCTATAATCGGAAGATCTAGATTTAATCCCTGGCCAGTGCACTCATCATTTTATTTATTTCTTATCTTTTTTAAATTTATTTGTTTGTTTTCACTTTTGGGATGTAAGGATACATTTTGTAGTGGGAATTAGGGGTTATACCTTTACATTTCCAAAAATTCCATGACAATGATAATAATTGTTTAAAAACTAAGAATAACACAATAATTTTAAAATTAGTACTTAAGGTGCAGATTAAGAGGACTGACATCTTTGTCACAATTGATGAGAAAAGCTTTCTGTCAAATAATGTATTCCTTTAAATTTGCGTTCATAGAATAAACAATATTTATTTTTTGAAACATTGTATAATGTATGGTTTTCGCTGAATCATTGGGTGTAAATTTGTCAGATGTAATTTTTAAAATATGTTCTTAAGTTTATTTATTTATAAAATAGTGTACCTATAAAATTTTTAAAGTGTTAGTTCCACGGACCCTTCCAATCCTATCTCCTCAAGAAAGTGTGGGATTTGAAGTGGCTTCAAGTTAAATCTCCCTCCAAATAGAAATTTGGTATGTTGCTAGGTATAGTACCCTTGGATTCTGGAGGGTTACACATTCAGTCAGAATGTTAATGGAGGTTTCGTTCTCCTGAATTTGCACTCACTATCTTCTAATACTCTCAGTTTATTAAGGTGTCCTTTGAGTCGGCCAAGAGAGGTTTACTTTTAGTGTAGTTCGTATCCACTGTGGCGCAGAAACACATTAATTTAAAAATAAGAAACACAAAATATATGATTTAATATTCCTTCGCTAAACGTTTAAACAAAAAGTACGAAACGAATATTAACAGTTTTTAATTAAAAATTGGACGAAAGAGTGACACTTAAAAAAGTTTATAATCTTTTGCGGTTACTTTTTTATGGTGTTAACCTGGAAAGCATTAACGAAAGATGTAATAATCCTTCGAAGAGCGCGAGCGATCGTAAAGACCGCGAGAGAGGATGGTATCGTATCGCGCGTCCAGGATTTATTTCTCGGCCAAACTTGCCAAATAAACAGTTATCGGTAAGACCATCCGACCGTGAAGTAAGATAATACCGCCATATTCGCACCGTACTTATAAGGAGTTAGGTAGATAAACCAGGATAGCAGTTTGTAGGTTTAGCGGGATCATCAGAGATCGTCGTAGAGTATGCAATCATATTTATCACTAGAAATATTTATTACTGGAATGCCAAAATATGAAAGATTAGGAAAATGTGTTTCATATATTTCTTTATCGAATGGTGTTACATCTTATCACTATCTTATGTACTAAATAAAGAGGCAGCCTTATATTGCTAGTTGCATTGGCTATTCTAAAGTGCAAGTTATCAAGCTTCTGTGATTGATACTGAAACTTTACCAATATTATTTAATTAAACTCTATTTTTCATTTTGAAAATACCCCATTTCCACAACCCCAAAGTGAAAATAAACAATAAATAATAATAATAATAATAATGCTGAGCAGCAAAAATGTGCCCTAGCCAGGGATGTTACCTTGATATTCGAGTTTACACCTCGTTACCTTACTATTTAGGACACCTACATCCTCCCCCCTCAATTCTTTCTCAAACCACTTTGCAGCATCTCTGTTATAGACGCCGCCCATTATATGTACTAGAATAAATCTTTCCTTCGTCTGCTCTTCTTAAGTTTCCAATGTACCAATCGTCATAAACGTAAAAGGGCGTAATAAATATGACGTGACGGGCCCGTACATGGATCGTCCCAATAACGAGCCAAATAGGAACGTACAAATCTGACTAACCTGGGCGCGTTGTTGGCCCAGGCACTGCCCGGACCATGCGCGTTATATCTATACCTTAGATTATACAAACCTTAGATGGAACATAAGACACTGCGCATAATCCCATTTCGAAATTATTAACACCCACCAATCAGAATTGAGAACATCACATGTCAGAGCGTTGTCCATCTGAATTTAATGTGTCAACGAGAATTAATTTGGTATTTTAGTGACTTAAATTTTGGAAATTAACGTTGAAAATGCCAATATGTGTTGTAAAAAGCTTTATTTATAATAAAAGTGCGAAAACTGATGAAGATAAAAGAAACTTACATTTATTTCGATGATTTATTTAATTTTTAAAGATTCTGTCGACGGCCATATTTGTTGATTTGAAAATAAACAGAATCGGACTTGGTCATTGGTACATGTTATAAGTAGCAAATAAAGGTTATTATTATAAACTGTTTACTATTTCTTGTTCCATGGGGAATCTTTTTTCAGGAAGTGGAAAGAGTAACATATAAACAAATACAAAAATATCAATTTCATTGCCAATTTATTCGTTTCAAACTTCACAACTGGTTTCAATAGTTTTTCAAAACTGTTTATTTAGTATGTCTCTGTAACAGTATTACTCAAAGTGTGCTCCACGGAGCCCTGTGGCTCCGCAAAGCCTTTGTGAGGGTTCCGCGAAGAAAATAATCATAATAAAAAAAAACTGTACTATCGCCACAAAATGGAGGGACCTAGCTTGAGGACCTTTCTTTGAGAAGTAATTTTTTAAGTCACTAAGAGGAAGGAGTATATGATTTTGCTTTAGGACTTTTTTTTTTTATTTTATTTTTTATGGGTGAAATGGATTTGGGATAATTCTTCCAAAAAATATTTTGAATTAATCAAAAATAAATTAACAACAAATGATGTTCTTGTGCATTTTCAGCCTGAGTTGCCGATTAAATTAATCGTAGGAATAAGGGCCATGATATGTCATGTTTTTAAAAAAAATATTGAGAAACCTATAGCTTCTGCTTCGTGTACCTTATCAAAGTCCGAACAAAAATATTCCCAAATTGAAAGAAAGGGCCTTGCAATAATTTTTGGCCTAAATAAATTTAATGAATATTTATTTGGACATTTTTTTATCCTAGTTACCTCTGGTAATTATTTTTAACCCAGCTAAAGGTATACCCCAATTTTCAGCCAACAGACTACGTAGATGGGCAGTAATATTGTCAAATTACAATTATAAAATTTAATATGTAAAATCGGAGCATAATATAAAGCCGATTGAATATCACGTTTACCTATTGAAAGTCAAAATGTTTCAATTTATTTGAACAATAACTGGTTAAATTTGATTTGTAAGAATTGTTAATGTGGTTTTCATTCAAATAAATTGAGATTGGGGGGTTTCAAGAGTCAAAATGAAGAAAAATTTTAAAAATATTTTTTAAATTATGTGATTTATGTGTTTAGAGCTCCGTCAAATATTTCGCTTTTTAAAATGGTTCCGTCGCCAAAAAAGTTTGAGAAACACTGCTCTTTAATAATATGGGATCTATCCATTTAATTTACGTTTTGTTATTTTCTCTAATTTTGACATATAAATTTTATAATCGCAGCAACATTATGCAACTGATTACGAAAAGTTGATTATGTCACCAGTTACGAAATGAAAATAAATAAAACTGCCTGTTTTTGGTTTTTAAGTCGAAAAATCCAAAAATCCAACAAAATAATACTAAATAATAAAACCAGGCAGCTCCATTTTAATAAATTTATGGGAAATTGAAAGAAACCTCCTAAAAAATTCAAATTTTGTTTCTATGAGATTTTCTTTTTTCTGCGATAAAAGCATGTAAAAATAGAAGTTTTTACAAAAAATATAGTTTACATTCTTCTTAGGTTATTGATCTTCATCTTCTGTTTCAGGTGACTGGCATTCTTCTGTTTCTGCAGATAAAAGTTTCATAACATTATCCTTTTTTTAAAGGCAATGGGGCATTATAAATCTTAATTTGTACTTCTGAAAAAATCGGTACACAAGATTTCATCAGCTACAGAAAGCTGCCCGGTTCTTGCTGCAAACCGAAAGCAAGGCAGCTTCAAATAACGTTGCCATTTATGTAATGTTATGTGGAGACACCTGATTGTTGCAGGGAACGATTGGCCTATTTTTTTAAAGGGTAATTCAGTAAAAATCTCATTTTCGTAAAAAAGTGGAGCTGCCCGGTTATTGCAGCCACCCCTTCAATTGAACACCATTATTGAAAACTCCCTAAAAATGTTGCGGGTAAAATTTTGACGTACTCCTTTAAGGATAATGGGTAAAAACGTTTTTTTTTTCAAATTTCTTGCAAGTAATGTCAAAAATCAGATCGGCAACACTGCACATATCCCTTATTTTTATTATTACTATTGGAAAAAAAACGTCATAGTGCAATCAAACACAACAATTTTCTGAAATATTTACCTATAAAAGAATGATGAATCATTTTTCAACACAATTTTATAAATAATCAAGTTAAAATTAAAAAAGATCTTGTATGAAAACACGTTACGAAATGCCGTTTTGTGTAACTCGTTCATTTTGCGGGACCTCGCTCCGCTCGTCCCGCAAATATTTACTCGTTACACAAAATAAGGCATTTCGTAACTGGTTACATAAATTGCTATTAATTGACTTCCTAATATTTTAAATCATAGAACAGTATTTTCCGTAAATAATTATAATTAAATCATAAATAATTACCGGCATATAAGTATCAAAACAGAGTAGGCTTTTGTCAAATAAACTTAAAATATTATAAGGAACGAAAAGGTAACCCATTTCTAATAAAATTTAATTATTTATTTTATTTTTTTTATTTTCGAGCAGAAAGTACTTTGGCTGTTTCGATAACTTTTTGTCTCAACAGCTATTTTGTTACAATAATTTTATAAACTTTTACTTAGGGTCGATTTCACCGTTTTGTTAAACGAAGTTTAAAATATTAAACGAAGATTAGAATGACATTTTATATTAACAATATCATTTTAATCTTCGTATAGTAATTTAAACTTCGTTTAACACAACGGTGGAATCGGCCCTTAGCTACTAGCTATATATTGATAAAGTGTTATTGCCCTCATCATAAATGAATCCTGCTAACAAATAAAGTCAAAAAAACGTCTCATAATTTTTCATCTTTTAGTTACCTACCAAAATTAGGAACTACAATACAAATATTTAAGCCCGGCCCAGAACCTCTCCCTACTCCTTCCACCCAGTTTTTCGGTTTTGACAAAATTCGCGCAGCCACAAATGCTTTCTATGTTACCTCTATCCTTTCTAACCTCTTTGATCTATACGTACCTTAACATTTTTGAGAGAACTGGGGGAGGATGTTTGTACTAGCTAGAAAGCGTTTTTACTGGATTCAAAATTTTTTAGAACTAGATCGAGAACTTAATTACTCATCCTGTAATAGATAACTTACTGAAAACATTCAAGACTGATTCAAATATGTTAAAAAATTACATTTTTCCTGGAAAGACACGACCACAAACAGGAGCTAGTTTCTAAAATAGTTTTAGAGAAAATATTTTTAATTGAAACATGTTTTACTATTTGACATTATTTATTTGCACTACATCTCTGTATCTGTAACGTGTGGAGGGTGGGTTACCTCCACGGCACTTAGCCCTCATTAGGCCCATTGTGCATCCTCATAAGATGACAGGCACCTCCTAGCTCGTAAGCCAGCCTACAGATTTAATGTAGTTGACCACGTCGCCAAGAGGTGCTTCTCTTATATCGGCCGGTGTTAGCCGATACTCGCCGAACACAAATCTTCTAATAAATGAGAGCGTCGAGCAATCATAAAGGATATGCTCGATGGTCTCATCTTCTTGTTCGCACCCATGATATGGAGATGCTTTCGTACTTGGCAATGACCAGTCAGAATGCCTGTGACCAGGTACAGATTCTGCCTAGTCATATTTAATTATTTGTTTGCTGCAGTGTTGTCAGGATAACTTAAGAGCTCCCTGGCAACTCTGCAGTTTCTTGTTTCATCCCATCTTTCCTTGAATTTTACAAGGGAATGTTCTTTAATTAGGTCTGTAATTACCGATTTTGTCAGGCCAATAGAAGGGCCAGGTCCAAAAAATATTTAATTGGCTGCTTTCTTGGCTAGTGAATCGGCAAGACGGTTACCTTTCGATGTGGCGTGACCTTTGATCCTCCTTAAGGTGACCACATTGTTGATGGATACTTCGGCCAAAGCTTCGTGACATTCTGGTACTACCCTGAATAAATTCCTGGTCTGTTCAGGGTGAGTAGTGCTTGTTTTAGAACCGTCGGTGTAGATATGAATCGTACCTGCCACTTCTGGCTCTTCTATTTGTTCTATTATAACTTTATAAGGCTTATGGAAGATATATCTCGGTGAGATGGAGTCCATGTTCGCTTGAAGCAATGGGAGCGTATCGAGCGCCTCCTGCCAAAAGTGACGTCTCGCCTCACTAGATTTCTCAGGTTCTATTCCAACCGTGCGAGGCGTGTCATTGTCGCCAGAGCAACCTCCTTCATGTAAATATCAAGGGGAGTGAGACTAAGAATGACTTCCATCGCTCTGGTCGGTATTGTTTTCATAGCTCCTGGTATGTATGATGTTCTTTGAATTTGTTCTAGTTTACGGATAGCTGTTAATTTTTGGGTTTTCGGTACCCAGACAACTGCACCGTATGTTAGCATAGGTCTTATGATAGCCGAGTAAATAAGCCCATGCGACGACTCTGGGGGAGAAACCCCAGGTGCGTCCCATGGTTCTGCGGCATTGTTTATAATAATTAATGTATTCTCTTTTAACTCTGTTTTCTAAATGCGAGTTCCATGTTAACTTGCAGTCAAAGGTGAGACCCAAGTACTTCTCTTCTGTCGCAAAGTTCAGTTTTGTGTTTAGGAGTTCTAGAGGTTTTAATTCCATTTTTGTCCTTTTCCTTGTGAAAAGGACCATAAGGAAAAGGACCATTTCTGTCTTCTTAGGATTGATAGACAGTGAATGGTTCTTGCACCACTGTTCTATAATTTTTAGAGCTACTTGCATTCTTTCACAGAGTACAGTTCATCAAATTTCTAGAGGCTTTCGACGGCTAGACAGAGAAAGCACTACTGACAGGCATCCCGACGGATTTACGCAATGAAAGTACACTCTGCGCATCAAGTATTTCACTATTTCATTCAGACGTAAATGTCAGATGTAAATTTCGCTAAAACATTTCTTTTATTTTCGTTTGTGTTTTTTGCTCATTACAGTTTAATAGAACCTAAGTATGGAGTTTAATAGCAAATTAAGAGGCCGCGTGATTAACAGTCAATCTCGCGAAATAATAGCCAATGTTATAGAGTTTATGAGAAGAGAAGGAAACTTTAATTCACCTTCAATACCATTTAAAAATGTAAATGATCGTGTTGCTGCAGCCACAGGAGTATCTAAAAACACTGTCGTCCGCATTTCTGGAGAGAAAAAAAGAATCGATAACCGTGAGATATCGGAATTTTCATCACCAAGAAAAACCATTAAAAAACCAAAAACAGTTAATGATATAGATGAAGCTGCACAACAATCAAATTTTATTTTTTTATTATTAGATAGCTATTTTTGTTTCTGAGTTGTGTTCATTTACAGTCTCAATTTTTTTCCCTTTCTCCTTTTTGATTTTATATGGCGTTTCAAGTTGTTTTTGACTTATTTCGACGTAAGTCACAACAACACACTTTTTTAATAAAGCAAAGAAGTGTTAAGAGGTATATGTACGTGTAAACTACAATTACAAAAAATTGATATGAAACCTATGAAACCACCAACAAAAATGTAAAGCTAGCTTCCGTACTAGAACATGGTGTCATTCGTCGAGATAATTTATCGTTTTGTTTAATAGATCAAGAAATGTAAATATTCCCCTGTTATTTTTTATAAAATTATAAGAAAAATAAATTTTTTTCTAAATAGTATAGTTTATTATTTTGTAGAAAAACAAAATTTCGAAAATTTTAGTAATGTTTCAGAAACAACCGTTATTAATAATAGGTACCATTTTCCTTAATAAGGTAGAAATAATATATAAACTATTTCCACGATTTACAAAGGCCTACAAAAAAATTATAGGTATTTTCCGCTATCCTATAAAATTTATATTTTCTGACTCAATTTCAAAAGGTTGAAGGAATTCCAAAACACCTTTTATGGCATAATAATTATTTTCAATTCTACATACAATCTTTAGCTGCTTTTAAAAATGTTCTAAGAAAGTCCAATCAGACCAATTTAATCCCTAAACTATTCCACACTTTTAAAATTTAATTACCTAAAAATATTAAAAACTATTTAAAATAACTTGTTTAGCAGACTGTACAATAGCCATCTTAGTCACACGTAGCGCGTTCTCTGTCTGGGCGTCGAACACCTCTAGAAATTTGATGAACTGTATGTTCTCAAAATTCCCTGTTTGCAGAATGACCAGGTCATCTGCATATGCGATTGTGTAGTGTCTGTCATTATTGAGACGGCTGATGAGGGTGTCGAGGACCATATTCCACAGTAGAGGTAATAGCACCCCTCCCTGTAGACATACCCTCGCAACCAAGCCTCTTATATTCACATCTTCTACACTTTTGTTTACTGCTCGCTTTGAGAGCATGTTATGTATCCACCCACTAACCATTTGTGGAACATTTCTGTTGGTTAGTGAGTGTATTATCTTTAGGAAGGTGGTTTTATCAAAAGCACCTTCTATGTCTATGAAAATACCCAAGGCAAACTCCTTATTGTCCAGGGATCTTTCTATCCGGCCAGCAACTAGATGAAGGACTGAATCAGTAGATCTGCCTGGGGTGTATGCATGTTGGTTTAGGTGTAGTGGTGTTGTTGTAATCACCGTATCCCTTATGTACTTTTCGCATAGTCTTTCCAATATCTTAATGGAGAACGGTGTGAGACTAATTGGTCGGTATGTTTTTGGGACAGTGTAATCCATCTTTCCAGGTTTGGGTATAAATACCACTTTTACCTTTTTCCATTTTTTGGGAGCATACCTCAGAGCCAACGAGGATCTGAATATACCTACCAAGTGCGGTGTGAGTTCTTCCAGACCACACTGAAGTAGGGCTGGATAGATACCGTCAGGTCCTGGCGATTTAAATGAAAAAAAGCTGGATATCGCCCATCTAATTTTTTCATCGTCTACAATGTGTTTGGCAGTTTGCCAATCATGGACAGATGGATTGTATTCTTCCTCTGCCCAGTCGGCCACGTCTGTGATGACCAATACATGTATTGAAGTATTATGGCCTACACTAAATTATTTACAATTTAATATCTCTATACAAGTATATAAACTTCATTTATTAAATTTTACCATCTCTTCTTGAGTATTTCTTGCACTATTTCCCGCCATTTTTTTTTTGTCTGATGTTTCTTCTTTCCATTTTCTATTTTTTATTGTGGTAAGATCTTCTTCTGTATTACTGGTCCACTTCTTTCTCGACATACCCTTTCTTTTTTTGCATATTATTTTTCTTTTTAGGAACCGAATTTTTTTTGTTTCTTCTACTATTTTTAGTGTAGTTTTCTATAACTCTTCTTTTTTCTTGCTATGACTGTTAAGTCGTCCGCAAAGGCCATTTTCTTTTCTGTTCTTAATTATCACTTCCATCGTCAGTTTGAAAAGTGTTAAAAGAATATCGCTATGACTAAGTCCTTTCCTTAAAATCCTGCGACACTTTTGCCTTTTGTCTTTCTTTTGTTTTTGTGTTTTTTAGATTAATTTATTTTCGTCAATCTAATCAAATTTTCCGGAATTTCTAGTTGGACCATCCCTTCGTACATTTTTCCTCTACTTATATCATCGTTAGCTTTCTTGACTATTCCACCAATTTGTGTTACTGTTGCGATAAATATCTCTCTTATTCATACGAAAACAAGAAGTTACTTTAAAAAGAAGAGAAAATATTTTGACTAAAAATATTAGAGCAATTTACTTTCGTAATTCTTAAATTAGTTGTAGAGCTAAACATTATTGGTTGTCGAGTTTCTAGCGATAATTTTCAGTATGAAGTTGGGTCAAGACGGCGAACCGAGATAACCGCATGGACGGCGATGTTTTAATTATTTGTCCAAAAGTTTCCAGCTGTTTCGGCCCTGTTCCGGTCGTAACCGTTAAAGTTGGCGCTTTTACTTTCGCGCGGAGAGTGCGGAAGTTGTATTTATGAAGGTTTTATTCGGAGGAATTCGCCCTTTGTACGAGTTGTGCGAGGGTTATTAGTACAGATCGTTTGGATTTTTATAAAAGAACTCGGGCTGGTTTCTAAAGAGTGAAAGTAATTTTTTTGACTCGCGGATAAATATCACTTAATCCTCCGGATTTATTTTCAAGACTTCGTTGGGGCTGCTATAAGTGAAGTGATTATTTCGACACTGATTTATCCGGATATTATTATTTTTTTTCTTTTTTAGAGGGAGAATGAATTACAAAAGGGAATGAGTAATAGAAGATTTTTAAAAATGCGAGTCAATATCGGACCTAATTTTTTGAAAGTTTTGTAACATTTATGGTGTGATACTCTTATCTATAGAATGCGTCAAAATTAGTTCCTTGGCATTGCGGAGGGTAATATTGAAGGATAACACAATATATACCGATCCACTAAGTCAAAGACTTCTATGTACTCAACCCATCTGTTTGGTCCCAAACTCTTTGGTCCCAAATACTTAGTTTTAGTTGATATTTATTGTATTCCCTCATAGACTGCTTACGGTTTACTAGGTTACACTTTCTTTATATAATAAAAAACATATTAGGAAAAATTCATTGAAACATCACATCTAATAAAAAGTAATTTCACTCATTCCATTGCATTTTTAAGTATCTATAATAAACTCTCAAGTTCTGTTGATTTGTATATTCACGTTAATACATTTTTGGAAGAAATCCTGGTCCTTCGTTTTTTTATTAACAAACACCTAACTCTACCTGTGCTACAGTCGCTAAACCCCACGTGTGCGAGAAAAGGCGAGTGCCACCCGTTCACCATCCATAATCTACTTTATTTCCAGCCATATGTCTCCACCTTCTCGATCGACTTCATATTCCTGTTGGTTTGTTTTGTAGAACGATGCCTGAGTCTCCATTCTTTTTAATTATTGAAACCAATAACGTTATCTTTGTATTTTTCATAGTACTAATGAAATTAGATGATTTGGGAATGCTACTGCAGAAAAACTAGGTAGAAGAGAGGTTTGGGTGCATAGAAAAACATTTTGTATGTAAAATCAATGACCGTTGGTCATCAATATTTTGAACATTAATATCATGATTCACTAATTGTTACAATGATTTCTAATCATAGATTAATAAATTAGTGCATTTATTTATTGTGGATTTATTTTTAACTCAATTGGTAAAATAGCTTTTGTTTTAAGTTATTCGAGGCTGTAAGAATATTATTTTCTAGTTCGTGGCTTTGTACCTAAAAAAAGAAAATGTTAAAAAATAAAAAATCTTTGGTAAGAATGAAAATTTGGTAACATTGTCACATGTGATTTGAACCTCAGGTTCCAAAAAAACAAAATATACAGAGTATCCAGAAAATCAAACTTTGTGGTATTTTCTGTAAAAGTGGAAGCAGGTAATTTTGTTTAAGTATATAAGTTTGAATTAGAAATTTTATCTAATTGCTTTGTCCAAAATTTAAACAAATACTGTGATGTTTGTTTATTTTAAACAACAGTTTATTTATTACTAATTTATTTAAACATTTATTTTATAACACTACTATTTTAATTTATATATATTTCAAATGTCTTTGAATCGTTCACCATTTATATTCACCACTGTCTATCAACTAATGACTTTTCGTTGATCCTCCACCAATATTTATATACAAATTGGTGGATTCCAGAATGCTCCTCCACCAAAACATCTCATATCTGGAATTTACCAGAAACATTATCCCGTTGACTCAGGAATGTTCGCGAATGTGCATCCGCCATAGTCGTCACATATGTATGATCTTAAGGGGTTTAATTATGTATAATAATCGGACAAGTTGAGCCTCAAAGGCCAAATAAGACAGAGAGGGACTTGGTGGATTAGAGCATGACTGAATAATGAAATGGCTCACATAACAATACATAATATTTTGCTTTATCAAAATTTTTAATATCTACTTTAAATCCAGAAAACTACTGGATATTTTACAATTCTAAACATGCAAAATGTTTATAAAAATGAAAATACGACTTTGACTCATTTTTTATGAGAATACAAATGAAAATTTAAATTTTTAGCGGTTTTTATGCTTTTCAATTTTACACCAATTTGCACTCTCATTATCACTTTGCTGCTGGTTCTTTTAGAATGTATCTATGTTCTTTTTTACTAAAATCTTGTTTATTAAACTGCCAGACATCAAGCTGATAGTAATTTTGTGTTAAAATGCATAGTGTGATCGGATCCATTGACAAGGACTAACTGTGTTATGCCACAAAAGTACACAACGAGATGATAGCGGGTATTTTATGCGATTTTGTTATTGCTGAATGCTGATTATATTATTTTAGACTATTTTACGTCTTTTTATAATTTCGATAGTATGATTGTTTAAAAGGCAAGCTACCAAAGGGAAAGGAAAAATTATGGAGTGCTTTCATAAAATGTGGAATAATGCGTTACTTATTATTTGAATTAATAATAAATATATTTTGTTCATGTTTTATTTTAACATTAAATAAATAAATAAATACAACTTGAAAAATTGAATTGAATAATATTGAAACTGACTATTTTCGTGAGGTATTCGAGCGCATTTAATTGGTTGGCGCAGACTATTAAAGGAGATGCTACGTTCGTTTAAAGGAGTATTCTAAAAATAACATCAGAACGATATACCCTTATTTTGACGAGCAAATGAAAATCACTCTGTAAGTGACGTCATAGCATTCGGCCCATAGGATGTTGCGCATCGGGAGCGGTCGTTTTTTTGACGTGCAAATGAAAATCACTCTGTGAGTGACGTCAAGCGCGTAAAAGACGAAAACTGAACACGGGAGTATCCACCTGGGGTTAAGTAAACGCAAAACATATATATTAATATGACTGCCATATCAAGTCCAGACTAACTGATTAAGAAAATGCTTCGAACATAACACACTCTATTTTGTAGGTAACCTAATTGTCCATTGTTTACCTTATTCTGGATCACGTGGAAATCTACAGTAATTGAATAAAATTTTTTATTATGTAGTTTATAATCTTTAGTGAATGATAAAAAATAATTTATTCCAATTCTGAGAACTATATCAATATTTATTTTGATACCACTCTGTACTGTAATTTATTCTTCTCCTGTTAAATTTTTATTTGCTCCAATATATAAACATTAACTTTGAAAAACAAAAAAAAAAAAACGGTAATTTTGTGTCTCACAAAATTATTGTGAAATCCATGACTTTTAATGATGTAAGCATATCTTTCACTTGTTTAATGCTTAATGCCATAAAATTATGTATTATGATATGCTACTCTAAAAATACTCGCATTAGTACATATTTCATAATGTACCAGGTGCAATGTTTTTAGGCTTCACTACACACTTTATTTAACAATAAATGTGGTCCACATTCACGGGGGAAATTTTTTTGTCATGGTGGAAGTTTCATAATTAAAATGGAACCATTGTTTATTTAGTGAAGGGCGACAAGCATCGTGTATGTTTTTGTGTTGTTCCAGCGCGACGGCGGGTGCTGATAGTTTAACACCCCAATTTTTTTGGGGTTGAAAGAGGAAGTGAGAGGATTGCTTTGTTAGTTAATTGGACACGTGAAGTATGGGTGTCGTGTGTTAGGGCTAATGATTGTGTGCTTGTTTTCTTTTTATTTCATGCTAATCAAGGATCTGGAGAATCTCGATGGTTTCATGTGTATGAAGTCTAGCTTCGTATTTTTGGCATATCTTTGTATTTCTTCTTTAATGGTGTCCATCTTAAGGTTTCTATACAGGGTGTCCTTTAAAATGTGTCCCAAAATTCTCAGGCAGATTCCTTAACCAAAAAATGGAAAAAAAGTTCCTATAGACCTATGTCCTAAAGTGCCCCCTAAGCGAGCAACAGCCTCTCGAAATCATTTTTTTTATTTTGATTTTTTGAATTTTCTTAAAAATGGAAACAAATAAAAGAACCAAATTTTGGCTGTTAAATATGATCAATAATAGTGACCTTTTGACACCTTCAAAAAGAAATTATTTCGTCAGGGGTGTACTTGGGAATTTTTTGAAAATTTTGATTATTCATAACTTTTTTGTGTTTTTGGTAATGACTTATCCATATTTTTTTTTACATTCTACATTGAAAACTACGTCAAAAAGGAATACTTGTTTGATCTCGATTGGAGCAGCCGTTTCCGAGAAAACATCATCCAAAGATATTCGTCCACTTTAGCTTAATTTTCAATTTTCCTAAATTACCTCGGTGAATCTCGTAAATAAAAATAACTTTTTTAGCTCTCTCTAAATAATTGTAGTTCAAATGTCGTGGTGGGACTATTTTTATTTAATAATAAGAAACGGTTTAAAAAAATATTTATTCTAAAAAAACAAATCAAAAAAAATTAAAGCAGATGCTCAATGTGGCGACCATTGGTTTCCACACAAGCGCAACCGTCGCATCATAGACTGTCTTACACGAAAAAATACTTCAGGATTATTCCTAAGAACTTCGCAATGATGAAAAACTCGTTCTTCCAATTCTTCAACTGTTTCAACAGGACTGGAATAAACCAATGATTTTAAATAACCCCAAACAAAAAAATCCATTGGATTTAGATCTGGTGAACGAGGTGGCCAGTTAACAGGACAACCTCTGCCAATTACTCTACCCTCAAATCTTTCGTTAAGGTGCTGTCTAGCTTCAAGGCTGTAATGTGGTGGAGCTCCATCATGCATAAACCACATGTTATGTCTGATTTGAATCGGAATATTATCAAGAAGCTCATGTAAGTTATTTTCCAAAAAAAGCCTGTATGCTGCTCCATTTAACCTATTCGGCAAAACAAATGGTCCAATAAGGTAATTATCAATAACTCCAGCCCAGACGTTTATTGAAAATTTATCCTAGTGGTGACGTTCAACAACCGCGTGAGGGTTATCTTCAGCCCATTCATGCATATTTCGAAAATTTATTATACCATCTCTAGTGAAACCAGCTTCATCGGTAAATAGCACTTTATTAAGAAACATTGCATCTTGATTACATCTTCCAAGAAACCATTCAGAAAAGATAACTCGCGGCTCATAATCAGTAGCTTTAAGTGCCTGAACTTTTTGAATGTGGTAAGGGTACAATTGTTGTTCACGCAAAACTTTCCATACCGTGTTACGTCCGACTCCCACTTCTGAAATTAAATGAGAGAATCTGTGTAGTGAATAGTTAAGAAAGAGAATCCATTGATTTGGGAAATCAGATTTTTTCTGCATAACGCAACTCTTTTCGATACGAAAAGTCGTGAAATGTAAGAGAAGCAATAACAAGTAAAAAAACTAGTTTTATACGATAAGGTACGGGGTAGCTAAAATAATAAATAAGTAATTACTTACCATTTGCTATTTTTCTGGTACTTGTCGATGGGGTTTCAGCTACCCTATCCAAAATTGCTTCTTCCAAAGCAGGAGTTCTCACATAATTTTGTCTTCCACTGTTACTAGAGTTTTTCTTAAATGTACCAGTTTCCCGAAGTCTATCGTCAATTCTAGAAAACGTCTTAGCGCATGGAAGATGCCTATTTGGAAAGCGCTCCTGATAAAGTCTGCGAGCTTCATTGGCATTTCCAGAAGCGAGTCCAAAACATAAGTGCATGTCCGTCATTTCGCCGAATGTGTAATCATTATTGTAGTTATTGTGAGCCATTTTAAACAAAATAATAACAATACAACGAATCGCACCAGAACACTTTTAGAAATAATGTTTAACTGAAGAAACATTTTTATCAGTGAGCGAAAAAAATTATCCATGAAACACAAAAACGCCAAAAAAATACATATTTTTACTTTTTTATTCTAAACAGCTAAATACAAACCTTATGGTCTTCATAATAAATAAATGGGAACTAAATTTTTAAATTTTATTTAGAGAGCTAAAAATAGTATACAGGGTGATTGATTAGTGTGAGGAAGCTCTGTAGATCTGTTATAATAAAAGTAGGCAGCTTTAAGCTTCACATTTTAAAATTAGTTACGATGTGACAGGGTGTTTCATAAGGCCGTGCCAAATCAAAGTTATGTTTTTTAAATGGAACACCCTGTATATTTTTATATTTTTAGAATCTGCTCGATAATCTGATTTCAATGATATATCACACTTGTTATCTAATATGAATAGTAAAGGATCTACAGCTACTCAAAAATCACATTTTTTCAAATTCAGGTGGCTGTTGTAGCCAAACAGTTGGAAATCGAGGAAAACGGCTTACAGTCCCTATCCTAACTTTTTAAGGTCTATTCAGTGACATAAAATACATATTATTTGATACAGGGTGATCAAAAATCCAAAATCACATCCGATTTTTGATCACCCTGTATCAACTAATATTTTTTGCCACTGAATAGACCTTCAAAAGTAAGGATAGGGACATGTAAGCCGTGTTCCTCGATTTCCAACTTTTTGGCTACAACAGCCAAAATTGAAAATTAACCTAAACTGCACGAATATCTTTGGATGATGTTTTCTCGGAAACGGCTGCTCCAATCGAGATCAAACAAGTATTCCTCTT
Source organism: Psylliodes chrysocephalus (assembly GCA_927349885.1). Classification (NCBI taxonomy): domain Eukaryota; kingdom Metazoa; phylum Arthropoda; class Insecta; order Coleoptera; family Chrysomelidae; genus Psylliodes; species Psylliodes chrysocephalus. The sequence continues at coordinate 80,131,256 of OV651814.1, read as the reverse complement.
TGACGTAGTTTTCAATGTAGAATGTAAAAAAAAATATGGATAAGTCATTACCAAAAACACAAAAAAGTTATGAATAATCAAAATTTTCAAAAAATTCCCAAGTACACCCCTGACGAAATAATTTCTTTTTGAAGGTGTCAAAAGGTCACTATTATTGATCATATTTAACAGCCAAAATTTGGTTCTTTTATTTGTTTCCATTTTTAAGAAAATTCAAAAAATCAAAATAAAAAAAATGATTTCGAGAGGCTGTTGCTCGCTTAGGGGGCACTTTAGGACATAGGTCTATAGGAACTTTTTTTCCATTTTTTGGTTAAGGAATCTGCCTGAGAATTTTGGGACACATTTTAAAGGACACCCTGTATACGAGTAAATATATACCAGGGAGCATTCACAATATTTCAGAGTACTTTATTTTGAAATCTCTGCATGATGTCCGCTTTAATTGGTTCAGCACAACTCCAAAGCTATATGCCATAAGTCCGTACTGGGTTTAAAACTTGCTTGTAGGTGAGCAATTTGTTATATGTGACAATTATGATCTTCTGATAAGAGGTATTTTTTTAAATTTCGTTTTTAGATATTTTCTGCCTGATTTGCTCTTTACACCTAAACCCAGCATCTTAGTTCATTTCTAGATACTTGTCCGTATTTTCAAATGTATCTGAGGTCGTGAATATTTTTATTTGAGAACACTATATTCGTTTACTTTTATTCTTCACTCTTTAATTCATCTGTTGAATTTGTTGATGGCTTTCTACTTTTCAAGGGCCTTATCTGCATTTGCTTATATAACTAAAAGTGCAGTTTCATCAGCAAACGTAGCGGTTTTGAAATTTTTTTTTGGATATCGAAGGTATATTGTAGATATAAAAAGACTAGTGACGCGACGCTCCCTTATATTACTCCTGCTTTAGTTTGTTTTAGCTCAGAGTATTCCTTCTTTTGTTTCACTCTGTAAACTCTATCTGTTGTGTAGAAGTTTTACGTACTGTTTTTGCAGAATTTTTCTCAATTTTAATATAAGTTCTTTATGCCAGACATTATAAAACACCTGCACGGAAAAAAATTGTAGAACAAATTTCTACAATTATACATTTTTTCTCTACAATAAATAGTACATATAGGGACAGGGACAATTTGTAGTAAAAATTTCCAAATATTTGTAGAGAATGTATTGTAGAGTTATTATCTACAATATTTAGTAAAAATATCCAAATGCATCATAAGAATTGTTCTACAAATTGTTATAATTTTTGCTATTCATTGTTTGAATTTATATTAAAAATGTATTGCGTTTTATGAAAATAAATACGAAAATTTTACACAATAAATAGTAAAAATTCATACAAATTGTAGTAATTTTTAATAAAATTTGTAGTAGTATTTTATAATTATTATAATTATAACCTAGAAAAAATGTTCCTTAATAAAATATTTAATTTATTGTTTTAATATAAAAGATACAAAGTCTTAATTACATTATGTAATAAATAACAGTAATAATAGCGCCCTCAGTCTCAGTTGGCTTTTCTGCACCTGAAAAATATGAAATAAAAATTAATACCTATTGAACTGTTCATACCCTTAAAACGGGGATATTTACCACCTTTACACTGATTTGGATATTAAATGACTAAGTCAGATAACTAACAAAAATGAGAAAGTAGGTATGTCACAATTAAGACAAAAAAAACATCATTGAACTTGGCACAACATTCCATCGTTGGGCACAACGTTCGATCGTTGACCACAACTATTTTTTTTTAAATAATCTACCAAGGTTATTTAAATTAGTTATCTAAAGGTAAATTATTCAGAAACAATGATAAATATACTTACCACTAATAGAAGTTATTATTAAAATTTTCTCAAACGCATCGGTGCTTATAATATAATAATGTGTTATAGGTACTCGTATATGTACCATGCTTTGTTTTGTGAACATGGCGAACGGATACTGCTGTCTGGCCATTTATGATCGACGTCAGAAAACGTAGGCCAATAGCAGAATTCTGTTTTATTCACATGACTTAGAATTTCTACAATATTATAGAATATGTTTGAACAAAATTGAATTTTTGTCATAAGAAGGGATGTAAAGTATTACTATTTTTTGTAGAGAAAATTACTATTTTTTGTAGAGAAAATTATTAATATTTGTACAAATTTTTACAGAAGTGAGTAGTAGTAATTACGATAATTGTAATAAATTTCTACTTCTACAAACAATAGTAAAATATACTAAACATTGTGGACTTCTTTCCTATTGTTGTAGCATTTTATTCGACAATTCAATTGCTACAATAATGAATAGTTTTTAACTATAAATTGTAGTAAAATTTTCTACAAAAAGTTAAGTATTTTTCTACAAGTCTACTACTACAACATTGTAGTAAAATTTTCTAGTCACACTTTTTTCCGTGTGCGCATACCTGCAAAAAAGACTTATTTCTCTCCATAGGCTTTCTCTGTGGAATTTATCTAGTGAAATATTGTGTTCTCTTATTTAATGGTCCTTAATTAGTTTTTTCTCTCTCTTATCAATGTGAGCCTTTTTAATAGTGTAGCTTCTCGATGTGTTTTGATCACTGGCAGTTTAGGAATAGGCCTGTATGATTTTGGTTCCTCCAAGTTTCAGGTTCACAATGACTTCTGCAATTTTCCAAGCTTTAGTCTAAAAGATGGATAATTCAAATTTGTAAGGTTGATAATTCCGAACCAAGTTTTCTCGCAATTTTTCATCTCTGTCCTCTAGAAAATAGAGTCATAGATTGAAAAAACGATTCATATAAACACCTTTAGAGGGCCAACGTACTTCTGTGTCCAGCAGTAAGCAATTGTAATCCTCATCATTTTCACCACAAAGCTGATCAAATAATTGGTTATTCAATGAATTGAAAATTGTGAATTTAGTATATCTTAGATCGTTAATCGAAATCCGAAAGGTCAGAATTATCTGAAATAAGTTGTAGTATAGTTTTGAAAATTCGAAACAATTCTCAAAAACTTGGAGATTATAAAAAAGCTTGTCGGTAGTTTAATTAGTTGAACACGAATCTTATTGATTGCTCTAATAACACAATGGAACGACGTATGCATACGTTCATTCAAATTTTTTGCAACTAAATGCTGATGATGAATAATACAATGTACAGCGAGTACATTTGGTACTGCTTATGACGTTTTGTCCCTAGATTTTTAATATTTTGGTAATTTTTAAGAATTTTAAAGCTTTGAATGATCTTGATAACGAATACACAAATGAGAATATTAAAATACCGCTTGCGTTAATTTAATGTTCCCATTCCCAAAATGAATATTCCTTAATAAACAAATCAATTGTTTACCCCAATAACTCGCTTTTCTCCTCCTTACTCGCGTCATTAACTCCGATCAAATCGAAAACTCACAGAATTATCAGCTTCTCCGAAATCCGACAGCATCTCGTGGATTTCCTTCAAGATTTCCCATTTCCCTACCAAATTTTATCGATTTAAACCACTAATCACCTTATTAAAATTTAATTTGTAAGCCCACTAAACTCTATCGGCTCCCTCTTAACCGGGACCGAGTGGAATTGAATTAAAACAATTTAAATGAGATTTGTCCCAGAAATTCAATATTATCAAACCAATAGACAACAGATGGTTCGTGATTGACAGGCTGGGATAGCGGTTAGAATGGCTCCTATAGGCAGATAAAGATAAATACGCCTTTCTATTATTTCCATTCGATCAAGTTAGGATTCGATATTTTTTTAAACATTTTTCACCTGATCCGTAAAACTTTATTTAATTAAAAATAACTATTGACACCAAAAGTTATTAAAATCAGAATTATTATATTGCTAGGAGTAGAAGTCGGAACTTTATTGTTGAGTCCAGAATCTTGGCACGAACCGAGGTTGTTAAAACTGGGCGAAACATTGTAATGCACATTTCTTTAGTTATCTTTTAAATATATTTTTCCAAAGGCAAAATATTCCATCGAGTATTCCATCCAATTATTCATAATTCAATACTAGACTTGCATTTTGATTTTATCGCAGTCGATTTATTAGTGAAAATATTTTGTTTATTGCTTTAACAATTAGCCAATTTTGGGATTTCGCGCATTAGGGCTCTGGATTTATGTTTTTTTTTTTGTATTTAAAACTTTGATTTATTGAGATAAAATATATCAATCCTTATTTTTTTCGACATGAATATGTTTACTTCTACTTCGAGAAATATATACTATTTTGTATAAAACTTTTAGATCGTTTGGCTAAATATGAACAAAAAATTGGTACGACAATAAAAAAAATTCATTAGGGCTTATCCAATCTAAACAAATCAATAAAAAAAAAATAGAACATAATACTAACCATATTATTGATTATTATAATTTGAAATAATATAACATTTTTAGTACTTATATTGGGCAAATTAGGAATTCGTTAAGGAGAGAACTTTTGTACTTTCACAAGTGTCAAAGGTAATTCTGATAAGTAAAGATACCTAGTAATAAAATATGAAGATAATGATATTGTTCTACATAGTGCGATCAATAAGAATATATGAATAGTTTAATCCGCTTGCATAGAAAAATATTACAAAATGTAAGAAAATGCATCAAATGCAGTAAATATAAGTATAATAAAGCAAATTAGTAAATTAGTAATTAACTAGAAGATTTAGAACAAGATGATTAAAACAATTTAACAAAATAACAAAGCAAAAATTAACGTGATCCCCAAAAGAAGCAAACAAAAAGAAGATAATGCAAATTTCCCTACATCAGAAGCTAAAATAGGTAGATTTTGAACAAATCAACAAGGCAATACTTGTAATGCCGCGAGACGAAAGGTCTGGTCTCGTCTCGTCTCGTCTCGTCTCGTCTCGTCTCGTCTCGTCTCGTCTCGTCTCGTCTCGTCTCGTCTCGTCTCGTCTCGTCTCGTCTCGTCTCGTCTCGTCTCGTCTCGTCTCGTCTCGTCTCGTCTCGTCTCGTCTCGTCTCGTCTCGTCTCGTCTCGTCTCGTCTCGTCTCGTCTCGTCTCGTCTCGTCTCGTCTCGTCTCGTCTCGTCTCGTCTCGTCTCGTCTCGTCTCGTCTCGTCTCGTCTCGTCTCGTCTCGTCTCGTCTCGTCTCGTCTCGTCTCGTCTCGTCTCGTCTCGTCTCGTCTCGTCTCGTCTCGTCTCGTCTCGTCTCGTCTCGTCTCGTCTCGTCTCGTCTCGTCTCGTCTCGTCTCGTCTCGTCTCGTCTCGTCTCGTCTCGTCTCGAGACGAGAGAGTAGAATTGCTAGTTTCTCTCGAGAATTTTACCTTTTGCATATTTGAAATTATAAATTGCTTATCGTAACTTAAAATTTAAACATCAGATTTCCAGTTAGTCTAAAAGTTAAATATAATTGTACAGAATACGTGTATTATATTCAAAAATAATACGTGTATGTAGTTAGTACCAATTATGATGTTGCGAATCTTTGGCCGAAGTATATATCAAGAATGTGGTCACCTTAAGATGGATCAAAGGTCATGCCACATCAAAAGGTAACCGTCTTGCTGATTCACTGGCCAAGAAAGCAACCAACCAAAGACTTTTTGGACCTGATCTTTCTATTGGCCTGACAAAATCGGTAGTGACATACCTAATTAACGAACATTCCCTTGTGAAATTCAAGGATAGATGGAATGAAACAAGAGCCTGCAGAGTTGTCAGGGAGCTTTTAAGTTATCCTTACAACACTACAGCAAACAATTACTTGACTATAACTAGACAGAATATGCGCTTGGTCACAGGCATTCTGACTGGTCATTGCCAAGTACGGAAGCATCTCCATATCATGGGGTTGTTGGAATCCGCACTCTGCAGGGGATGCGAATAAGAAGATGAGGCCATTGAGCCTTATCCTCTACGATTGCCTGACGCTCTCATTTTTTAGAAGATTTGTGTTCGCCGAGTATCGACTAACACCGACCGATATAAGAGAAGCACCTCTTGGCGACGTTGTCAACTACATTAAATCTGTAGGCTGGCTCACGAGATAGGAGGTGACTATAATCTTAGAAGGATGCACAATGGGCCTAGTGAGACCTAAGTGCTATAGGGTAAGCCACCCTCCACACGTTACAGATACAAAATACGTGTGTAATTGGAATTTCATACATAGTGATTTATAAGAAAAATTATTTTCCATGTCATTTATTTAAAATTATATGTAGTGTAATATGTGTCACTTTCCTAAGTGGTCGTAGGAAAAAGTATTTTGGAAAGTGCAAGGAATATTATAAATATAAAATAGAAAGTAAGAGTATTTGACCAAATAGAAAAACAAAAAATTTTTACCAAACAAGAGAAAATAATTTGTTAGACTTTTCTCTCCGTGGATAATTAAGATATTAAAAAAGAAACACTTTCAATCATCTGACCAGATGTTATTTTGTGATTGACAGGTTAGTTTATCGGATTTAATACAACTAAATTGATGGCCTCTTCTTTGTAACCATTAACCACTTGCTGTTCGATACAGAGTTGGAGTATAATGGACTTTAATTTGAAAATTTTGTTATATTCTGATATAATTAAATAGTAATTGTGCAATTTAATTTGTAATGGTTAAATATGTTAACGCATTAGTGAACAAAATACACTTCCATGTTTGACTAATTCTGGAATAATTATAATAAAATAAAATAGATATATGGGATTTTTTTATTGTCAAAGCTAGTGTGGCCTAATTTTTAGAAAGAGGTAAACCAGCATTTTAAATTCTTATTTCCTGAATTATTATTTTTGTTTTAAATAACTGTTAATTCCGAACTATTGTGAAATCCTTTAGAGCCATCGCTGGTTTAGTCGATACCATTTTCCTCTTTTTCTAAGGAATTTTCATTTGATCTATATTTCTTTTTTGCTTCCTGTGTTCTGGCACATATAGAATTTATCGATGCAACTGTAGAGGTTTGTACACTAGGATATTTGTGATTAATGTTGTTTCTATGCAATTCTATATTTATTTGGCTAGTTGAAAGCATCTTTTTATAGAATTTTGAATAATTTTAAAAATTATGAACCTAAATTATCGCATGGATTCATGAGCAACCATATGTATTTTAAATTATTGTATTCAAATACAAAAGTACAATATATAAACACGTTTGTACAGGGTGCAACAAAAAGGTAGGTTATAAATTATACCAGTTATTCTGCGAGTAAAATGTAAGTCGTTTAGGTCAATCAAACATGTTGTTAATTTGGCTTTTATAATTACATTTTACATATTTTTCTCAGCTGATAAATATCTACATTTACTGATATCAAATGTTCTCCAGTGATCAATATTTTATAAAGTATTGTGGAATATGTCTGTATTTAAACTTTGAATAAAAAAATTGTAGATAAATAAAAGTAAAATATTGTCAAGTTGCAAGATGTTGCATAAAGTGATTGTAGTTTACTATTAAATCTTCTAAAATGTATAACTAGAGATGTTATTATCTAGTTCTAAAAATTTACTTTTAGATTTCAATTCTTATTTTTCAGTAGTTAAAATTGTTACAAAAATTCCCAGTATAAAGTCATTAAAATGAAGACAAAACATTTAAAATCTACAGCATTATATATAACTTTTAAACAATTTCTATAAAAAAAATTGGTTTTAAGTATCCCATCAGAAAATAATTAATATAGCCAGGAGCGAATTAACTAAAAAATGTTGAGGCGCAATATAATTCAGTGCCAAAATTTTAAATTGCGAAAATCACGCCTTTGATTCATAACTATTATTACGAAATTGAATGGGTCCATTAGCTCTAACTCCGGACCTTAACGACGAACAGAATGACCGTTTAATAAAACAATTTGCGGCTGTTGTGATTGCTGACGTTTATTGTTATTGTTCAGCCATTGGGAATAAAATGCTGGAATGACTTCTGCGGTTCGTCAAAATGATGCTCAACTTTTCTTCCTTTATATAAAATTAAAAGGGAATTTGTTACAGGATTAGTGTTAGCTTTTTTAAATTTATGGGGTTTTTGCTTGTTTCGAATATTGAAAATATTCTATCAAAAATAGAAAGAATATTATTATTTTTTCACGTAATTTGCATTTGATATATTAACCCCTCTTCTACCACAGTCTTATTCTACTTAAACTTTGCTTTAAAATAGCCTCAAGTGGAAAATTACTATTTACTAATTAAAAAAATATGGGAAACAATTTTTACATTATATTCTGTATGGAGCATGAGTTATTTTTTTAATGTATACTATAGATATTTTATAATCTCATGTGTGTTGCATTTAAGATGAAGCCCCTATATTTTGGCTCTCTAAATAAATACAGATTTGAAATTTTGCACAGCCATACATGGTGATGGTTCACAGTTTTCAAGATACTCAACTAAAATTTAAATTTTAAACGCGGCCTACTGCGAATCCACAAACAGGGTCAATTTTCGATATTTTTCTTCGCGTTAGAGATATCAGAAAAAGTTATTTGAAAAAGTTGTTCCGAATATTATTCTAACCCCACATAGCAAATTTCAAAATTCATATTTTTAGTTTTTTCATTATTTTGGTCAATACACAAAATTAAGTAAAATTGATTTTTTATTCGATGAACTAGTGTGCCATGGAAAGGAATAATTTGACACTTGTGAAATCATTAATGTCAATCAGATTAGACTTTCAGTAGTGTAATTAATGTAATTTAAATTCTTCAGTAAAATAAATAACACTAACACAAACGAATAATTATTTTATTTTAAGAAAACAATAATTTTTAGTGGGTAATTTAAGAAAATAATTCAAACAATAATTTTCATAGTACAAATGACAATTTATCAAATGTTATCTCGCTCGACTAGTCCTCCATTTATTCGAATACATTTTTCAATTCTTTTAAGATTATGTCTGGATACTCGTCTAATTTCTGGGATGCTGATTTCTTGACAGGCTTGTCTTATTCTGGCACTAAGTTCATCTCGATTTCTGGGCCTTGTTTTATAAATTTTATTTTTTATCAGTCCCCAAAAATAAAAATCGAGTGGTGTAATATGAGTGGATCTCGGAGGCCAGGGTTCAAAAGGACTGTTTGTCCCTATCCAGCGCATAGGAAATTTTTTTTTAACCATTGACGAACAATGCTTGAATTGTGAATGGATGCACCATCTAGCTGGAAATACATATCATGTCGCACATTGAGAGGAAGATTTTCTATAGCATTCCATAATTCCCCATCAAAAAAGTTAACTAGACGACTAGAATTTAATGATTCATTAAAGAAAAATGACCTATTATTTGGTCTCCCAAAATTCCACATCAGACTTTCTGGGAATATTGATCTTTACAATTTGCAACCTAGTGGGGATTATTTCTGGCCCAGTATGTACAATTTTGAGATGATACAACGCCATTGGTGGTGAATGTAGCCTCATCTGTAAACATAATCTTCTCCAGAAAAGCCTGTCATTTAAAAAATAACCCAATAACAATAATCTAATCTTTTATTCTCATCGCCTTCTTTTAATGTATGTAAGAACTTTTGTTTATAGGGCTTGATTTTGTGACAAATGAAACATCTTCTGATTTTATCCTTAGTAATATTCAGCCGCCAGTATATTCGTTATTCTCAAGATGCGGGTGTATTCGCTGAGGTTGGCCATTCTGATGAATTTTAATAACACTGCCAGTTTTATTGAAAAGAGCATTTATAGCGGCTACTTTTCCATGTGTAATGGAAGTACGTGTCTCCTGTTAAACTCTGCAGCAAGTTCTCTGCTACTACGAGCAAAATCACCAAACAATCGGATTATTTCGATTTTTTTCGTTTAACCCTTAAGTTGGCAACGTATCCTATACGATACTTCAAAAGTATGCTAGTATAAATACAATTGTTAAAAAACCTATATGTATTCTGGGTAGTATACATACATTTAGAACCATATTGGTCCATTAATTTGTCAATACGCTTGCTGTTAGATGATTTTAATTTAAGTTACAAAGTGACAACTTTCATAGTGATTCAGTATTAATGAACATCTTCAGATATAACAGACTTGCAATAAGTATTTGTTATTTTATTTAAATTATTAAGGTATCTATTAAAATTAAAAATATATTATGTGTTTTCAAATAATAATAATAATAAGTCGTATTTATACTTATAGACATTATTTTTGTAAAATAACTTCAGCCCGAAAGGACAGAAGGTAAATGTATCTTATAGGATACATTGCCAAGTTCCTAAGCATACCTTATTTTGATTCATTTCTTATACCTTATTTTGTTTTATTTCTATAAATGTGAAGTGAATTATTTTACACAAAGACAATAAACTGTCACAAAAATAAAAATAGTACTATTAAATTTCTTTATAGAAATGTCGTTTCCGGGCAACATACAGTGTCGGCCACCGAATGTTTTCCAATAGGCTTTGCACAAGTCCATGTGAAAATTACATATCATTAGCGCGAGCAGAAAACGAATAATATCAGCGTTGCCAGTGTATACGTGACAACAAAACAATTTGCTCAACTACATATCCGTTTCAACAATGTGGGGCATTTTGCAATATATGGCAAAAAAGAAAGATGTCGTTTATGTCAAAATGGCCAAACTGCAATTTTTTTCCTAAAATGCAACGTCTCAGACTTTGTTTAGTGAATTCAAAGAATTACTTCCTAACGTTCTATAATAAATGAAACTTCAATAGGTATAGAAATTAAATATTTAAGTAAAATACAAATTTGTTATATACTTGGCAACGTATCCTATAAGATACATGTTAGTATTTTTTTTTTAATATCAAGTAAATTTTTTTTGAAGTTGACATCTTATTTTATAACCGTTATTTAGTAGTTTTTCAATGAAAAATATTTTTTGTAATGACTATTTCTGTTACTGCCAACTTAAGGGTTAAAGTCAACGGTAGATTCATTCGGTTTTTCACTAAATAGAACATGTAATAAACTGAAAGTCTAATCTAATTGACATTAATGATTTCACAAGTGTCAAATTATTCCTATCCATGGCACACTAGTTTATCGAATAAAAAAATCAACTTTTAATAATTTGGTGTATTGACCAAAATAATGAAAAAACTAAAAATGCGAATTTTGTCATAAAATTTGGTATGTGGGGTTAGAATAATATTCGGAACAACTTTTTAAAATTTTTTCTGATATCTCTAACGCAAAGAAAAATATCGAAAATTGACCCTGTTTGTGGATTCGCAGTAGGCCGCGTTTAAAATTTAAATTTTAGTTGATTATTTTAAAAAAATGTGCACCATAACCCTGTATGACTGTGCAAAACTTCAAATCTGTATTTATTTAGATAGACAAAATATAGGGTTATCTTCATCTTAAATGCGACACACTATATAAGCTTATGAATATTTTAGAGTAATATAAAATTTAAAACTTAATAATAATTGTACCACAGTATAAGTAATATGCATTAGCGATAGTTCATTCATGTGGGTCCATATTTTTCAGCATATTTCAGTAAATAATCGGCAAATATGTCAAACCGCCGGGTGATATTTTTGTCAGATAGACAAAAGGATAAGTAATTTTGCATTTACTTTTCTTAAGGTAGAAATTAGCTGCAAAAACTTCAACTGTCAATAAAAATCTGATCACTGCAACATTAAAGGAGCTACTATGTTATAACTTACACTGTAGTTGCACCGTCAGGTTCTTTTTTATAGCTCTTCTTCTTTTTCTTTTACTTATTCTTTTTCTTCGTCATTATATTCTGGGCGTTGGAAATATAGGGCCCAGTTATTTCAATTCTATCTATGCCTTCTATTATTTTCTAATACTATTTATTTCATTGATAATTTTCAATCTAAGATAATCTATCTTTTCAATTTCTTTTAACAGCGTTTTTGGGGTCTTTCTTTTTTCTTCGTGTATTGTCTTAATCTTGAATATTTCATACTAATAAAATTGTTTGTTTTCAGAAATCTATAAAACTTAATTAAGTTAGTTTAAACGGATTGAAAATGGTGTCGACGGCACGTTGTCTATTTTTTGGAATTGGCTTGATCGAACGTGAATCAATTATTTGGAAGTGGAAAAAATTCCCATCCTTTATATATTATAATTTTCTTCATGATTTGATTCATGAAGTCACGAAGAAAATGATATGACCCACCAAACTTTATGTAAACAAATTCATGAATTTCTTCACAATATATAGAATGATCAATTTTTCAACCAAACACCAACAAAAAATTGTTATACTGGCAAAATTTCATGAATTTATTCTCATATGTAAAACCATTTTCATCGTTAAGAAATTCATGAATATTGTTACAATTTAATAAACGTTTTGTAGAACGTTGTGTTATAAAAACAATTAAGTGCTCTTAAATTAAAATTTTAATCCAAACGTATAATCCAAGATAGCTTAATTTTAATCATCAAAGTTATAGGAAGCCTATCACCGAACATATATATCCAATTTTCTTGTTCAAAGCAATATTAAGGTAGTTACAGTTCTAGATAGATAATAACCATATGATTCTCTCCTAACAAGACACTTGCTGTTCTACCAAGTCTGGTCATTTCCGTCGAAATTGAAATGGAGATTGGGCTACACAAATTATTAAATTAGTGCATTTACGTTTTAGATAGAACAATTCTACCGAAGGTAAAATTAAATCAAGGAAACACACTCGACTGTGGTATTAGCTTTGGGAATTTCATTTCAGTTGGTGGTCAACTTTATTTGACAAGGCATTAATCTATTAAAAGTAGAATTACCAACTGTGGATTATTATACAGGTAATATGGTTGACTAAATTTAACAATAAAATACTTGAATTTGATATTTAGTAGTTTTAATTATAGAATTACCGGTAATGACAGATTTGGTGCAAAGTTTTTTAATCTATGCATCTTCTAAGTTACGGTTATTATAAGTTTTTAATATGTTCTAGCAAATTATCTAAGAGTACTCGCATGCAGTGGCGTTACCAAGCAAATTTGAATTTTTATTGAAAATTGATGATACCGAACGATTAGTAAATGTATGTGAATTGTTTTCTGTTAAAATTTGAAAAAAGGTATCCTGCGAAAAATAATCTGCATACGGCTCCTTCTCGAAAAAAGCCCAGAAATTGTTAATAAATATGTAGAAAAAAGAGGTATTGAAGATCAATAATTATTAAACTTATGCTTCTACAACCTTATTTTTGTTGGTAAATGGACCACGAAAAGCTGCTTTGCATATAATCGCGGCGTGCACATGCATTGCGGTTTATTTTTTAAACATGCATTTTTTGTAATTATTCGGAACAAGTATTTAACTAAAAAGGAATTTAATATAAAGTTGATATGGTACATTGTCAAATTTGCATACAGTTCTGTCGTGCAGCACCATTTCAAAAAATCAAAATTGCAGCCATTTTGAAGCAATTATTTTACGTATGCTACTTTGTCTTTCGTGAAATTAATGACAAAAGAGCACGATTTTGCAATTTGCATACAATTTCGATGTGTAAATATGTGGATTTTTTAAAAAGTTATAAACGGACCATAAACAAGCTTTTTACAAAATAATTTGGTTTGTTTTGTAATATGATCTTGTTATTATATCTATTTTTATAGTGTTTTAAGCTCTATGATTTTGGGGAGTGGGTCAGGTTAATAAACAACTCGTATTACTTTGAAAAATAATGTTGAGCGCCACTATATTTAAAACTTTCTAAACTTGACAATCGATTAGTGATGAAAATATAGAAAATCACTAACCATTAAGATATTATAATTAAATAAGGTAGCGACAAATTCTAATTCACAGAGACTTACTTATTCAAATTTAAATGATTTATTAAAACTTATCTGTGGTATAACAGGTAGCAGGTACAGGGGATTCATATGATAGGCTTGTATATCACCAACTGTTAAATCTTCATAGGTAAAGTTAAATCTCGTACACTTCTTTGGATGGCTCGAACTAAACCTCATGAAATACTTGAAACAACCTCTGTAGCTGGAACCAAACTTCTAAGTTTCAATATTTCTACACATGCAGCTGGAACGTTCTTGCAATCTTTTTCGATAAACTTCTATAGAACTTCTACTAAAACCATCTATATACAGCTAGGCTACAAGGAAAAAGGTAAAAATATCAAGAGAAGGACTAGGAAGATTATATAGGAAACAGATAATGCTTTTTACTATTAAATGAACATTTAAACTATTATTTGAATAGTTTCACAAAGGCTAAAATTAATATGAAAAGAAAAAATCTTATTTGACATATTTAAATATAGTAAAGCATATTATCTCTTTCCTAACAAAATAATATATAAAATTATATAAAACATGTGATTTCTTGTGTGATTCAATGTGTTGAGGTTATGTTTCAAATTTGACATTTTAATAAAGAAATTCTTGTACTAAATATATATTTTCAACAAAATATCGGTAGGAAACTTACCTTTATAAAATCAGACGGTCATTAAAAATATTAAAGACAATTAGTACATCGGATGTACAAGATAAAAGATAATTAAAAATTCAATAATTCAACTTGCTCGTTGACAGCTATCAATCGAAATGAATTGCCAACATTAGACATAAGGCATAAACGACAAATGACATTTGTGTAGAGATGTTGTTGTCAAAATAACGAAAACTGTTACAACTGTTACAATGTTTGGGACTAGATAACTGTTTCAACCGTTACAGTTTATAATTCTTATTGAATTAATCTATGCAATCAAAAAATTTGAAATTGACAATAATTAAAAAAAAAAAAAATATTATTTTTAAATAAGTTTTATCATTTAAAACAATAAACACTTCACAACTCCTAAACAGAAAACTAAATTTTGCAACAGAGGTCGTACCTTCACCATCAAGTTAACATAGAACTCACATCTAGAGCATATATAGTAACATAGCTTATGAACAATGCCAGCGAACCGTGAGGCGCACCTGGGTTCTCTTCCCCAGAGTCGTTACATAGACTTACACGGCCATCAAATACTTATATCAAGAAGATTGCTCTGATAGAATGACACGACTTCGCACGATTGGAATAGAACCTGATGTAGGATATGGTGAGGCGAGACGTCGCTTTTGGTAGGAAGCGCTCAATACTCTTCCACTGTTTTAAGTGAAAATAGAGTCCATCTCACCGAGATTTATCTTCCATTGGCCATATAAAGTTATAACGGAATAAATAGAATAGTCAGAAGTGGCAGATACGATTTATATCTACAGCGGCGGTTCTAAAACAAAAGAATGCTCAAGATGTGGTATATATATTTAAACTTAAACATAAAAATGGGCTGTGAGCAATGGTGCCAGTGTAGTTCAAACTTAGCTCATGGGGATTCCCATAACAACAAAAAAAGTTACCAGAAACAATATCACTGAAAGGAATATTCTAATCTATACAGATATGATTGTTATTAATTTTCAATTGAAATTTAAGAAAAAGACCGAATAAACCAAGGAAATTTTTATTTATATAAAATTCTGCTACGGTCAAAAAATTATTCTTATTCAGATTATGTTATTACTTTATGCATTCCTTTTTTTTAAATAAGTGTTTAGATAGCTTTGTAAAAATTAAATATCGTCATCGTCACCATTATTATCGTCATCACTTTCGTTGTCATAAATATCATCTTCGTCATCGACATCATTATCATTACGCCGGCATCCTCAAGATTCTCGAGCTTTTGTAATATAGATAACGAAGCTGTCATTCAAAATGTTATAGAAGTGTTATAGAACACTTTCTGAAAATATGATTGAATAATATCAGATCATGAAAACAATTACTAGTAAGTACTGTATCTGTTTTAAACTAGACATTTTAGGACTTTCAAACCAATTGAATTCACGATGATCTCTTTTTAACCATCCATGGTTTTAAAAATCTAAGATTGAAAGAATTCCTAATGTAGCAGTCGCCCATGAATTTGATATGTACAATGTTCGCAACATGTTACTGTAACTCTTGAGTACACATGGCAGCATACAAGCATTCATTTTAACTAAAGTTCATCATAAATAATTATTGTACACGCGCTTCATTTACAGAACATATTTTTTTCAAGAATTTTATACGAGTCGCATATATTTTGCATATGAAATCTTCAATTATTATATTCCCTGTATAACCAAAAATATAGCAATTAGCACATGGAGTTCCAACGACGAGTGAAAAATTAAATAGTACTAGTTTAAAAAGAGTTTAAACCTCGATACACTAAACACGGCATGCTATATGCTATATGTATGATTATGCAGCGTTGTACATACTGGAATCGTATGCAAATAAATACACTTGAATATTCTCACGAAATTTATTACTAGTCCAATTGGCATTCATTGTTAAACGTTATTTTGAATTTTTTCGTCCATTTTTATTGTCGTACACGTCGGAATCGTAAGCAAGTCGATAAATCGTGATATTTTAACAAGAATTTTATAAAAAAAAATTGCAAACGTTTGTTATTTACCTAAAATACATCAATTATTTTGCGACCTTTTTTAACGTACCTATGCAAATATTTTAAACACTTCCAAAATGACTAAAAACATTATTGACCTAATACTTTTCACATAGTCCAATTGCATACATCAAATAGTTGTTCCGAGTAACAACGAAAATATGCATTTTCAAAATTTACTGCAAAGCATGTATGCCGTGATTGTATGTCCATTGAACAATAAAAATCAAGCTGTGAGAAAGCATACGTTTAATAATTGTTCTTCAAGAACTCCTCTTTTTTACATATTTAATAAACAATTTCGTTACTTCCTAAACGAAGGAGGCGTATGCAGATTATGCAAAACGTTCAATATTATTCAATTTCAATAAAAATACAATTTTTTTTGGTGACGAATCTGCATGCGAGCACTCTTAGATAATTAGCTTGGATATGTTAAACACCTATAATAATCATAACTTATAAGATGTATACATAAAAATCATTTTTCCAAAAAAGGAAAGGAAAAGAAAATAATTCCAAACTCAAATGTGACTGAGATGTAAAATACATCAAATAGTACTCAAAGCCATAGTCACAACAATATTGTTATATTGTTGTAACTATGGCTTTGAGTATTATGTCATTTTTCCAAATCTGTAATTACCAACGAGTCTATTACTAAGAGCTCTAGGTTTTAATGATATTCATATACCGAAAATTTCTGTTCTCACCGTTTCTTCGTCAATCATTGCACCAAACAGGATCTAACAAGCAAATTTGTTTAACGATCTGGAGTATATTCTACTGAATCTTTTTTTATTGGAACGGTCTGTGTAGATATCAATATCTTAAATTGTTATTATGCCTAGAACATATTCTATTCATCCTTGTAGAAACCAAAATAGGTTATAAGCTTTCATTTGAATAATACCTACAAAATTACTTTTATTCACGCAAAACTAAATTGTCGCTTATTATGTATCATAGGTCTTTAAATTGGGAAAAACGTCATATTTCTTGTAGCCAAAATTGCGCGTTGACATTTCCACCCCGTAACACGATATTTATCATTCCAATCAGAGCGAGGCAAGGAGGGTTGCATTTAGCAGGCCTTATGATAGACCCAATAAATAAAGTTCCGGCCAAGGTGGATTTCCTGTTTAATAAAACTTTAATAAATGTAACCGTTGCGCCCTCGCCCCTGTGTATCTTGACGTAAATGGGGTGTAGTATGGCTTTAATGGTGTTGCTGAACTTTGGTGTGCCCTTATTAGCGCGCAGACTTGTAATGTATATTAAGGGTTAAATGTTAAAGCTTTTAAAACTGTCGTTAATGTCTGTAATAACTCGACGTTAAATAGCTGTTCATTAATAAATCAAAATCAGTTCGAACTTCTTGGTTAAAATGATAATTGCAAGAGAGCATTTCAGAATTAGCATCATAATCTGTAAATAATCGAAACCGAAGAAATATATTTCTTGGAGGCTGATCTGGACTAGGAGCAGTATCAATTTGAGATGTAGCAGTCATAGGGTGTTCTGATTTCTAACTTGAATATAGTTTTCTGTTAAATGACTTTCTTAGAGGAATTAAATTAATTTGAGATACTTTTGTGCGAATTCGGCCCCCATTTTAGTGAAGACGCTGTTTATTTCATCTGTAATATACTGAGACTTTTGTAGTACCTGCTACCTATAGTTTTATTATTTTACGTGACTATTTGAGATATGTTTACAGCTTTTTTGCACAGAACAATTCAATATTTCCCATATATTAAAAAAAATAACTTTACAATTTCCGAATTTCCTGTATTCCTCGACTATTTTAACAATAAAATAATAGGGCATGATTGTGATTGCATAAACGACCGGTGACGTGCATCAGTTTTTGTAAAAGGCTTTTATAGATCCAATAAGTTTGTTATGAGTAATTTAAAATTCATGTGAATCAGATACATTTTATTTCCAAGCTATGTAAAAGTTTATCGCACCTCTACATTAAACATTATTGTAACCGGTTGTTTTATGTAATAATATCAGTAGAATTTTATGACATTTTGTGATAAATATCACCTGGATATAGTATATTTTGGGATTTTTATGATAACGTACCATACCGATTTTTATTTACTTTTCATTAATGATATATAATACTGACGTCCTAAAAGGGAATATGATAAAATGTCCAAAGCAATTAAAAAATTAAGAAAAAATAAAAACAATAGAAAGGAGATGTGTAAAAAACGAATAAATTGAATGGGGTTTGTTAAAAGTATATTTTTTTAAGAATAATGTTCAAAATGAAGATAAATTTCAAACTTTTTTTTAATTATCCATTTTATAAATTTTAAAGTTTTATTTACCAATACAAAATAGCAACATAATTTTGCTTGTTGTTGTTGTTGTTGTAGCCATTTAATCAAAAATAAGAAGTTTCATTTAGGGACGTAGCGGATTATGCATGAACTGATTCACCATTTTCGAAATAATTTTGCACAATTTGCAAACGTTGTTCTGGAGTTAGTCTACTCATGGTGAAACGACAAATCAGTTGTCAGATATCAAATTGGCTGTTGCTGGAAAAGGTGATGTTAACTCAAAAAACAAACCTCTAAAGAAACACCCTTTATAATCTTCACAAGAGAATTATTAAAAAGAAAATAAATTTTAAACAAGTTCTGAACCTCTTTAAACAACTATTTAAAATTACAAACAAACATCATAATCGTTTTAACTCTTTTATTCTTTTATAATAATTGATTACTCTTAAACTGATGACATTCAGTCGAGGAAATTGGATGACATTTTTTAAACAAGTTTTCTAATAAAAAAAAATCTTTGAGAGGTAATTACTGGAACGTAAAAATTAAATTAATGAGAAGAGGAGAAAAAATCAAAGAACGTTAAAGCAATAATACTTACAGCTTTTTGTTAAACAACTTTTAATGTTTAAAATAGCGAAATAATTAGGTTCGAAAGTTAAAATGAAAAAAAAATTGCTTTTGATGTTTATTTTGTTTCATGCTTCAAATACTATGTAAGCTTATCTTTTTTTGGAAAATTTGAACATTTTGTCTTTCTCGAAAAATATCAATATGAATTCATGAATTCACCTATCCTACAAATTAAAATTGATATAATTTTTTTAATTATTTTAGTTAATTTGTACTTTAGATAGATTAGTTTAGGTTGAATATGAGTAGGATGATCACATTGCCTTTGATTGTGATCTAGACGAATCTATTGTGACATATGGTCACCGTACAAGCCACACCTTTTAATGAAGGCCATGGTTGAATTAGTTGAGACCTGTTTAAAGTCGGTAGGCTCTAGTCGGGTAAATCCAAAATTCTGGAACCTAATTCTTTCCAAAGCGGAGCAGGTACATAGAATGTGCTATGCGCATTAGTCTTCCACTTTACAAAATCGCCACTCCGATTTTTGTTGCAGTTCTCACCCTACTTCTAAACTCCTTTCTCTCCCTCTCCTATTTTCCACTTACCTGGAAATCCGCTAACATTATTTTGATTCCCAAACCAGACAAGGATCCCAAATCCGTGATTCATACAGGCCTATCTCTCCCATATCAGTCCTAGGTAAACTCCTTGAACTTCTGCTCAAGGAGAGAATCTGGAAATTTTGTGAAGAAAGAAACATCATCCCTCAATCCCAACATGCTTTCGGACCTCACCACTCCACAAAGGACGCAATCTCCTCCCTTCGCACTACTGCGGTCACTACAGTAAACTCCCAACAAATCTCATCAGCTGTTCTTCTAGACGTTCACAAAGCCTTCGAGCAAGTCTGGCATGCCGGACTAGTCAAAAAGCTTATGAACATAGATCTTACCCCCCAGCATCTCCAAACTCATACACTCCTACCTCACCGACAGAAAAATCACGATCAAAGTAGGCAACCCCCTGTCAGACACATGTACCCCACTTGCTGGGGTCCCACAGGGCTTCGTCCTGGCCCCCCTCATATACCTCATATACACACACGAAATCGCACCTCCAAACTACCCATCGTCTCCTATACGCCGTCGATACTGCTCTGCTCTCTGTAGCCAAACATTCTGACCAACTAAATACTCGAACCCAGAAATCTGTTGAACCAGTATTCTTGCTGGTGTAGCAAATGGAGAGTCTCACTAAATCTACAAAAAAATACAATTTGTCGTCTTTAAACATTAAAATTCTCAAAGAACCTCCCAGAACCCACCCAACTCGTCACTGTAAACATCCTGGGAGTCATACTCGCTGAACAGATGGAAGTTGACTATTTGGGAGTACTCAACTGGTCCTCTGATGTCCAAAGCTCTCTCGATAAGATGCGAAAGCGAGCCAGTCTCCTTGGGGCTTTGAGCGGACGTTTGGGGCGTTGCAATTCAAATATCTTAATACACACATATAATTCTTTTATCTGCCCCTTTACTATGGGCTTGTCCATTTATGTGGTTGGAAATAGCACAACCTGCCGCACAGGTCCACACGAGCAAACGACAACATTAGAAAATATAGGTTACCTATTGTTATCAGGGCAAACCACCCTGAAAAGGAGTATAACTCCTATAGCAGGGTATTAGGAAAATAAAATGTCCTAGAAAATGTAAACAAAACTTATAGGAAGCCACTATTAAACTAAAAAAAAAGTGTTTTTCCTACTTCATGCAAGGGTTGGGTATATACGGCTTTGAAAAAAATTATGTTTTTAATGATTTGTCAAACTTGGTTCTTTCCTATTTAAATTGTATTTTTTGGAGTAACGAGCAAAATGGAATGACTTGTGACAGTTGAGGGCAATGATAGAAAGGTGTCTTCTCTTAGAATAAAAATCGACCTTTTTTGTGTCTTTTTTAATCCCTTCAAGATATTCATTATCTTTCGTTTTCGGTGCCTAATTCCAGTTCATAATTTTGAAAACATTTTCGTAATTTCTAGGAAAAACAAAGGAATGAACATAATTTTGTTCGTAACATCCTTTATATCCTTGTTATCATCAATGCAACCGGATGGAAATAATTAATTTTTAAAGGGATAATTTGGGTTCGAGCAGCTAAAATAAACTTTTAACCCCTTTTCCTATAAATCAACAAAGTTGACGTCAGAAAAGAGAGAAGCAGATAACTTTAAATTTGTTCTCGTCTCACCATAACTTTCCCATGCTGAATTTTTTTTTTAGCTAATATCGTTTTAGGTATTTTTAATGTGCGCCCGTACTCCCTGTTCGCTCATTTCGATTATAGTCCAAGGGCCAATGTGGAGATTTGTGACCTATTTTCTTCTGGCTGAATTTGTTAATAAAGTGTGCTATGATTAGGATTGCCATTCGTCCCGATATATCGGGATTGTCACCGTTATTGACCTTTATGTCCCGACTAGACTGCAAAAAATCTGAACTTCTCAAAATGTGTCAATATTTTTTGTACTAAATTATTCTTTCGAGACAAGAGGAACCAATTGGTGCTAGAAATTATTGGCTATTTTGCAATGTCAATTCATATAACTTTAAACTGACATGCGCAGAATTTTATAAATACATTAAAAATCAAAAAGAAGTTTTAAGACAAGCAAAATATTCTGAAAATATTATTAAAACTCAAGTTCAATTACTTCTTAATTATGTTTTTTGTATATATTAATATCATTTGTATGTATATTATGTTATGTTATAATAATAAGTTATGTGTATGTATTTTTCATGCATTAATCGTTTTTTTACAAATTTGAATTTTTTTAAAAAAAGTTTATGTCCCCATAGAAGCTGGAGAAATTATGGCAATCCTAGCTATGATACGTGTCCAACGAAGTTACGAAAGTTCGAGGTTCTTACCGGGGCGCTTAGATAGCTAAGGCATTACAAGTGGTACGTGCCTCCCAAATATTTAACCTATTTTCCTAACAGTTTAGTTATGCTTATTCAACGATAAGTGCCAACCTACAAGAAATATTAAACCCTTCACCAATTTTTTTTTTCTCTCCAACGTTTTGAAATAATACGCGAGGAATGCGGGTGACTTATTTTCTTATGGCTGGTTTTTTGGTTAATTTCAAGTTTTTGGTAGATATGTTTCACAAAATTCAACTTCTCCACTTCTGGGCCATTTCTTCTCTCTAACGTATTACAGAGGTGCGGTGGTGCGTGATGTGGGCATGCCGTGACTTATTTTCAAAAAGCTTGTACCAAAGCAAGATAATAATGATACCTATTCACCGAATTAATGTCCAAATATTGGGCCGTTTTTCGTGTCCAATGAAAATAAAGAAATAAAAAAATATTGGTGGTTTAAATATAAAAACGCAATAATTAGTCTAAATTATTAGTCTAAATGTATGAAAATAATCAGCGGCCGCTGAAAATGAAGCTGTTATCTAATTTTATTGTTTACAGAAGTTTAAATTTGCATCATTATATAATGATCTGGTCAATAAATGCTAAATTTGGCCACCGTTTTCTTTTGAGTCAATTTGTTGAGAGTATCATATTAAAATTATTATGTATTTTGAAAATGTTCAATAAAAATATACTAATAAAACTGTTTTTTATGATATTAAACTAGACAATTTGGAAATGGCGAAAATGGCTAGTAAAGATTTTCAAATTCATTCTCAGCGATTAAATATTAATTTTAATCTATATCTAAGATTCTCCACTCGACCATTCACTGTTGGATTCTAATTAACCGTGCTGTTTCTTAATTTGGCGCTGGGAAACAGTAACAATTCCTACACAGAACACGAGGCTAATAACCAAAGCAGTTGATGCTGATGACTTGAAATTACGAAAAATCGTCCATAAGAAAATAAATGACGCTCATGCCCACTCACGCACTACTTTAAAAGGTTGGAGAAAAAAAAATGGCCCAGCGAAATTGGTGGAGGGTTTAATAATTCTTGTAGGGGCCACTTATACTCGAATGAGCAAAACAAAAATGTTAAGAGATAAGTCAAGTTTTGCCATAAAAAATAAGTCACAAATCTGCACGTTGGATATAGAACTATTGCGTTTGACAGGTACAAGCATGATTATAATTGAGCTCTTGCCTCTTTTAAACCTAAAACTATTTTTTGTTCTGTTTTAATAATGTTTTTCTCTTTTTTTCAGGTAAGCCTACTTAACGAGACAAACAAATATTTTGCTGATAAGTAAGTAGTAGAAGAATATAATAATTCAAAATCTGAATTTGCTGTTTTTTTGTTTTGATAAAGATTTTATGAAGTGATCAAAGTTGATGTTATTAATGTTACATCAATGTTTTATTTTTTGTTGATTGACAATAAAATATATTCGGACATTAAAACAAATTTACTGTGGTTACCAAAGCTACTGGGAAATTTTATGTTCTCAGATTTTATACTCTAACCGACTTTTATTTCCGGAATTTTTAAATGTGTTTTTATAGCACGGTTTCAAATATCATTCATAAAATGGCCTATAACAGAGCTTTATGAAGTGCCAATGCGTTAACAAAAAAAGGAGCCATGCATCACTGAACGTAAACAACTTCTCAAGTTTTATTTCCGAAATTTTATTGCTTACTCCATAAAAGTTTCTTTTGAAATACGTTTTCTACTTCTTATTGTTGTTATTGATACATTCGTCAAGGGTTGTCAACTAAAAATAGATTTTAAGATGTGTTTCTAAATAAGAAAATACACCTAAAAGTTTTTCATTATAAGAAATTTTTATTTATTTTCTCCACTTGCAAGAGCCTATCGAAAGTTAATTATTTAATAGTAATAAAATGCTATTACTGTCTTTTATTTTTTGTGTTGTATTTTGTAATACTATTAAGTGAATAATAAGATTGATTTTATTTTTATCCAACACCTTAGTGGATAAGTTTTAAACACACCTGGTTCTAAGGACGCTTGTTGAAACCCTCAATTGCCAATGATCCCATACCCAGTGGCGGCTCGTGAGGTAGTGCCACTGTGCCATGGCACTACCTTATTTTTGATGCAAAATAGTATATTATGCAACGATCATGTAATGATGGTTATTAATACACGAGCATTAACCGGGATACGAAACGAGCCAAAGGCGAGTTTTGTATTGTTTATGCGAGTGTTTTAATAACCATTACATGAGAGTTGCATACGCTATTTTTTCTACACCCGATAAATAATCAAGACCTATAAATATTATATTTATATTGGTATTGAACACAATAACAGTAATTACTCGTATTTCTATAAAAAATTCTACAAAATTGTAATTAATGGTATTACTTCAGGTATTGGTATTTCCCTAGATTTTTGCGGTAAAATATTTTGTACTGTATTTTCTGCTTTCTCCGATATGTGTGGAGGAGTCTTCTATATCGCTAATATCAGACATTTTAATATTATAATTATCGAAGTTTAGCTACCTACGAAAATTTAATACGTTTTGACAACTAAAATAATTACATAGGAACCTAGGACAAACGTCAAACAGCATGCTTGATTGAAAAATTGTAGGTTTCTATTGATTAAAAATCTGTATCGTAATGAAAAATCTGTATCATAATGGGTATCATTATGAAACGGATTATGGGCATATAAGTGCATTATTATAATACGGGTGTAGAAAAATATATTTTTTCTATTTAAAACGTCTTATCATATTTTTATTTTATTTAATGCATTTCTTTTTATATTCAAAAATTATTTGAAATGTAGCAACCTCGCGCTGCATAAATCTCCAAGCTCCTGCCGCGTACCAGAGCCAGTTCTTAGCTGGCACCAGGGGAGAGAGAGAGAGAGATTTTACCACCAGCCTATGTGAGCAACAGAGAAGGGGACATTTTACATGTATTTAAACGGTAAAATCAAGGAATATTTGTGCCAGGCACAGACACAGCGCTGCTAGCTGTTCAGATAATCGCGGTTTCTCGATAATGTCGATTTTTGACTGAATTAACCGAATTTCTTTACGCGGTTTTAAGTTTTTCGTTACGTTACGAAGTATTATTAGTGACGTTAATGTGTGTCTTTTTGTTTTCGATAAACTTGTTTAAATATCTTATTTCCTAGTTTTTAATTTATTGTGACAATGAATAAAATTTTGTAAATGGAATTTAAAATTTTTATAATAAAGTAATTGAAAACTTTGCCACGAAAAAAGAAAGAAGAATGGACTTCATTTATGGGAAACTTGAAAATTAGTATATCAAGCAACTTTGTGCGCGTGTGTAAATACTGTAAATAGGTATAGTTTTGTTTTGTGATTTTTTTGGTATATGAACCTAAAGACTCTTTATGGTAATAACAAACTGCAAGGACTTTCAGTATTAATTACTGGAGGCAAGTTAATTTATAATTTTTAATTAATTTTACAGAGTTCAAAAAATTTTCACATTTGTTAAAAATCTGGCACTACCATCTCGTATTATCACGAGCCGCCACTACCCATACCTTTATTAGACTGTACGTACTTTTGAAATTCATGTAATAGATCAATTCTCAAAATTAAGATTTCTTTTGACTATAGCATTGGTTTGATTGATTTTATTTCTATGCAACACCTAATAAGGGCTAGAGGCCCATATATGCTAATTAAACTTTAAGACGCTTTTTGACGGTTTGGCAGACTGACCTCACGCAAATTATCGTCATCCGGTGATCCGTGAAATGTTACCCTTCATTATGATTTCACGATTTTATTAGATATCCATGCTTGCCAACTATGAAGCCACATATGTTTTTTTTCTATGTTACTGTCATTCTTAAACTTCAAATTGATTATTTGAAGTTTTTTAAAACGTCTTTTAAAGTATTTTTTTCTCTAAGTGAAAATAATTGTTTTAAGTTTAATGTGGATCTTACGCGAATAACATTCAAGATGAGTTTTGCACGATTTTTAACTAATTCCAGAATTTAGCTCCTATCTACATCTGACAATTAGGATTAAAAAGGTAAAGGGCCTAAATATTATTTTTACAAGGGCAAACTCAAAAGGTAAAGATCCCAAATATGTTTACACAGGCGAGCTTATAAAGGCACAGACATTTTACATTGCCAAATATTTTTTCTTACTTTTAGGAAGTGGTAAAGGACCAAATATTTTTACATCGACATGCTTAAAGGGTAAAGGGGCCAACTAATTTTACATGGGCCAGCTTAAGGAGTAATTAGTCTAAATATTTTTAACTAAATTGTTCAATTTGCAAACTAACTAAAAGGCGACATGGAATGGTTATTAAAAAGAGAGCTGGCAAAGTAAAAATCCTCTCAATACTTCTCATCGTCTTTTGGTCTTTAGTTCAAAATCAAATAATTTCTCTTTTCTTTTTACTACGAGTTTACCTTTGGCTGCCTCAGTCTCGATAAGGTGGGAATCACCAATTTAGTTAAATTACTATTTGTTTTGACAATAATTTGCAGCTAAACTATTTGCGACGTTGCCAGCTTTATTCAAAAATCCCGTTAGTAACGTCTTCTAGATTTATACTTTCTTGTAGCAAGATGAAAACGAAACAGAGCTATTGTCAGAAACTGCGTCAACATTTTAGACAAACTCTCGGTCCCGTCAGTGTTTAATTAAAGAACATCTTTCTATCATATCTCCAACGTCATTCCCCTCCCTTCCGAAACTCTAACCAATAAAATATACATAGGGAAATTACCAAGTATGATGCATCATTAAAAGAAGAATTCAGTAATATGATGCGTTTGTTTTGATTTAAGCCCCCTCTAGCGGAATAAAAAACAGTTACACGTTGTAAATTGTTACACTTCATTTGAAACCTAATTTTATTAATAATTTTATTCACAACATAACAAAACATAATTAAATAAAATAATAATTTAAATAATTGAAAAACCTTGTAGAGTTTTAACGTTAAGAAAAACAAACTTTTATCGCAATAAAAAACAAATAGCATTAAATTACTAATAAAATTAGCTTTCAAATGAAGTGTATGTTTGTTTATTTCGCCAGAAGGTGCTAAAATCAAAAGTAACGATGAACAAGAATATTGGTGAATTCTCCATAAAATTACCTTTACAATGATGTGTCTTACTTGGTACTTTCCTTATTTAAATAGTATTGGTTAGAGTTGTGGAGGGGAAGACATGATAGAAGTCCTCTTTAATTAAAAATTGATGAGTTTTAGCCGTTACCAGTTTCTGGTAATGGCTCCGTTTCGTTTTCGTCTACCACTTGTAATCCACTATTAGACGTTGTTAAGTTGTCGACGAGAAATATGAAATGTAAACATTCATTATACTTAACTCAATTTTATTTTGAATTTTAGCACAATAAAAGCTTTTTCGTTTATCTTCCAACAACAAAATGAATGGCCATTGCAATAAACTTGAAGTACGCCACGAAATAACAAATAACGAAAAGTTCCTAGAAATTTCATTCATGTTTGCACCTGCACAAAGCACGTCTTAAACCACCATTTAAAGTGAAGCAAACAAAGCGAATACAAGGATTTGTAAAAAAAGTAGACAGAAAACTAAATAGAATGCATTCGCGTGCATAAGACAGATTTGTCCTTTGATGACGATGATTTTTAGCTCTTTGACGATAAAGATGGAAAAAAGGAGCCCTTCAAGCCTGAAAAATGAAAGAGATACCCCACTTTTGAAAGTGTAATTTTTTCCTCAAGTCGTAAAATTTTGCATCAAACGAAGAACAATTCTGGATGCATTGGCGTACAGAGAACAAAAGAAAAATGACCTGTAATTGCAGAAGCTCAACATTTTAAACAAGAGTGCTATACTTTTTTCCACAATAAATCTGAAGAGACCGCATTGGACGAGAATGAGAATCCAAATCTAGACTTACGATAAAAGAATATTTTAATTAAAATATAAAACCCATGTAATGAGATTCTGTTTAACAATAATAATAAAAAACAAAATTGTTCTTATAAAATTACACATACACCACAGAATTTACAATAAATTATGTACAATTTTATTGAAAAACACATTTTCATTAAATTGTTATTTTAGCATTCAGATGGGTTTAAGGTTAGATTTAATTGCTTTTGCAAGTTTTGAAATAAAATTTTTCTAATGAAATAATTCAGGAATAAATTCTAAAATCCGAGTGTGATAATAAACCAAAGAAAAATTGGAAAATTGTTTAAAAATATCCGCTCCGAGCAGGCCTCTATCCTGCGATTTCTAGGTAGCCGTCAAAACGTCATAACCATAGATTAAGTAATGTGAATAGATAGGAAACTATGGTAAAATTCCGAGGCGATGTGGTACTAAATTCAATATAACCGCCGTTGGCGGGCTTTTTGAAATTTAACTTTCTGCTAGATGGGCAAAAATGTAATGTAGAAAATAAAAAAAAATAAATTGGTTTATTTTGACTAGTGTCAAATCATAAAACAGCCATATTAACTGTTTTATGATTTAAAACTGGTCAAATATATTGCCAATTTATATTTTTATTTGATTTTACTTCATTAGATTTTTGCATTAATTTCAAATTTGAAATAAAATCATTTAAATATTTATAAAACAAACTAATTAATCAAAAATGTTTTCTGTAACAAAATCAGCATGTATATTTATAAGAATTTTGCGACTTTGAATGGCACATAAGTTTAAAAAAATTGAAGTTGAAGCGTCGTTCTTTTAGTGTCCTACTATCAAGGCGAATTTGAATTTGGATTAAATTTGCCATATGCTTATCGAGTCCACCACAGGTTGAAGAACATTTCTCCATCAGATAATTTTTTTGATATTTTATTTGTACACCATTTGTAGTTTTTCAAATTCTTATTTATCCTCTGGGCATTGTAATAAATGATTCTAGCTTTCGAGCTTAAATTAAACTTTTGGACGCTTGAAAATGTTGGGGTAGGTACATACCTACTTCTTGTTTGATGTCAATGGTATTGAATCAATTTTTGATGCCGATGGCCGAGGTTCACAGATTTAATCGATGTACAGGACATTTTGGGGAGCCAACATTTTCTTTTCAATAATAAAAACTAAAAACAAAAAGAAATTCAAATAACAAACCAATTATTTTAACACTGAATCAAAAACAAGTTTGTAAATATTACTTACCATTGGCGCAAATCAGTACAAGAACTGCATTTTTCTTAAACGCTTGCTCCTAATTTTTTTAATTATCCTTTAAATGACGACCGCGTATTTAATATGATGTATAAATTGCATCACTACCAATAGGTATCCGTGAGTGCTTTATTGTTCGCTGCTGAAACCCATCTTCTAAAAAGATGCTTAAATTTTGAAGGTATTGAAAAATATATCCACATAATTCAAAATCAAATGCACCTTCAACAGCCATTTTTAATTCTCTGACAAGTGACAAAAAATGACAAATGACTCTAAGAACTGACATTTCGATACGAGTGCCATCCCGTTAATTGGAGTGGTACTAAATTACCTTCCTCATGTTTTTCCATTTGAGTTACCAGTCCCTGGTCATAACCAACCAGTTTCATTTCATATTATATTACTTCCCTTTATTTGTTTATTTTTAATCTTAGATTTCAACAATTTATTTTAAAAGTACAGATATATATGGAAATCGAAAATGAATTGGACAAGGCATATTAGGATCACGAGTCAGACAGACAAAGATTGATACGCAGCGCATTCAGTTGCCTCGCGCACGGTACTAACGACTTCCAACTCACTTCCACTTACATTCGTCCAGAATAGATTTGGTTTATATGGTCTGCGTTTATTTTTCCGAAACTGTATAAATAATGAATAAGTAGCTTATTATAAAGTATTTAAGATGTAAAATTAATAATTTTTGCAGTTGTACAAATTCACAAGTTACTTTTTTTGAAGTATTAAAGTAAACCAAGGGCTGATTCTCCATTAAATTTTGAGTCGCCTTGGAGACATTAAAAAAAATTATGAAGAAAAATTGTTAAAATAGAATCTTGACCTCGATCTTGACTAATAGATAGGTTGCTGGGGTTACAGTTGACATTTAATTTGATATCTTAAAAAATATAACTTAGAAATCTGTATAACCATTGTATTTAGATATCCTGGATATCCAGTATTTTAATATCATGTATAAATGAAGAATTACTTTATCGTCTAATTGCTATAACTAGATATTATTTAAATTGATTTTAACGGTTATTTTCTATGTTGCAGTCATTTGCAAAACTTTTTTTGTATACCTACATATTAAGTTGTTTTAATGAGGATGTCTAGATAAACAATAACGTAGTCGTCTAATTGTTATAACGACCTATTTACTCTTTATTTAAATTGTTTTTAGATAATTATTGTTTTTATTTTACAATTACAATATTATGTTACAACTGAAATTATTAATCTGTGTATACTATCCCTAATAGCACAATATTGTTACATGCAGTGGCGGCTCGTGCTAATTTAAAAGATTGTTCACTTTTGTCCAATAATTTTATCGTTTGTAAGTTCTGTTCAAAACTTTGTACAAGCCCCAATATAGCTGTGTTTTTTTTTTAATTTGGGTTTATATTAGGTGCAGTTATTATTATTAATATCATACTTTGCAAGCACTACAACTATTAATGAATATTATAGTTATTGTTATATGGACTTTATGGATATTTTATTGGAGGCAATTCTCTCTCGGCATCTGTTAGAACTGTGTAGAACTTCACTAAAATGGCTCGTGTGCTAGGCGCTTCCTCAATCATTGAGTATAGATTTCTATATACATAAAGTTTTCTTAATTTTTAAATTTATTTGGGTAGACTGCCAAATGTAAATTAATATTGTTTATATTCTCTAAAATGATGAAAATCGTATGTAAATGTTCGTCAAGCATAATCAAAACTCGTATATCTCATTTTTAAAACAAATATTCTGAATCGATTATCGTTCCATCTATTAGTAAATGGAGAAATTACGTTCGTTATTCAGTTTCGACAACCGTTCAATGGCTCGGTAGAAAACGAGAAAATTATCAAAGACATGACTTGAACACTACGGAGCTTGCTGCCATCTATTGATACTGGCCATTGTCCTCCCAAGATAATTTGCATTGGTATTGTTCTACTAGTTGATATAAATACAATGGTATAACTGATCAGAAATTCAAAAATGTATTTCTTAAAATTTCGAAAATTCACGTGGGTTTCTTCATTGTAAATGCGACACATTGAAGGGAAATAGGTAGGTATTCTTAGTGGCAATGATACAAACATAATCCTGCATAATTTTCTTATTTAACATCGTTTCTGCATTAGCTCCTGCATGAGCATTATCACTTGTAATTTCCACTTATTGTATTAGGGTATAAGCGTTTTTTGTAGTCTTCTTACCAATTTAGGCAAAACTATACAATTTGCACTTTCCAACGAGTGTTAGTCCTTCATTTATATTTGTTAGCATCTTCTTTGATTTTATTTCGTCAGTATATATCTCACTTCTTCTACTGATGATTTTCTTGGTCCACTTCTTGATTTCTTGATTTCCAGACGGCTCTTCCTCTTCATGAATTCTCGATTGATTTAAATTGCCCTTGTTCATCTATTGTCTTCCCATTCCATCCTTGTATATCTAATTTTGTCTTTACTTCTTAATATTTCATTTAATACTTTATCAATTTTCTGTTTTGTCTTAATTCATGTGTTTATAATTTGTACTGCAGATGCAAAAAACTAGATAGATTAAAATTAAGTAAGATCATCATCGTCTTCCTCTGTGATTCAAAAGAATATTTTGCGGCTTATATCTAAATTATGGCTCACCGTGCACACTACACCTTTTGATGAAGGCATGGTTGAGTTAGGCGAGACTTGTTTTAAGTCTGTAGGCACCAATCGGGTAAATAAAAGTTTCGAACGTAATTATTTCCAAACGGAAGCAGGTAAATGCGGTTTACTCTGCAGATTCGTCTTCCACATTGTAGAATAGACAGTCCGAACGTTTGTGCCGCTCTCATGTAGTGTCATGTCATCAAATTCATAAGAATATCGTTCTTACTCCATTCGAGGATCTGAACAAAATCTGTTGAATTAGTTAATCCTGTGGTATCTCTCAGCAAATAATTGTTTTATTCTCACTTCCGTTTTAAATTTTTCCTTTGGCATTGCTCTTTTCAATACCATAATTCTGGTTCTATTACTTCTATTACCCATATTTTTTTTGATTTGCATAAATTATCTTTGAAATAACTTTTTTTAGACTTTCCTTTTATGTCTCTCTTTTTCTCAATTTATTATTTCATCATCTATTTTTCTCACTTGGTCCTATTGACGAGGTAGAGTAAATGACGATGAATGAGTGTATGAAGCATGGGAAGGAGTAGGGCATCCAAATAGTAGTACAATAAGCCGTCTGCGCTTCAGTGCCGCCACACGAACCCTTAGAGGGGGAGAAGCAGGCTGGAACCCACGCCTAATTGAGGGGAATTTCCTGGAATCCCTCGGGGGTAGTAGAGGTATGCCTAAAAGGTTTCAAAGAAATCAAGAAAATTGCTTGTTTTCTATTGTCTATTTGGTACCTACTTATTACATGTCATAGTCCTTGTCGAGTATTGTTATTGTTATTTAAAATTTCTGATTAATCGATTATATCATAAATACGCCGTAGACGAAAAGTATATCTTAATGTCTAACAACGATATGTAAAATATTAACAGTTTGTCATCAAATGATTTCCTCCCGGGGACGCTTATGCAACGAAAAACAGTATTCGGCGACGGAAGTTTTGTAAGGAAATGCTTTAAAATTTATGATGTTGTTCTTTTAAAAATGGCTGGAGTCGGAGAAACAGGTTGAAAAATTGGATTGAATTTGCATCTAGAAAGAAGTTTTGAATTTGGTTTTAACGGCGATGAAAAAGAATCCTTGATTATTATTTGATTTTGAGAATTTCTGTTTTCTATATTTTACTTGATTAAGAGTTCAGATATTTTTGTTTTTTTAATTTTTTACACTATCGTATTTTATTTAAAACTTCATGTTCTGTGTTAGTTTTATAACTAACGATACAGTACTAAAATGTATGTGTGCCAGAAAATAATTATTATACATTAGATGGCTTTACTCTAACCACTTTCAAATATTTTTGTTAATATATGTTTTTTTAAATTTGTTTGGTGACTCGCTAACTCTTGTTTTTTAATCCAAGAAATAAATTGTTACGTTCTCTAAAATGTGATACATCATACAGTGAGCATCATAAGTCTTACCCCCCCCCTAACTTACTTGTTACTGGGGTCTTGTTAGGAAAATCGCCGAGATAGGTCGATTTTTGATTTCTACAATGTACATTTTTGTATAATTAGTTTACCCTTAATTTCATCCCTTACTGGAGGGTAGCAACCCTTTCGAAAAATTTAAATGGCATGGGGTGGTGAGTGATAGCTCATTTGAAAGGGGGTTTTTTTCTCTATTCAACCGTGCAAAAAAATTTGAAATTTGCTTCATTACGTGTTGATTTATTAATATTTAAAAATAACAAAACCTCACAAAATAGGAAAGCAACTAGACTAACAGTGACCTTCTAATGGCAAAAAGTCTTACTTCACGTCTGAATTAAGACCGAAATCATGCAGGGCCGAATTTTAATTCTAAGGATGAGTGCGCTACGTTAATTTCCGTTATTCTGAAACAACAATTAGTCGAGAATTAATGAAGCAAATTTCAAATTTTATTACACGGCAGAACAGAGAATAAAACCCTCTTTCAAATGAGCTATCACTCACCACCCCATGCCATTTAAATTTTTCGAAAGGGTTGCTCCCCTCCAGTAAGGGATGAAATTAAGGGTAAACTATTCATACAAAAATGTACATTGTAGAAATCAAAAATCGGCGATTTTCCTAACAAGACTCCAGTAGCGAGTTAGATTGGGGGGGGGGGGGTAAGACTTATGGTGCTCACTGTATAAAAGCTTTTCTTTTAATAATTCAATGCAGATATAAATAAAAAAAAATTACTAAGGGCCAGCGTTGCAACAAACATACTATTTAAAGTGGTTTTAAGTCTTCTGGTGTAATGTTTTCTTAAAACTAATAAAATTATCTTCCATATAAGGTGTCACACTTGAAGAATGTACAATTTTCTCGAAAAACAGAAGGTAAGATCGTGGTTTGGGGTATTAATTGTTCGTATGCAATAAAAATGATTAGTTCTAATCCAATGTTTTTATGCAGATTATAGCATTTAAGATCTAAAGTTTTGAATATTTGGTTCATCGTAAATGAGCCATATTATATTTTCTTTTTAACCTTTCACGCATTCCTCGCGGCAAGCTCCCGCCTATTAGAATTGGGGTCTAGCTCGGCTCCTCCTAATTATTCTCAGGTTAAAGGCTGTCTTTACTTTTCTGAGGTTCGTATGACGGCACTACATTTTTATATGTAATCCTAATGGTCATCCTGTGGATCGTGCAAATAGGTCCACCCTGGAATTTACTATCAGGGTGGTCGAAGCCTACCAATTACCCACTTCCTCGTGAGTTGTTCTATTGTAAGAAGTGACTTAAAGAATGGGGTTGGGGGTGCATCTAGAGACACTTCTTGGTAAAGTTAACAAACAGCAGATTTCTTAGACAAACTAAAATAAAATCAGTGACTTTATCAATCAGCTGGCTTATTAACGAGCTAAAGGCTGTCCACATATGAGTAGCTCTGTGCTATTCTTTCCTAACCCACAAATTTGATATTGCGCATATTATGCACTGCATACCTTCATATAAATACTTAAACTTTTTATTGCTAAATTAGCCCTTCTCTATTATATTAGCACGGTATAGTTTAAAATACAGATTAGCAACTTTGGTACTAAAATAGTTAGGTATGTTTATAAAGGTATGCACAATACCGGCAAATTTTAAAATTAGAACTGAGCCACTCATATGTCCCTAGAGGATGCACAATGGGCCACAATTTGCCACGTGTTCATGTTTGTATAAGATATTAAAAATAATAATAACTAATCATAGGATTGCAATAAATTTTTGCTTAGTCAAATACTGCAATTTGGGCCTATGGACACTATTTTCCAGAGTATCGATTTCTAAAACATACTTACATTTAATAAAATTTGATGGAAGGAAATGTTTCAGTTTTACTTTCCTGTAGCTATTTTTGTATTATGTAATGTCTGGTTATAGCTTCTTTAAACTCACTAATTTCTCGGAGAACTTGGTCAAAACGTTTGGTTTTTTTAGACGGCAGCAGATAGCTCGTATTAAATATCTAATTTAAAATGAAAATATGGAAGAAATTAGTCTTAAAAGTCATTTCTTTTATGTTTATTATACATTATTTTATAAGAATGTTAACATGATTTAAAACTTAAGAAAAAAGAATTAAATTATGTGAACGGTCAGTTCTCATAACAATTCGCTGTCACTATATTTTTTGTGTTTTGTTTTATTTTTTACTTTCCTATCTGTATACAGATATAAGGAAAGTATAGGAATCATGATTTTTTTCGACCTCGAGTTTTCGACGGATTTTTACGTTTTGAGGTCCCCTGAATCCGTTTTGACTATTTTCGCGATGATGTCTGTGTGTGTGTGTGTGTGTGTGTCTGTGTGTGTGTGTGTGTGTGTGTCTGTATAACGCATAACTCATGAACCGATACACGGAAAAACACCAAATTTCAAACTTAAGCTTTGTTCCAACGTCTAATGAGCTGATTAGATTTTGGGCAGAGTCGGAACATCTGGGGGGGTACTTTATAGGTGGTCATTTTTATATTTTATGGAATATATCTGTTATTTACGTTTGGGGAAGAAAATTCTTCAAATGAAAGTTACTTCTAATTTTATTATCTATAATTTTTGTTATATACAAAATTTTCCTAAAATGGTCCGTATTCGCGAAATTTGACAAAATGTAAAAAAATATTTTTTTTTATAAAAATTGTTTAAACAAAAGTTGTTTGTAATATAATTATCTATAATTTTTATCCTATAGATAATTTTTCTAAAATGGACCGTATTCGAGATATTTGAGAAAATGTGTAAATTTCGAAATTTGAAGAAAACTCAAAAATGGATAAAGAAAAAAACATTAAATTATAAACTTAAGTTTTATTTCGGCCTGACGTGAAATGATTAGATTTTGGACAAAGTCGGAACATCTGGGGGGGTACTTTATGGGAGGCCGTTTTTATATTTTATGGAATATATCTGTTATTTATGTTTGAAGAAAAAAATTGTTCAAATAAAAGTTACTTCTAATATTATTATCTATAATTTTTGCTTTATGTAAAAATTTCCTGAAATGGTCCGTATTCGAAAAATTTGACAAAATGTGCAAAATTCTGATTTTTATGAAAATTGTTGAAATAAAAGTTGTTTGTGATATCGATCTCTATAATATTTGTTTATACATGATTTTTTTAAAATGGACCGTAATGGAAAAATTGTAGGAAAAGTGCCAAATTTAAATTTTTCAGTATTTTCATTTTCAATGAATATCTATAGAAAAATGTTTCGCGGTAGATGTATGTGGACAATGTATATATTTAGTTTATCCTCTAAACATTTATAGAGATGCTGCAATAGGTTGTACAAAATAACCGGAAAAAGCCTGTAATACCTAGATAGGAAAGTCATGTGTTGGACACATCAGATTTTTAAAAAAATATTGATAACAAAAAGTAAGCCTATAGAACAAACAATATTATTTCTGAAGTCGTTCCAAATATAATATTGATCAGTGTATAGAATATTAAGTTTTAAGTATAGAAATAGTTAAGTATGATTAGGTCTTGCCTATACAGTTTTACGTACTAGTAGTGAAATATAAAATATACAGGGTGTTATTGAAATACACGTACATATTAAAATGGGGAATAGTATGTAATGACCAAAAACGATTGGCACCAATTTTAACTTCAAATTCTAAAATTTAAATATTGGGGAAGAGTCCCCTTTTCCGACCTACTAGTTTCCATATTTAAAGAAGTAAAATAAATCGAAATTGAACTTACCCATAGAAATTGCACTGTTGCCGTAGCAAAACCAATTAATTCAAAATAAAGTTTATTACAGTGATTGTTCAAAATGCCGTCCATTATTATTTACACACACTTGCAATCGTCTTTCCAAAGAACTTTGAACATTAGAAATTAGTCTTGGATTTTGTCGTAGTTCCTCGGCTACCGCATTAACTTTATTGGTTAATTGTTCAACACTATTAATAGGTTCATTATAAACCAGTTGTTTCATGTGACCCCACAAAAAGAAATCGCATGGATTTAAGTCCGGAGGCCACTTAGTAGGTCCATTTCTGCCTATCCACTTTTGAGGAAATCTAATGTTCAAAAACTGCCGTACGTTAAAATCAAAGTGAGGAGGAGCGCCATCTAGTAGGTACCACATCCGTTGCCTTAATTGTAACGGTATCTCTTCTAGGAGTACTGGCAAAATATCTTCTAAAAAGTGGAGATATCCTGGCCCATTTAATCTGTTCGGGAGAACATAAGGCCCGATTAAATACTGATCTATTATGCCAGCCCAAACATTTATTGAAAATTTTCTTTGATGCCCAGTTTCCCTAATGGCGTGAGGATTTTCATCACTCCAAATATGCGTATTGTGCATATTGAACACGCCATCACGAGTGAATGAAGCCTCGTCAGTATACAATAATATTTTTAGAAAATCAGGAATATCAACACATTTTTGAATCATCCATTCACAAAACTCCACTCTCTTTTCTTCATCACCTGGATATAAGGCCTGGACTTTTTGGATGTGATAAAGATGTAAACCTTGTTCTTTAAGTGTCCGCCACACAATAAATGAGGACACTCCAATTTCAAGACCTAGTCTTCTACAACTTAATTGAGGCCGGTTTTCAACAGCTTCCAATATTTCTTCTTCGGCCGCCAATGTTCTTTGTGTTTTTGTTCTCCCTCGATCTGCATTGACACTCTCAAATTTTCCATGGTCTCTTAGATGCTGAACAGTTGAAATAAACGTACGACAGTCCGGAATTCTCCGATTTGGAAACCGTTCGCGATACAGGATTTGTGCTTGCCGAGAATTTTCTCCAGCTGCCCCATAAACCAGCACTATATCCGTTAGTTCAATATTCGTAAATAGTGGCATCGTAAAAAAATATTTAAAAGTAATCGTAACAACACTTTTTACCAACTTGGAAATGACGCGCTCGTGTTAGCCAGATTCGTAAATCAACTAAAATTTTAATAATCTATAGTTTCAAAAATGTATAGTTTAAAAACAATCATTTATCAAATATTTTGATAACGAGGGTAG
Organism: Psylliodes chrysocephalus; assembly: GCA_927349885.1. Lineage (NCBI taxonomy): Eukaryota > Metazoa > Arthropoda > Insecta > Coleoptera > Chrysomelidae > Psylliodes > Psylliodes chrysocephalus. Next base: position 80,092,629 of record OV651814.1, on the reverse strand, counting down.
TAAAAACCAGTCTTCGGAAATAGAAATTAATTCGAAAATCTTGGCAACATGGTTATTTCTTACAAGACTAGTTTTCTTATCATCTGACAAAAACTTGCATATTAATTACTGTTGATGTTTAAAATAGGTAAATAAACCTAATTTATATAGGTCATCCTCAACATATCAGTGAAGTACGTTTGTTTTAGAATTAATTTTCAAAAATTAATAACTCCCTTAATAAAGGGTATTTTTAAAAAATAATATTTTTCTACATTCAGTGGGGATCTGCGCAATACCCAGTTTTAATATGTACGTGTATTTCAATAACACCCTGTATAATTCTGTATTTAGACGACCGACGCCCGCGACGACCCCAAAAAGTTAGACACAGAACTCTAAAAATATCGTAATTGTATTTGTGAAAGAAGAAATGTGATAAATATTTCAGTGGCACACACAATCTCGTTTTATCAAAACGGAAATGTCTACCTTGAATTTTTTGTTTACATGCCGACAAGCAGCTCAAAAACTGTATCGGGGTGTTACAGACATATCGACTGCACAAAATCAAGTTTGCTATTTCAACTGGAAGACAAATAAAAATCGGGTGTATATATTTTGAAGAGAAAACAAGAGTTCACAGAAAAGAAAACTCTTTAATGGCTGTACAAAGTGCTTTTGTATCAAAGAAAAGCGAAAGAAGTCGGATGGCTCGGCATTTAACGACCTAGTCTTTAAATTTCCTTCTGGCACCACTAATTGATGCAGCGCCATTGCAATTATAAACATTATTGTTGCCTTTCATTGATTTTACAAAGCTTTAGTTATGATATCCGCTATGAAAATTAGAGAAATATTTTTGTGTATTACCTATATATAAATGTTAAGAAACATCCTAGAAAAATGATAGGTTTGATGTAATAAAATTTGTATTGCACAGAATTTTTTGTTGATAATTGATAAACAGACCTGTAATATAGAGGGTGTCATAACAATTGAAACATGGAGTAAACGCATGATTGGACTTTAATAAAATGTGGAAAAAGATACAGGTGGTTAAATTTGAAATTTTTTTTCGTTTTTTTTACAACATTGTTATCAAAATTGGCAAAGAGGCCTAACATTGAATTAGGAATTATGTTTTATTTATTATTTTACATTTTGTTACCACATATGCGTTTCCTGATGATGAAATTGGGTCATATATTTTCTAACGAAACGTTTTAGTTATTATTTTAATTAGAAAATAGGATATAAATTTCCGTTTTATGTATAATTGTTTTATCTGATTAAAAATCATAATTTAAACCACTTTCGATAAAAACGCAATTTCATAAAATATTTTCGGAATCCCTCTAGGTTTTTAATTTTGGGGACATATGAGTTCTTTAGTTTTTGCCAATGAAATTCGTTTACGGAAAAGATGCAGCTGTCCTTAAAGTTATAAAAAATTCTAAATATTCGTTCTATAGCCTTATTGCATTGTTATTTCTGCTAGAAATGCGAAAATAGAAAAGTTAGGAACACAGTAAATTACTTTAAGCTTACAATTCAAATGTATCCAAATTTTTTGAAAATAGCCTATTGGAGATAAACATCATGTATGCTATTATTTTTCCAAATGTCCACTGAATTTTTTACATGCACATCATGAAACTTAAGAGTTTGAGAGTATGCAGATCTAAGGCAATTGTGTTTTTAAATATAAATCCTGACGATTTTGAAGCTTTGTTTTTTACATGGTTAATATGATCAATAAATAATGACAGCTTGGGTATTATCAACTATCTCCAAGATGAGTTAATTCCTAAGATCTTTCATTAATGTTATTTAGGTAATAGAAGGTAATAGAAGTTAATTGGACTCGTTTTAATATGTTTACATTTCGCGTTGTTTAGTGCAATGTTATCTATTGTTTATACAGCAGATTTTTAATGCTTATAAATTAAGAATTTTAAGATCAATTTTCAATTTAAAGATTTTATGATATAAAACAGTAAAACAAAGAAACATTTTAAACGTTTCTAAAATGAAACATTTCGAAGCAAATCTTCACAACTAATTGTTAATGATGATCGTTCGGATAGTGTGACAAGCGGTAAAGTCAGCTTTAGGTTGCTCAATTATTTAGAGAATCGCATCCTCATTTTCCACATATCAGTCAAGGTACAATTAGTCAAATTAGAGACAGGATATCGGGTCATGTAACGTAATTGCCTAGACTATGGTTATAGAAGTTTCTTATCATAAACATGTTATTGGTTATACAGGAAAATCCGCTGACTACAGACAGCCAATTGGTCCATAACAACGATCTCTAATATTGCTGTTCTGGAAATAACTAAAAAGTCAAATACGCAACATGTACAAAATTCAGCGGGGCATTCAGTTTTGAGAACACGCTATAGACCACATCGACAGTCTAAAAAGGAGTTAATCATTATATTTACCATAATTGTCGTTATTTGGCTGCCTGAATTTTTCAATTAGATCGGGACTTTCCCATATAAATCATTTTTAAAGATTATGTGTCTTTGTTTTGGTATAATTTGTAGTCGAGTACTAGATCGATTAATATATCTTTATTTTCTTGTTTCATCTTAACTATCTTCACTATTTAAATATTAACGTCATAATAAACAAACTATATTGACTACTTCATAGCTTGTCAATAATTAAATAAAAGTGTCCAAACGTGAAATCATTTATCATTTAGAATAATTCACATTCACTGATTTTTTGAAAATTAATGCGTGTCTTTAGCTCTTTTAGGTATCTAAACTTATTCTTATTTTCAGTATTGTTTCTATTGTATGTGGTTTTTTTTATATTTTCTAATAACTAAAATCTATCAAAATAATAAATGAAAGTAGTAATTAAAATGGACAGTTCTGTATAAAAAATTGCTAGTGTCACATTTACGAATTCTTTCGTGCCTAAATAATAAAAAAATCTGAACTCCAACGAAAATATTGGGACACCCCCTAATTCTTGGTCATAATATGATAAAAGATGTATCGTGACGAATTATGAGATCTATATGTTACCCACAAGTAAGTGAAAAAGTAAATGTGAAAAATCCAAGTATAATAGTTTTTTTATTTTAACAATTATTTACAGTGTAAAAAAAGATTAAATAACATTAGAAACAATGATTCATTCGTATGTAGAAAAGTCAGTCCTTTGAATAAATGCAATACCGTACAATAATTATAATAGTTAATCCATAATATGGTTAGTATTATGTATTTTTGCTTAGTTTGAGCTAGACATGATATCATTTTTCTAAGTTAAAGTTGTACCTATATTAGTTTTATTCGAGGTTTTATTTCTTAATTTCGACACTTGAAGAAAAAATAGTATATTGTTATTTGAAGTAAAAGGTTCTTTATGTGTTTCGCCTAGTTAGCTTAACAATAAATTTCATCTAAAAGTGTGAAAATCACACATCAATCAATGGTTGTTTCGGAAATAAAAAACAGACTTATTGGTTAATTTTTTACGTTCAATTAAATTCGACCTATTTCCAAATTTAAATTTTATTCCCTTTTTCTTTTTCTACTACGCATCTGTGGCAAATGGACTCTATCCAATGCCAACAACCATTAACCTGAGACACCCTGTATAGTAAGCTCCTGCAGACAAGTGCACTTATTTTTACGAAATAGAAAAACTTATCGTAAATGATCGTGATAAATGATAATGTTACATCCATATGCGCATTTAAGTGTATTACTCTCTAACAAACAAACTATATTTATCTTAATCCAACTCAACGAGTCTATGCGCAGTAACCATCTGTTATTTTCATATCATTTCATACCAACACACACATCCAATTTCCAAATGTGGCCTTAATCCAATTTTCCGTGGAAAAACAATTTCCGCCAAGACAATTGACTGCCGAAATATCACTTCCAGATCCCTGTTACTAATATACCATTTATCAAACCACAACCTTCAATTGTCTCAAGTACACTGAGACACAGTCAACCGAGATAAACTTGCTGACGCGCTACCATTAAGGCGCTTTTAATGGGCATTTTCGTAAAAACCACCCCTGACGTGATGGCTGATGGCGACGACGTCCACCCGCTATGTGCCATTTATCAGCGGGGGTCCGCCCATTCGACCGAGACGTCAAGACCTGGACCGCTTACTTTGTCATTTTAGAGTCACCCTTGGTACGAAGTGACTCATTCCCGGTGACGATGTGATGATTGTGGTAAATTGATTATAAATCAATTTGTTCATTGTTTGTGATACTGCCAAATTCTGTTTATGACAGGATGGGTTCTATTTTTCAAAATGACCATTATAGATCCGTCGCCATCAAAATTTTACCTCAATCCTATGAAATTAAAATATAATTATTATTATTAGAGGTAATAAACATTATTCAAATTATTCATTTAGTCATAATTTTTGTTTTTTTTTTAAATAACATGTCTCACAAAGAAATATTTGTCTTTCAACATTTATGTTGTGTTATTATTTACAAATGTTAATCCCTACACGTTTTTAATTTTTTATCTTCCAGGAAATAAACAACCTTTATAACTTTTAGTTTCAATTCATGTTTCAATAGAAGATGGCATGCCACCTAAAAACGTTTTAGAGAATCATTTTTAACTTATTTTCATATCGTGAAATCCAAGTTTTAAATTTTTGTCGAAAATTACGTGAACAATCGTTTGGAAACATGTAATTAAAGACATAAGTAACAAAAGTAGCATAAATGTTTATTCAACGGTTTTTGAATATTCTTTAAAAAAATCGGTAAATTATTTTACCCAGAACTTCCCTCGATATAGAAATTGTAAAAACAAGGAACGCCTAAGTACTTAAATTTTAATAATAAAATTAAAACCACCAAACCAAAAACCATTTTTCATATTTCTCTCAATCAATCAATCAATCAATTGAGGTATCGTGCCAACAGACAGACAGACGATAGACAGACCGACGGAATGGGGAAACATGTTTTTAGAAATCTAGGGACCCTAAAACGTGAAAATCTGAAATAATCCCGCAAGGTGACTTTTTCACCATTAGAATACTTCCCTTTTATCGAGGGAAGTAAAAACTGAGACTTTTATACAAAATATTATGTTCTAAAAAATTAACATTAAATGAAATTCAGTTATCATTATCTTCAGTATCCCAAAAATGATTCAAATGTTCAATCTCTTCCAGTAGTTCATTATAAGTATCTGTTAGAATGTGTTGACCAATCTCTTCATAAAAATTTCGGGAAAGTTGGCGGAATAAACTTGGAAAATATTTTGAATTTTTTTCTGTTTAGTGGAAATGGGTTTTGATTTCTAATCTCTAGAAAGTAAAATTCAATTCCTCAAACCTTTCTTCCCAATAATAACTTCTTTAAAGTCCTCATTTATGATATGTTTGACAGTATGTTATGTTGTTCAGATGAAAAGTTTACGAATTTTGATGAAATTTTGGCTTGTCCATAGTCTAATATTTTTAATTATCCCTTCCTATATTTTTACGCCATCTCTTATTGTAATTTTTCTTTTCACATTTAGTCATCAATATTCTACTTTTTATTCTAATTAATAATGAAGTAATTATTTTCAAAATTATCTTCTGCCCGTAAATTTTACTTCTTACTCTCCTTATCCCTCTTTTCCATAGTTATTTCTCTCAGCAAGTAATTTTTTAATCTTTTAAACCTTTTACTGAACTTTTATATTGTATAGTCAAAAGTTAGTATGTTTATATTTTGTTTTGATTTGATTTATTTGTCCCAAATACACCTCTGCCTAATTCTATAGAGTTTCATTACCATTTCCACCTCGCTTTTAGATTTTTCCTTTTTAATTTTATAAACATATTTTTATTTTAATGGCCCTGTAAGCAGGCATTAACGGTTTAGTGTATGTGAACTCTTAGGTTAATCTGTAAATATGTGCGGTATTGGATATCCTTTTACTTAGTAGGCTGAGTTAGCATTCAGCTATCATTTTGTAATAGTCTATTTTCATTTAGTTAGAGATGTTGTAATATTTTTGGTTTAATTCTTTGGATCTTATGAGATGGGTAAACAGTTTTTTAATAGGGAATATGGGTAATGTTTAGGGTTTTAATAGTTATGCTGGCTTGATACCTAATGTAGTCAAGGCCAAAATAATTTTAGAACTACGGTAGTGAGGTAGAGAGGAAGAGGTAGAACGGTCTCTCTAGCTTGAGCGTTTGTGCAAGAAAGGCAGGTTTTGTGGGCTTTTGTGTAAGTAGGGTGTCCAGGAGTTTAAAGGAAGATTCTGTTTCCATTGGGAAGTACCCGGATCCATTCTTGGACCTACCTGTTCCTGGTTGTAGCGGGAGTACGTATTTTTGATTTTGTTGGTGAAGTACAGTTTATGTGGCTCATACAACCATACCCTTATGGGGGGATTTAATAATACCTATCACAGCACCACGCTCTCTTTGCCGGTCCCCAAAACCCATCCCTCATCCAGGGATAACGACCGAAAAGAAGTAGGAACCCGAGATTCAGGTTTGGTAACGTGCCTGGGTGAAACCCACACGGTACCCCTTGAAAACCATTTAACAGTTTTGTATAATGTTTCGCCTAACGGCTCCAGTCTTCCTTTTATTGTCTCCATAGGAGGTGGTCGCAAATTCAATGTCAGATGTTCTGCAAGGAAGAAGATGGGACGCCGGTAATAATTCTAAGTTAAGTTAATGTTAGTGAGTGATCTTTAATTAGAGGTATTAATTTTTCTTGCTTTTCTTTTCCTCCCATACAGCTTTTAACTCTTAGTATATATATTTTTGATTATGACTTTATAGTTTATTACCTGTTTTATTATAATCTCCTAAACCATTGACTTTCTTCATTTAACAACATAAGGTTGCTTTGTGCTTTAAAGAATTTGTGTAAGGTCTCATTCATGTAACTTTCAACACAACTAAATTTTATTGTGCCTTTTGGTTAATCATTATTATTATTATTAAATCAGGGTTATTTTTTGGTGAAATATGTCTCTTTGGTTTTGGGAGTAGTATTCTTGTTGTACAAGTTACATTATCTAATTTAAATGTCCTCTTTGTTTGAGTTTTAAGTATTTAATTAATTTAGCTATGGGTAGCTCTTTTATTTAATATCATTGTTAACATTTGCTACAATATTTTTCTTTGCAGACTAGATTTTAAAACTTGCGGAGTCCCCAATTGTTCAAACAATCGGAGCCCGGTTGTGTACTTATGTAAACAAACGTTATCCTGTTGAGGATTCACAATTTCAAGTGTGTTAGATTAAATTGTTTGGGAGGAATCTAGTGTTTTCTTTTGATCCCAGACTATACAAAGATTCACAGAGATCTGTCCAGTGAGATACCCTGGACCTTAAAAGGTTAGTATTTTTATTTTAACTTTGGGCTACATTACCTCTGAAGTTGACTCTGCTGTATCGGTCTACACTGTTGCTGGGATATCATTTATGAGGGGTTGCTAATTATCAGTGTTCAGAACAACGAAGGAGTTTGATCTTTATTCTGCAGCAAAGGATCTTGCGCGATATAAATCACACACAGCAAAAGGGCTTGTCGGAGTAACTGTAATCAGGAATGGGGTTAAGTGGTATTATATTTTATGGGTAATTAATTTAAAAAAAAAACGACGTTGGGCGCCAATGCTGTAACCATTTTTCTTAAATTAAATTAAAATAAAAAAAAATAATTCACATAAAATGTTATGGAACAATGAAAGAAGAAAAGGTGGTGGGCTTAAACTGTTAGTTATTGATCAAATAATCATAAAATGTTTAACTTACAATAAAGAAAAGTAATAAGTAATAAAAAAACTGCTTTCTACAAAAAAAAATAATCAGAAAGGAGCGTTTATTAGAAGAAATTTTTACCGTTAATCATTGAAACCGTACTATTACACCTTACACCATAATGCATTTGTTATGCTTCATTCCGTACAACGGTTAAACGGTAGTCGTAATTTCATAGAAACACACTCGCCCCAATATGGAACTTTTTGTCCCTTTCTATATAAATCCGTGATATACGTCATGCATGGCCCTACGTTGACTGCAGGTTGAACGAGGATTATGCGAATTAATATGCTTTATCTAGACGTGACAAATGTAGATTCGGAGTTACATAACTGGGTCACGTGACTCTATGTAAACACGTGCCGTATCCCGAATGTATTAACAGGAATGTCTGACGAACTATATGGTTGCTTTACTACAGAGAGATTACATTTTTAGGGGCCTTGTGTTTGTGTTGATTAAATTGATTAAAAAATAATATAAGTAATATACTGCTCTACAATTAAACTGGATAATTTTGATTGCCTTGAAACTAATATTTTAAAATGCTAAATCAATCCCACTGTATACTATATCTATAGCTGGCAATTGAACCGGTTGCAGCAGCATCCTCAAACATTGCAATTTGCTTATGGGTTACAAAGAATATTTAGAATTTTTCGAAATATCCACTTCAAGAATTGATGAGGGTATGTATATATGTTGTTTTTTTTTATAAAAAAAATGCGTTCGACAGTGTTCACAAATATGGACTATACTAAAAAAAGTTTAATCAAAGCTATAAAAAATATAAAAACACGAGGATTAATGTAATAACAGGAAACCTACAATCTGAAGAGTTTATCACCAAAGAGTGTTTAAGGTCGGGAGAGTTTTGAGTCTGACACATTTCAATGTGGTGATGTATTATGTAATAAAAGAGGTAAAAGATCAGGTATAGAAATTCACCGTGGTTTACAGATCAGGTAAAGAGATTCACCGTGAGTTACAGTACTATGCTACCTTCTAAGTTGAAATGTCCTATCTGAGATGAGGAAAGTTTTGAGATATTACGGATTTTCTATCTATTTTCTACCTTAGATTTAGTCTGGTTATTTGCAGGTGGACATGGACTCAGTAGACAAAGAAAAAACTGCTTTTACCACTGGATCTAGATTGTGGCAATTCAATGTCATGCCATTTGGACTATGTAATGCCCCCGCGACATTTGAAAACGTATTGAGAGAATTATCCTGGAAAATATGCCTGATGTACTTCGACGACATCATAGTCTTGGGGAAGACTTTTGATGAACATCTACAGAACTTAGATGATGTTTTTTAAAAGACTCCAAGCTGGCCAATTATTGTTAACCCCAAGAATTGCCAGCAATTTCAAAACAAGGTTTATTACCTGGGTCATATAATCAGTAAGGGTGGCGTGGCTGTAGATAAGAAGAAACTCGCTTCTATCAAACAATGACCACAACCAACTGATAAACATTAAATAATAAGTTTTCTTGGACTTTGTACGTATTACCGAAGGTTCACAAGGAAGTTCGCATATATTGCTAAGCCATTAACACGACTCAGAATAAGCGAGATAATTCTGCTGTGATGAAGACTTTCAAACATTAATGAAGCATTAAACAACAGCAGCAGAGAGATAATTTATTCTGGATACTGATGCCAGTAATGTGGGAATTGGAGGAGTACTTTCACAGATTCAAGGGGGAAAAGAAAGAGTACTGGGTTATTTTAGTAAAATGTTCTCGAAACCTGAGCGAAATTACTGCGTCACAAGAAGAGCTCATGGCAGTTGTGAAATGCATGGAACACTTCTACCAATACCTACATGGAAGAAAATTCTTAATCCGTACCGATCATGCAGTTGTTGATGCAGTTCAAAAATCCGGAGGGTCAAATCGCCAGATGGATTACGACTTCAAGAGTACAACTTAAGATGGAGCCGGAATAAGCCACAGGAATGCCGATTCTCTTTCAGACCATTCGTTCACTCTTGCAGCTGTTTCGAACTTTTTAAGGTAGTTGCTCCATGACATTATTATAAGATATTATTCCATACAACATACTTATCTATAAAAAATATCAACAAAACATATAAAATTATCTTAATTAGTTTCTTATTCATCGTGTGTATCCAAAACATAACTTAATTACTGTAGTCACTAGTGAAAACTGTGGCACGAACACAAACCTTCGCATCTCACGTCGTCGCTGAAACTGAGTCACGTCACGTAAACCTGCGTGCAAACATTTACTCACTGATGCAGTTATTTCTTCGTTTCACAGAAAGTCACCTTACCTTACCTCACCAAACTGAGTCTCAACTTGCGCTCGACCTTAGCTTGTTTTTAAAATAAGAACTTCATTCTTTATTCGAATTGCAAACAAGTTACATCTACGGGAGATTTGCATTAATAACAAATTGTAAACAATAATTAAAACAATCACTTTAGATTAATGGATGGATTGAAACTATTTAATGCACTAAGAACACTTTTATTAGTAAGAAAGTAATGTCAAATAACACTAAAATGACAGTGTACAAAACCGTTTTTACACCTATTTCAACGGAAGTGAGAGTTGGGTCCTAATAAAAGAAACAAAAGGAAGACTACAAATTGAAGATGAAGTGTCACAGAGAGAGATTAGGGATCACTAGAAGGGACAAAATTAGACGTTCCACCAAGGGACTTAGCTGACTACGTGGAATGAATAACAGTGAATAAGTGAGTGAATGGAAAGTAGTAGTACCCTTGTATGGTGGTATAATAAACCGCATGCTGTAGTGCCGCCACCTTACAAACGGATTAGGGTAATAGCATGAGGATCCGATAGGTGAAAGAAAACCGTTGGTGCATCTCGAAGCTCTTGCTATTTCTGTCGTTCTGTAATAGATTAATTTGACATTTTGGTAACAGCAGTTATATATTATAGTCTAAGAGCTGACTACAGAGGGATAGGAGTGACTCGGTGCAGTAAATTTTTTATAATATACAGGATCGCGACATAGCGAGAAGAGGACCGACAGAAGACACACTGGAACAACGTAACGGTACGGGGTTTAATATGTAATTTTTTATGTAAATTAATTGATAAGGTGCAGTTTTGAAAATTTGCAGAATAATCAGAGATAGTCCAAATAATTAGGAAAAAAAAAATGCCAGAAGACTAGGCGGAAGATGAAGAGCTGCCAGAAGGCGCCAACGTTGTGAAACATTAAGCAAAAATTATGTGAATAAGTGCACTTCTGGCCATTTCTATATATATATTTTATAATTCAAAACGAAATTACTTGCAAAATTCGAGAAGGCTAGGTGGAAGATAAGGGAGAGATTGCCGATACTAAGAGCGTCGTTGCTCAACTTGATTGATAAGTTTTCCTCGTATTTTATATTTTATTTCATCAAGGAATCTGGCCCCCGAAAATTCAAAAATTAAAAAAAAAAACAAAATTACAAAATTAAAAAATAAACTAAAATAAATAATTTTCACTTTTGAGTGTGAATATCTCAAAAACCAATCATTTCATGAATTCCCAACAAGAGTACATGATTTATTTAAAAAACATAAAAGATGTAAAAGTATAATCCAAATAAGTTTTTGGACAGTGGCGTAAACTTTAAAGGGACTTAAGGTGTTACTTATCTATGCCATACGCCACTGGCAAAGTTTATTAAACTGATTATTTTGCTGATAGATGTATCTTATGACCCAAAAAATTGTAATTTAGTAGAATTATACTGAGAAATAAAAAAATAACTATTAATAATGTAGAGTTTGTTTATTTTAAACAATAGTTTATTTGTTAATAATTTATTTGAACACCTATTTATTTTAAAACAATACTATTCTAATTTATATATTTCGAATGTCTTTAAATTGTTCACTATTTATCTTCGCAACTCTATGTATACTACTGACTGCACTGTGTTCTTCCACCAATATTTATATGCACATTTAAAATTCTGGTGAAGGTCTAGAACGTTCTCACTAAAACTAGTAACATTATCCCGTTCGTTCTGGAATAGCAATTGAAAGCGCCTTCGCCATAGTCATCACATATGTTTAGCCTTAAGGGGTTTAATTATGTATAATAATCGGACAAGTTGAGCCTCAAACGCCAAATAAGTCAGAGAGGGACTTGGAGGAATAAAGTATGACTGAATAACGAAATGTCTCGCATTACAATAATCTTTGAATTTTCAACTTTAACGCTCTATATTTCGGAAACTAGTAATATTTTATCTAAGTATGTTTAGTTAAATCGTCTTATTTTTAATCCGAGAATCTTCAGTTGTTCTGTGTCCCATTCTTAATGAAAAGGTTGCAGTGGACAAAAACAAATAATGTCCAACTTTTTTTTAATCTAATCTAGTCAGGTAGTTACAAAAAGTGTAATTTTGTTGGTCATATTTATTTATCTAAAAATTTTAAAATCTGTTGATCAGAGCACCGCCCTGTATTTTAATATGACATCAAATATTTTATTAACTTCATATTTACCGTCTAAAATTCAATTTTCTGTCTTCTTTTTAACTATTAAAAACTATATTTTCGTAACGTGTATTCTTCACCGGCTCGTAATGAGATTTTTTTGACAGAATATCGGTAGTGAAAGAAAAGCAATCTGTGAATTTCAAGGTGTAATTTATTTTAGCGGTGCACGGAAGCGTTACGTTTTTAATGAATTGGGCGAATTCTTTTGTTTTTTTGCGCAATTATTTTCTAAAGAAAACACTTTATAATCTATCGATCGCTATAAATTCTAACTGTAAAGAGATGAATTGGGTACTTATAATTTAAGAGTAGAAAGCTTTTTTGTGAATGGTATACTTAAATTAAAAAAAAAGGATATAAAATATAATCGTAATGATTTCATAAAAATTATAATGAAGTGTTTAAAAAAAAATGTTCCTAAAATGTGTATGTGACAACACCACTCGTGGGGTTGCGCCGCTTTTTAAATCTTTCTAGATCCGGTTTTACTGTTCCTAATATTGTGCAACTCTTAAGGGATTTTCTTGCGTATGTGTATTCAAATCATATTCGTAGCAGTTTTGAATTCATTCATTCTTGCGTTGAAACGATGACGTCATTTTTCAAATGATTTGAAAGTTTAGCTGTCAGTTTTAAAACCAAGGGAAAGTTAGTTTTAAAATGTTATTCATGGTAAAAGTGGGTATAATTGTTAGCGAAATTTATAAATCTGTCACATCTGTCATTCTGTTTTGTTTTTCCAAAATTAAAATTGAGAATTGAGAATGTTTCAAGTAAATTTGGGCCGTTATAAGATCGATGTAGATAGTGAAACTTTAGAAAGTTTGAAAGGTAGGTATTATAAGTAATATAGCTTCTGACAATAAATAGTTATTAAATATTTTAAGAGTGATTATAAATTACCCTTACAGATCCAAAGTATGCTGCTAATTACTTAAGGGAAGTAGAGAAACAAATAACAGGAGGAGTAACAAACCATAGAAAAATAATAAACTGAGAAGTGATTATAGATTTGACATGACTTTTTTACTAAACGGTACGTTCTGGCGTAATCTCAAATTGATGACGTTTTGACATATATGTTTCAAATTCATTTTTAAATATATTTCAACGCAAGAAAATCCCTTTAGTTTCCACTGCTGTTCCTTTGGAGTTGTCATAACTTTCGATGCGTACCTCATTAATGGTCTTACTATTATTTTATACATTTTTAGTTTAGTCTGTTTTTTTATAATTTAATTTAATTAAAGATTGTTTTATTGCAATGAAAGTTCATGTTCGTTATGATGATTTTTTCGTTAATTTCATCTTCCCTTCCGCCTTTATTGGATAGTGTGATTCGCAGGTATTTAAAATTATCTACTTCTTCAAATTCTCGGTCTCAGGCCATTTTTCTTTTCCTTTTTATTCGTGTTTATTTTCAGTCCAATTAATTCTCATTTGCGTCATTATAGCTGCGTTCAATAAGACAATTGGTATCGCTTTGGATCAGTCCAAATATTTTTGGAGCGTTTCACGTTTGTGCTAGTTTTATAAAGCGATCACGAAATTTTAGTTGGTAATCGCATACAAAAACAACCTAAAATCTATTGATATTTGCGATTACTCATTAAATACAGGATGTTTATATTGGTTAATAATTTTGTTTAATCTCACACTTTTAACAAAAATATACTTCGTAAAAAATAAAAAATCGACGTATCTGATGAATTTATCGACAATTGTGCGTATTCCAGGAAAGAGGTAGGATACTTATGATGCGCAGTGTATAGTTTATCAATATTAAAAATGATCCCCCGTACATTTGTTTCCTCGATACATTTGAGCCCCTGTCTTGATTTTTCGAATAATAATAAAATTTAAGTGAGACAGTTGCGACCCTACCCCTATTAATCCCAAACAGAAGTCGAATAATAAAAGTAGATTTTTTGGTCTACTGATATATACAGGGTGTTTCAGAGTTAAAAGTACATACGATAACTGTAAGTGTAAGACACTTGGATGATTCGAAATCACCCATTAATAATGGGTCTAGCACGTCCCATTATCTAGGATGAATTTATTAATTTCGCCTAAATATTTATTTCATCCGGTCTTTATAATACTTTTTAAAGAGAATAAATAGATGTTGATTCAAATTTAAAAAAAAATAGTTGGCAATTTTACATCATTACCTTAACTGCAATTCAGCCATTGTTTCCATAGTTAAGCATGATTGCTATTTACTGTCAAATAGGTAAGATATAAATATTTCTGTTTGAAATAAAATAAAAGGTAATTGTTTCTAAAATAAAAACAAGGTTGCTAGGCAACACATTACAGCATCTGATACTGTTATGTTCCATTTCCCGGAAGTAAATGAGTAATATATTTATTAGTAATACTGATATTTAATTGTGAAAAGGCAAAAGAAACTATAAGTAGATTTGCTGGACAGAAATGTTTGTTTGGTTTACTGACATTATATAACTTCCCTTCACACTTTTTACAGGTTGAGGACTGTCGACATAGATATGCCGGTGTGTTTAAAAGATATATCCAGTGGATATTGTCAGTTTTTATTTATTTTTTTTAGTATTTTATTTTTTTTTGCTTCTTTAAATTTTTTTTTGTTTGAATTAGATAGGGTCATCAAAAACTATCATTTACGTATTATTCAGTTAATTAAGTGCCTAAAAGGCGAGTCCATATATTCGGATTTATTATAGAATAGGAAAATATTAAAAACGAAGAAAGAAGACGTACATTCAATTAGATGGGCGCATTGATAAGATAATGCGGAAACAAATGATCTTTTAAAATGTTTGAAAACTCTTGCCTTTGTACAAAAGGTGGAGTTACCTCAAAAAATGAAAATATGTATATAACATTACAAAAAAAATAATCCAAAAAAAAACAAAAAATAAAAAAAAATAAAAAAGACAAAACAAATAAAATACTAAAAAAATAAATAAAAAAAACTGACAATATCCACTGGATATATCTTTTAAACACGCCGGCATATCTATGTCGACAGTTCTCAGCCTGTAAGAAGTGTGAAGGGAAGTTATATAATGTGAGTTAACCCAACAAAAATTTTCTGTCCAGCAAATCTGCTTATAGTTTCTTTTAAAGATAATTTTTTGCTTTTTCACAATTAAATATCAGTATTACTAATAAATATATTACTCATTTGTTTCCGGAAAATGGAATATAACAGTATCAGATACTGTAATGTGTTGCCTAGCAAACAACCTTATTTTTATTTTAGAAACAATTAGTTTTTACTTTATTTCAAACAGAAATATTTCTATCTTACCTATTTGTCAGTAAATAGCAATCACGCTTAACTATGGACACAATTGCTGAATTTCAGTTAAGGTAATGATGTAAAATTACTTACTATTTTTATTTTAAATTTGAATCAACACGTATTTATTCTTTTTAAAAAGTATTATAAAGACAGGATGAAATAAAATTCCAGGCGAAATTAATAAATTCATTTTAGGTAATGAGACGTGATAGACCCATATTGGGTGATTTCGAATCATACAAGTGTCTTACACTTACAGTTAACGTATGTACTTTTAACTCTGAAACACCACCCTGTATATATCAGTAAACCAACAAATCTACTTTCATTATTCGACTTCTGGGTGGGATTAATAGGGGTAGGATCGCAACTCTCTCACTTAATTTTTATCAATATTCGAAAAATCAAGACAGTGGCTCAAATATACGAGGGCGCATCTGTCCCGACACCCAAGAAATAGCAAGAAATAAAATAATTTTCTGGTTTCGAAAAAAACAGGTGATTAGTTACGAAATTAAAATATAATACCTACTCATCAAAAAGCATAAATATTGTAATTATTATAATAATTAATATAAAATGTTGATGGATTTAATTCAGCTCGGAGTCGAGCATGTTATTGCTAGACATATTATAGGTACATCTTTTCGATTCGTTAGTTATCAGTTGTTTAGGTACTTATTAAACAAAGCCTCTTCCAGAATTTACCAACATTTTTATAATATTCTGATTTTGTTTATAGATGAAAGTAAATGTTCACAATTTAATTTTTATGTATTTTGTTAAAGCTAATCTCGCACTCATTTTTATTACCCTTTTTTTTAAATTATGCTATTATTCTTAGGGCTTAAAATACAAACCTCAGTGGTAAAATAAAAATAGCTCGACTTCTCATTGTGAATTTAAAATGTCTGCATACATAATTTTCCTATTTAAAACACAAAACCTATAGTAATACTCATAATTATTCGAATATTTTTTAATGACAATAGCTACTCAAAATATGTTTTTAACAGATTTATTTGGTTCCTCTTATTTTTCTTTTGATTCAGCATCATCACAATTTGCCACAATTAATTAGATTATATTAGTTAGAAACCTCGAGATTTGAATAATACATGATACGTACTAAAGCAATGTGGTTTTATTTCCCAAACAAGGCGCGGCCCAAATGTATAATAATTGCTGTTGGAATTCTGCAGTAATTTGCTCTTTTGTAATTGAAAATTCTAACTATCCAGATTATACACAAACAGACGTCTATTTGACTTTTGTTCCAGTTAATAATAATAGTTGATATTGTTTCAACGAAAAACGACAAATTACTTAATAAAATCGACATAATGTAAAATATTAATTTTATCAGAAAAGAGCTTCTTAGATATATAGATAAGGTTCATCAAACTACATTACTCAAAAACTAAAATTCCTATTTTTTACACTCACATGGATATTATCTATTTGTTCTACGCCCACATCAGTAAACGTTAAAAATCGTACTGTCAACATTCCTTGTAAATGACATTTAACAATGACATGCACGTAATGAGATCTCATAACATACACGTGCATTTTGATAAGAAAACTTAAATTTCTTAGTTTAATCAAATTGCAATCAAATTTTTATCTACGTTCGACTTTATTTTGTCTATTTACATAAATTTAGTCAATTGAAAAACATAAAAACTTTTAGAATTAGCGAGATACATTTTGCAATAAAAAAGAAACGCCCCTGAATGTCGGCAACACATTATACAATTTTTCAAAAAAGAAGTCGCGTTTTCCTAGCATGCTATGGAAATAACGTCTATCATTTATATTGTCAATTTTTGTAACAAAATATTGTATACGAACATTTTCTCAACTTTACCTACGAATATATCTGTTAGTAGCGAAAATGATGAAATTATGAGCACTCCACCGGAGATTTTAGAAAAAGCTGAAGCTGCCACACATAATTTGTTACCGCTAAAATCCAAAAAAAGGTACGAAATTACCTATAGGAAATTTATGGATTAGCGACATAAGTACAGGGTGTCCGGTAATTAATTTAAGGGTTTAACGCAATAAAACTTGCCCCCAGAACATGATATACCAGGTTTATTAGCATTGTTAGACAGAGTAAATATGCGGATTTAGTGTTTAAAACAGAATATCGTTTAAATGCCGACCATCTTCTTCGTAGCAAGCTGTTAATCTGGAGCGTAAGCTGCGGAAAACGTTCTGACACATCACCACGGGTATGCCACGTATAACATTGGTGATGCGGTCCTTCAGCTGCTGGATGGTTTGTGGCATTGGTTCCGTGTAGACGACACTTTTCAAGTATCCCCATAGGAAAAAATCCAGGAGCGTTGAACTGGTGAGCGTGGAGGAAATGGAATATCGCCATTGATAGAAATTACTGTGCCAGGAAACACTTTGGTCACTGCATTTATGGATATCGCTGCAGTATGTGCCGTGGCGCCATCTTGTTGAAACCACGTGCCGTTGTTATCATAGCCAGGAAACGGTGGTAGGGATGGGCGTAAAAAATTCCGAACCATGGCACAAAAACGTCGAGGCGCCACAACGTACGAATCGTTTGATTTAAAAAATTATTCAATCATGAACGCTCGTTGTTCTGCAGGCCACGGAGCCATCGTAACAGAAATCCGCATGGTTACGCTACCTGTCTACAATCTCTCATCCTCCTACTTAGTGCAGGGCCGATTTTAAATATTAAATTTACTACCGGACACCCTGTATATGTCCTTTATTTACTAGAAGAAAATAAGTGGGCGTAGAAAAAGTATAGTACGTTACACTAGTTGTAAGCCCATTACGCACTCGTGAAATATACGCACTCGCCGCCGCGCGGCTTCGTGCGTAAACTTTTTCACTTCGTGCGTAAACTTTTTCACTACGTGCGTAATGGGTTACTTACAACTCTTTTTACGTAATATACTATTACGCACTACAGAACGAAAAAGTAGGAAATTTTCATCTACTGAAGGAACATATTTCATACCCATTGTAGTAAGAACAGTTTACGATTATACAATTATGAAATTCACCAGTCACGGTACATGTTTTGTCACCAGGCTACTAACTTTTTTTTAATATTTTAAATAATAATAATAATAACGTCTTTATTATTTCTATAAAAATACAAAACAAAATATAATTATTTTATAATAAAACAAAATATAGAAATAATGGGCGAAGTTCATCCTTTGTAAATGTTTGATCATTTACAAAGCATGTTCTACCACTTAACCCTTAAACCCCTAACCCCAAACAACCTATACTAAATGGTAATTTTTAACGAATACGAAAATGTTTGTATATTGCTTGAACACAAGAAAGTCTGTTTGATGTTTAATGAAGATCTCTAAATTAAATCTGTGAATTGAACAACTGGTTTTTTGATATAGTCCTAAATTTGTTTATATTTAAACTTTTCAGTTCATATGGTAAAGAATTGTATAATTTAAATATTTGATATTTAAAGGACCGCCTATACATTTCAATTCTAAATCGAGGAACTGTAATTTTACCCCTAAATCTAACATTTAAATTATGTATGTCGGTGCGATATGTAACCTTCCTATGGAGATATGATGGTTTTTTTTTTTTTTTTTTTGTGACAATTATTCTGACAATTATTCTGTCAAATAAATTGTCAGTATATTTTTTAAATAAGAATGATTTGTTTTTGTGAAGAATCGATAAATGATATCATTCAACAAGATGTTTGTTTATATTTTCAAATAAATAATACATTTTAATAAAACTATAACCGTATTAAAGCGTTCAACCGGTCCTAATTTTTAGTTATTCTTGGTTATTTTCTATGACATCATATTTAAGATCTTAGAAATGTCATTAATTATAATCGGTAAATACCCAGGGATCGTAGACAATCCGGGGGCCCCTCCCGTTTTGCTATGAACGGGGGTGTGACGTCACAGAATGAAAAATCGAGGTGACAAAAAATATTCTGAGTTTCGTACATTAATTTTTTTATAAAATCTAATATGTTGTTAATATTTAGTTGTATTTATATTTTTATTTTTGAAATATGTATTTTCCACTGTTAGATTTTTTATAATAGTTGATTTTTTGTAAGACAAGCTGCAAAATAGCAAGGAAAAATGATGTAATGATTTTCATAAAATTTCAATTTAATTAATTTTTTATTTGAATTATAAAGAGAAGTATTATTGCGTGAATGGTTTATTTTAAACATTTTGGGTTAGGAAACGGCCTCCAAGCCGAATTTGGACCACATTTTGTTTATACCCTGAAGCATTTGAAAATTTAAGAATGCTTGGAGCGAACTGTTTACAAACACAATTTTTACAAACAAAATTCTTTAGAAGAATTTTCTTCAATTTATATTTTACAGCCTACTCGCTTATTAAAAAACGATTTAACGTTAATGCGTTACAATAACCAGTTACCTTTTTAGGGCTTTAGTCACGTGATTTTTAGGTTAACCAAGGGTATAATCGAAGTGTTTTTTATCGCTTTAAAACGGTTTATAAAAAATTAAAAATTAAATACGTAATTAAATGTAGGTTAACTCCATTGCGCCGAGGTAGAGTACTCAGATGCCATGCGTAAAATCTCAAATCCTGGATTAAAGACTAGTAAAATAAACATCTCTTTTTTGTTTAAGTTTATTTTTTATGTAAATATTAGTAAAACTAAAAGTTATTTTTAAAATAGTTATTTATCTTAACCTCTAAATTACCTTTTAAAATTTATATATTTTCGCTTGTAGGTCGTAGAAAAAATATGTTACATTGTTTACATTAAGTGCATACGCCATTGCAGGGGTTCTTACGGAAGTATATATGTGAATGTGAAGATTATTTGAATACGCATGCGTAACTGTCGATTTTCACATATACGTTCACGTTCATAGCATCACTTCAACTCTATAATATCGGATAGCATTAACAATACAAAAAAAAAACATCATTATTATCACGCTCGTGTATTTAGTATATTTTTAATTTCCTGTTCAGTAACGACTCAAAAGTATTTACCCCTAAATATCTTTTTTAAGTCGGAGTTTGACCCGCATACATGGCTAGTTCCGAAAAGGACACTAATTATTTCAGTTGTTTCAGCTGTCATTTCCGGATTTTGTGATCTCCCTTTCTAACTTGTTTTTACTCTGGCAAATGGAGTGTAGATCAAAGAAAATGCCTTTCTAAATATACTCAAGTTCATTCTGAGCGATATTTTAATTATACGAAAGCCGAAAGTGCCTCGTGCAATTACGTCCGTACGATGATTTACTGCCTATTTTGAAACAAGTGCGATGTTATTCATACATGTCATATTTCGGCTACCGGAAAATAGCGCCGTTGCTGGTACATCCACCTACGTCGAAATAAAATAGAAATGAAGAATGCGCTATAGTTAAAGCAAAATGTTTTCATAACGCAAATTTATATCACACTGACGTTAGTTGATGTCAAGAATATAACTTTACTACCAGACGCTATATTTCAGGTAAATTAATCTACTACATGGAGTTGCATAACAGTTTTAGAAGAATAATTATAAATCGGTGCAGTAGGTAGATTCTTGAATTAGTAAGCATGCTTGCGATATAATAGTTTTTGTTTCTAAAGAATAACAGCTGTCAACAATGATATGTCATAAGTGCAGTCTGAGTGCAAATTAACCTAGTAAATAATTATGAATACTTCTCTCTAGTCTTCATATGAATAATATACAGGGTATTAGTATATTCGACCGACAACGCTCAAGCCTAGAAAGCTCTCGTTAATTTATAAATATATCATAAACCCTTAAAGGGCTTAGTTACCGAGATAAATGTTTTAAATCAAAATTCAAAATAAGGAATAAATTAAAAACGTCCTTAAATATATTTTTCAAATTTGATCTACCAAGATCTTGTCAAATACACGAACTATTAAAAATTTGACACGTGCCTACTAGGCTAGAATTTGGAAATGTTGAGTCGTACATGCAGACTTTTGTTTAAAAGCAAATTTCTACAAAAACGTTCAGTTTACCTCCATAAAAGGACATTAGTTTTTCAACCAAAAACGAACGGAGAATTAAAAAAAGTAAGAATAAATAAAAAGTATTAAAAAAATATTTGTTCCAGTGGCGTAAAAAATAGGGGAAAAAGTGGCCACTAACCCTGATAGCGCGCCACTGATTAAACTTTTCAAAAGTGAATGCCAAATTTTGAATTTTTTTTTCAAGCTTACAATACCCTGTGTCTCGATATCTAAGCCCCCTCGAGGGTTCATGTTCCTATATCAAAATTTATAACGATAGCTCTATAGGGCAAAGCGTTGTCGATCAAATATACACCTGTATAAGTTACAGTATAGAGAACAATCGACTTAAATTTTTTAAAAAAGTCCGCGCATTTGAACTGCGTCGACTGTGCTGCTATTTTCTAAGGATCAATTTACGAGTTGTCAACAGAAGCGCTGTTGTTGCCGATTCTATTTTTTAAGCCTCTGCTGACAGCTGCCAGGACTATTCGGCCTTTGTTGTGAGTAGGCTTTGTTGCTGTTTCCCAGTGCCTCTGTGAGAACACTACCTCTGCTTTAGAATTAATTTTTAATTAATTAATTTAATTAAAAAGTGGCTAATTCTTTTTGTTGTAGTATTTTCCTTGTGTTGTATCCACATAGGTTCCAATGGTTGTCTCCACAGATTGGATGCCTGATTTATAGCCATTAATGATAAATTATAAACAACAATTATTTGGAGTGGATCAAAAGTCTGAAAACGCTTGTTTATCTCGTAAATGAGTACTCCGAATTATACAAAATTTGAAATAATTCTACTTTGGGATGTTATGTTATGTTGGGAATTGGGTGTTAATACACTGCGACCTAAAAGATCTATTGTGTCCCTTTCTGTCGCTAATGCTCCAAGGAAATGTCTCAATGCCTATAAGGACCCTTCCAATCCTATCTTCTCAGGGACATGTAGGATTTGGAGTGGCTTCAAGTTAGGTAAATCTCCCTCTTCTATTTGATATCCTCCTAGGTGCCCTTGGATTCTGAGTGCTACACATTCAGTTAAAATGTGAATGGAGGTTTCGTCCTCCCCCTCGCAGAATCTGCACTCACTATCCTTTACTGCTCTCAGTTTACTAAGGTGTCTTTTTAGTCGGTAATGCCCGGTAAGGATCCCTGTTATAACACATAGCCTGTTCTTGCTTAGGCAGATGCAGACTTCCGATCTTTTCTGGTTATATTCACCCAGAAATATCTTAGCCTGTCTCTGCCCCAAGAGATTGTTCCAATTATTGGTTCTTTTACTGCCCTTTTCTTTTTTTATCTCTTCTAGTATTATGTTAAGGGTGTTTGAGCCCCTTTCCTTGCAAGACTATCTGAAATCTCGTTACCCTGTACCTCGTTATGTTTCGGGACCCAAGTGAGAGTAACTCTATTTTTCCCGCCTAGCTCATTCAATTGTTCTAGGCATCTCCAGACCATTTTTGAACTGATTACGTAAGAGCTCAGCGCTTTGGGATACGGAGATTCTAGATTTGACATTGTTGCCAGACTTGCCGTTTTACATTATAATTTTGATTTTTAAATAATTCACCCTTTATATTATATTTATTGGAATCCCCCCTTCAATACGAGTTCAACAATATGTAACACTTGAAATTTTATGTAAGTCAGGAAGGTCTTAAATTAATAAAATTAATGTAGAAATCACAGCATTCTAGATATAATCGACCTTATGCACGTAAATGAGCAATTCAGAGAGCCGACTTTTAAATAATTAATACCCCGACCACATCAAATCTCAAGTGTTACATATAGTTGAACTCGTATTCAAGGAGAGATTTCATTAATGATAGAACATACATGGTAATGTATTAAAAAACAAACAATAAAATTATCAAAAAAAAACGGTAAAACCTGGCAACATTGCAAATGTCAAACCTGAAATCTTCTTTTACAAAAACAGGCTTATCCAAAATTTTCTATAATTTGGACTACCCATTTACGAAATAAAATTAGGCGTTTTCAGACTTTTGTTCCACTCTATATTCTATGTATATTTTTCATATATCTTTTGAATTTGAACTCTATTTCTTGCAGTCCTAATTTCAGATGGGAAATCAAAGATATTGTAGTTTTAAAACTGTGTTTATTATAAGTTTTAACAAAATGTTTTGCACTAAATATATAAAAATTATCTAAAACTGGATCTGTCATTACATAAAAAAGTGTGAACTCGAAATCTGTGTATGATCCTAGCAAAATGGCCTCATTTGATGGACCTTTTTCTCCTTGTGGAAAACCGTAACCAAAACATCAGACCAAAGGTGAGAGGGCACACTATTTATTGATTTCTACACTGTGTATAAGAGGTCAGAAATTTGAATTAATTATTAGTGAATAAAAGTTGTTCACTTATCTAACCTCCCGACTTTTTATAGTACCCTAATATGATCAATGAGTAGCTAACTTGTTAAATTGTTTGCTGCTTGTATTGTAGATCCTTTTATAATGGTTTTGGCTTATTCCAGTTCCTTAACAAAAATAGGCGTATATAAAAAGGTTGTCAATCTGTCACTACGTCATTACGTCGTTCGTCTTCGTATTCCAGAAGACGTAATTGTTAAATGAACGTCGCATATTTTTTATAATATAGTAATTTTCAAAATAATATTATTGTTTACCTACAGTTGTTAAGATTAGTGATTATATTTGGATATGAAGTCTACAATGATATTAAGTATGGATCCTCTTGCATCTCAGGGCATAACGTTCATTTTCTTTGAGAAGTATTTTAATTTTCCTCCTTTCATTCAACAGTTTTTTGAAGAAAGTTTTTCAACTTATATTAGCTCATGTCCGATGGTCGCTTTGTGTTACCGATTACTATTCACCTATTGCTTAGACATCATGTATTCCATGGGACAATATTCTATGATTAGATACTCCATAACAACTTCCAACCATCTTCGATGACATAGATGATTGACAAAATGCATAATTTATCGTTCCTTGGTCTCCATTTGATACAAATCTAGGCTCGTCCTTCGACGCTGGAAGACTTATTCTCCTTATTTTATACTTCAATTTAAATTTTACTTTTTAAAACCACCCAATCACAATTTAATTTTGGTTTTTTTAAATAATATTTCCTATTTCTTAATAGATAATTTAAACATCTGCGAATATTCTACCTATTAGAATCTTAATGATACCTATAAAGATTTTGTTATAATTTGAAGCTTCTTTTTTATATCCTTCACAACTTTAAATTTTATTTGAAGGCCTTATGATGACCCTTTGAGCGAAAACGATAACCAATTAATTGTTAAATAAATAATTTTTTGGTAAAAATTTTGTATATAATTCTTTCTTTTATAAAGATATTTGAGGAGTCGAATACCCTCCACGACTTTTGTAAACAAAAAATTTATTTGACAGCATTTTTAAATTTATATTTAAAAAAAGAATTGGTTTTTCCATGGTCTATTTTAGAAACTTTTTTTGCGGATTACACCATATTTAGAAATATTAAATATTTTTCTTTAAATAAAATTCCCTAAAATTTCTTCTCGCATAAATATTTTAATATGATGTTTAATTTTATTTAATCTTAAAAAACCATCAATGAGTAAATTATTTCGAAACGAAAAGAGTAATTAAGCGAAAATAAAGGAACGTTCCCCCATCTTGTGTTTAACCCAAAACAAACAGTGTCTGAAAAACCTTCTGGGTAAGAATTAGGCAAACGCGCGCGTGTCTGCCCACAAAGAACAACGAGCAATGATAAGAACCGAAAATCAGGACCGTATAAAGGTCATACTTGAATTTTATAATTCCTCAAAACATAATTAATAATTATTATATTTACTTCTCATAGATTCTAAATCATCAAATTTCTTATTTCATATTTTATTTATATATAATTTTTAATATTTTATTTCATTTCATATTTAATTGCATTTTGTGTTTAAAATAATTCGATTAATAAAATAAATAAATAAATATATTTATTATTACGTAGTATATGTAACCTCTTGGGCTGCTCGTGTGACCAATGAGGAAATGCTGTGCGAGGAAATGATAACTATTTATCAGCATAAAGAATAAAAAACTGTTTAACTATATCCATTAAGATCCTGCAAAATTGTGACTTGCCGAAATTAATTGTGAAGAGAGAAGATGCGGAATAGTAGATATATAACATTCCAGGGCTCGATCAGTAGCCTTAAGCCTTGTTCAGAGTAAGAGCGGCGCGCGTCGCGATGCGATAGCGTTGTGTGTCGAGCGACGTGATTGATAATTCAGAACATCGCATCGCTGGTCGCTCTCACTCTGAACCTTTGCGTTTAATAATAATAGGCCACAGAATAACTATTAGAGGCGATAGGCTTGCGTCGGCACGTTTGATGTCGGGATGGCCAAAATTTAAAGTGACACTCGGTGACAGTTGACGTTCTTTGCCGGTTGTTACACTGGTAAAAATTACCAAGATTCTTATAAATTCGGATAATACACTGAGAAAAGGATTTAAATATATGTAACAAACTTATTTAGCAACATCCACTATTTCTTCTCTGAATTGAAGGTTAGTGATATAATTAGAAAAAATAAGGCTTCACAATAATTTATTTTGAAGTAAAATTGTACTGATCGCTAAACTAAAGAAGTGTTTTTACTTGAGGAACCAGACCGAATACTCGTACTTAATTCATCAGATTTTTTTAGATAACATTAACTCTTTAACGGAGTGATTCTATTACAATTTATTGATGTATTAATTAATTGTGTACTTTCCTGGAAAACACCTTCAACTATGATAGTTGGATCTAGAAAAATAGATCAAACTGATAATAACTGGCATTAAAAATGCAAATATACTTCCCAACTGTCATTTTGAAAGCTCTTTATGTGTTTTAGAACCTTATGGTATGTCAATAATACCATAAACAATCCTTGTAATAAGACTTTCGCCATACTCTCTTATAATAATTTGACAACTCGGTGGATAAATCCGTGTTTTTTTACAATTCTATTTTTGTAAACAAAATTAATCTAGTAGTCGTTGGTAGAAAAGCATCACCAATAATTGGCATATCGATTTATTACACTGTTTTACACTAGCACTAACGTTTACTGCACTAGCTCAAATAGCTTTTCTTTTTCTCGAGTCTTCTGTGCAGAGTTGTCCAGTTATTGTAGCACTTCTTCATGTGGGCGTGGAGTCGACCCTCTTTTTCTTATTTGTCTGTATGAAGATAATCGTTTAGATAAAGCCAGGGTGTATCAGTGATACATCTTAGGACTTTATTTTGGAAAACTTATATTATGGCACATCCTCGTAGCTGTATTTCATAAATCCAGACTGGACTTAGGATTTGTTTATAAATCATATGACTTTGTTGTACACATAAAATTGCATTTTTAGATGCATAATTGTTAGAACTTTGAATTTAATTGAGATTTGAAGAAAAGTACTGTAGGAAAAAGTTTGTTATAAAATAAAACACGTACCCATACTGACTATTAATTTTAATAAACCAAAATACGAAAAACGCGTATTACAAAAATCAAATTAATAAAAATCTCAATATGAAAAATACACACCAAAAAACACAAAATTTTAGACAAAGGAATATGCCCTAGGTCCTAAAAAATACACGGTAAGCGCAAACTGCTTGTATTCATTGGAATGTCTTCTAGCTAGAGGATTTTTGTTTTTATATTCCGCTTGAGATTTAACTATATCTGCAAATGATTGGTTTAAAAATTGTGGCCCAACCGAAAGATATTTTTGGGACTGGCACATGCATTATCGAAATAGAAACAACAATATCTCTTCAATCTTCGAAGTTAGTCATTCTTTTGCTGGGACCTAAAAAAAATATTTAAATTAAAAAAATACATAAACACAACACTTTTATATTATTTTTAATACCTGGTGTACTGAGAAAATCGTCGTGGGATTTAGTAGGGTACAGATTCATTCAGAATGATCAATGTTTATTTGTTGCGGGTGTGTGTCAGAATATTGTCAGAAGTACATTTTCAAATAAACGTTTCCGAGTTGATCCAAATGAAAAACTACTGGGCTGGAAATGTTTTTTATACAACTGGTAGCTTTTGTGTAATTATTCACTGGTTAATCAAGTCTTCTCGACTACAGGCTCTTAACCACATGGGAAACCTAAAAAAATACAAAATACATTATCATAAGTACATAAATATAATTTGATTTAAAATGATAATAAAATAATTGTTTTGATTATTTAGCCAAATAAATAATATACAGTTAACATTGCTGCATTTGAAAAGTACCTCGTTTTACTCATTTTACTCGAAGCCGTTCTTTTAATACATCTGTGGTTTCTCGATGGAATTCTGCTCCATGGTCTTTTAATGCAGAGCTGGTAAGTTAAGTAAGATCTATTTTCTCCGAATTAAATTTTAGAGCTTTCGGAGTAAATGTAATTTATGTGACAATAGACAAAGAAAAAAGCAGAAAACTATTTTTAACTATACAGTACACTGGAAAAAAGCAACTGAAGTTGTAGATGTACTTCTGTGACATGTACAGACAGTTGTCTGTTGTCTTTTGTGTCACAGTTTATTCTTTTTCATCTTATTTACATATCTGATTAATAAGAGCAAAAAATATTTATAAAAAATATTAGACGAAAATGAGAACATCTTTTATTTTCTAGTGATGGCAAAAAGCGAAAAATACCACAGCTAAAAATGAAGTTTTTTTGCAACTTGCAACAAAAACCAGGAGAAGAGAAATCAAATTTGATTTAAAAGAAAAGTTTTAGTTTATTTTAATGGAAACTGGAAACACAAACAAATCTATAGCTGTTCTTTTATTCCACATGAGCTCGATTATCACATGATTAAAAAATCTACTAGTTCTACTCCGCTCCAGGAGGTACTTTTCAAAAGTAGCACATAACGTTGGTAAATTTGGATATCTGGATCAAAATTTAAACTATTTGTTAGGTAGAGCTATAAGTTTTCCTTATTTAAATTGCATAATTTATTTTGCATACCTTCCTGAAACTTTGGGAAATGAAAAATAACTAGTATTCGAATCCGTTCGAGGTAGACATGGGCGATAAACACATCTCTTTTTTTTAGATTCCATCAGTTCACTAAAAAATTATTTTGCTTTAATAAAATAAATAAAAATATGTAAATAGCTCAGCACATACCACAAAAAGTCTTCGATTAAAAACATGTTTATTAAACAATGTTCATAAAATAGACAAAGGAAAACACTAAACACAGATTTACTTAATAATTGTTAAAAAATATACAAAGGAAAACACTAAAATACACTAAATTCGATAAAAAAAATCATAAATTACAAATGCTCCTGACACATCAAAACAACACTTGCATGTGACATGATAGTTTTGCCGGTTATAAAATGGCGGCCCTGATCATGCTCAAAAAATTTTGGACCCCAAAAATTAGCTTTCCTTCGCTTCTGTAATAGTGGTTATTCTGTGACTAGGTTGTTTTAACGACGACGCAACGCTATCGCATCGCGACTCTCGACGCTTGTACTCTGAACAAGGTTTTAGGTTAAAACAACGAGATATCGGATGTAGCAGCATACTCTTGCATACATTGACCAAAAATTTTTGATTTATGTTGGTCTATTGTAACAATTATATATTTTTAAAGGTTATATTTACCTACGGGTTCTAACATGCATACTCAAACACTAGTTCAGCACATTTTTTTAGTAAACTCATTTAACCCATTTCGAGGTGCATTATTTGTACCTCGACTGACCCTGTCGTAATCCCCGCAGCTTGTCCTTCCTAATTAAATGGGGTGGACGTAATGAAAGACGGGGAGGCATAATTTGTAAGGAATGACAGGTAATGGCTCTAGTTCCAGGTGGTCCAGATTTCATTACAAAAGGCGTGCCTCCGTGTATAACAGACGCCCGCCAGAATGAATAGGGTCAATGCACTTTTTTAGGTATCATAATTTAGATTAATTTTTAAATATGATCGCGGTTGAGTTGAATTAAAAATTTTGATAGATAGTCCTTTAAAAATTCAAAATCAAGAAAACCGTAATTACTGATAAAAAATGGTATAGAACAAAGGATTAAAAATATGGCCATTTTTATTATCAATAACACTTCTAAGGAACACAAAATATTTTAATACAAAAAAGTAAATAGATTTTTTGAAATTTAAAATATTAAACATATGCATATATCTGTCGATTTTATTAATAAAGGAAGCTGACCTTTATTTGAAAACATCTTGAATGACGACTAAAACAGTGACAATTTGAATGAAATATTATAATTATTCCAAATAATGACAATAATTTTAGAATCTGTATACAGGCATAATAATTTAAAATATTTGTGACATCCTTTTTTTTTCATATATATGTGCCATCAAAAATAATAGGTTTTTTAATGTTGTGTGTAAAATAAGTTATAAACAAGAATTAATTATTATAAAAGTTTTTTTTCTAAATACCTTTTAAAACAAATAAGCTAATAGTATTTATACTCCGATCCAATAGGAAAAAGTACATCTGGGTCACAGCAATATTGCACGAAAATTTCGTTATAGTTAGCGCCATAGTGTAAATTTGTTTACGGGATTTGAACCACATATAGACATGCTTTCAAATTAAATGTATATTTCAAAATATATAATTTAATTGTAAACTCTTTCAGAAAAATAACATTTTGAATATCAATTTATGTCATAAATTTAGTTATTTAGTTTAGGATATTTAATAAATAGACTATAAATTATATCAGCATTCAGAGAACAAATCTCATGTAATTATAATACCCATTTTGTACTAGTGTTCTGAATATTGTGAAACTCCCTTATATATATTAAGCTACTTCGCCCCTCTTTGAAATATAAATCCATTAAGCTTCTCTTTAATGCTCGACATTAAATTAATTCACTAGAGTACCATATTGTTAAATCTCCAATACAGAACATTAATTTATATCACAGTGTTTGTTAATAAAAAAAGTTTTTAGCAAATTGCTATGTAGGAAAAATGTATCTATTTAATATGGAAATGACAATCGTATGTTCAATCTAGTCAGCTAACCATAATTTTGGTCTTTAGTCTAGCTGTGTATATTTTGATAGTTTTATTGCTGTTATTAGAAAATTTTGACTCAATACTTCCATGTAACTTTTACAGATACTTATAATAAAATATCACCTATAAACGAAGTTTACAATTTTAAAATAAAGTAAACTATCTAAAAATAAAAACCAAACTGTTTAGAATGTTTTACCTAAGATTAAAGAATCGTTTAAACCAAAATAGCTCGTTAACTATGTGTCAGTTGCTTTACTTAATTTTACGGTCTACGGATCTTTATTCACTGCTAATTTTGTAATAGTTGAGTCTGCTTTCTTTTTATTAAATACATGTGTCACTACTAATTGCCAATCCTCTATTTTACTTCTGTCTTAGATTAAGGCCACACAGGCAGTGCAGGCAGGTATAAAAATTTTAATTTATTTTAATTTTAATTCCTTTTAGCCAAGGTCTGAAACCAAATAATTAAATTATTTATATACAAAATACGACTAAGGAAAAATGTGTTTGCTGGGTTTTTGTGATCGATTAAAACCTATTGGTGAAGAGAGTTCCGGCGGGTTAGAGACTTGTTATACAGGGTGAAAAATAAAAAACAAAGCCCAAACACAAACATACAAAAAATACTCAAAAAAAATCACAAGTACTTAGGTCTGGTGACCTCAGTGACCATTCAAGAAAGAAAAAAGTTACCTGTTATTAGTCGGGAAGTTTAGATATTTCATGAATAAGTTGGGAAACAGCGTTTCCTTATTTTCACACTGGTATGCATCTTACCATCGAATAAGAATTTACAATGTATTAAGGTAAATTTTAACAAAGAAATATAAATGAATCTATAAGTCTACTAACTAAAACAAACTGTTTAATTGGTGTCATTGAACAATTACAGATACCAAGCTGATGCTTTTTAACCAATATATATCCGACCAACCTGTTAGATTTGAGGAATTACCGGAAGTTAGGAAACAAAAACTTGTATTTTCTGTAATTGTGTCACATGATATATTCGATAGGTATTCTAGCCTTAAACGGTTGAAAAATGTAGTAGGTTGGATATTTCGGTTTCGTAATAATTGTAAATTAAAAAGGGAACAAAGGGTCTTAAATAAATGTCTTTCTTGCAATGAACAGGAAAATGCATTGAAACGGTTGATTATTCTATCACAAAAACAGGCATTTTATGAAGATTGGCAATCTCTTAAAAAATTTAATCGGATTTTAAAACATAGTAAAATAATTTCATTAAACCCATTTTTTGATGAATCAAATATAATAAGGGTAGGGGGAAGAATACAGGATGCGGAAATTGAATACAATCAAAAACATCCTATCATACTTCCTAAAACTCATAAATTAACAAAATTAATAATTTTAAATGAACATTACAGAAATATGCATGCGGGTGCGCAAACATTATTAAGTATTGTAAGATTGACATATTGGCCGTTATCTGGCAGAAGTCTAGTTAGGGATATATTACGCAAATGTGTAACATGTTTTCGGGCAAAACCGTTACCCTTTAAGCATATGATGGAAATTTACCGGCAAGTCGCGTAACTCCTAGTAAACCTTTTGAACGATGTGGAATGGACTTTAATATAAAAGCTCACAAAATTAGAGGGCAAAAACTTATTAAGGGGTATTTATGTGTTTTTGTTTGTTTGACAACCAAGGCTTGTCATTTGGAATTGGTTAATGATTTAACCACTGACGGATTTTTAAATTGTTTTAAGCGGTTTTTATCTAGAAGGGGTATACCACGGGACATATATTCGGATAACGGTAGTAATTTTGTTGGGGCTAATAACCACTTGCAAGATTTATTTGTGTTTTTGAGAAAAAGGGATAATCAATGTACTTTTGCTAAATATTTTGCTGAATTTTCGATTAATTGGCATTTTATACCAGCGCATTCCCCTCATTTCGGCGGGTTGTGGGAGGCTGCTGTAAAATCGGCTAAGTATCACTTGAAAAGAGTTATTGGGGACACTAGTTTAATCTATGATGAACTAAATACGGTAATAGCACAAGCTGAAGCCTGCCTAAATTCCCGACCTTTAACCCCCCTCTCGGAAGATCCTAGTGATTTCAATGTTCTCACCCCAGGTCATTTTTTAATCGGTTGTCCTTTGGTCGCATTGCCCCAAAATGACATTAAGGACTCGAATCCAGGTCGTATTCAAAGGTTCCACCAAGCTACGCAGATGATGCAGCATTTTTGGAGTCAATGGTCCAGAACATATCTGTCTCATTTACAAGAAAGAAATAAATGGCGTTCTCCTGCGGACATTCTCAAACCAGGTCAAATGGTAATTTTGATAGAGACTAATGTGCCACCACTCAAGTGGCCGTTGGGAAAAATAACAGATGTGCACCCGGGAAAAGACGGTGTTGTGCGCGTAGTGACGCTCAAAACGAGCAATGGTATTTTTAAACGTGCGGCAACAAAAATTTGTGTGTTACCCATTGACAATTAAAGCTCTTAAAAGAACTGATTTGTCTAGTGCATTAATTTGTTTATATATATTTGCTTTGGTATTTTTATTGTTCATTTTTTTTGTAATACAATTTGTATTTGGGATTATCTTGAAAGACGTGGCTTTCAAGGAGGGCGGCATGTTCGCTGCAAATTATATATAAATATTCTTAAAGACGGCCCTGCCTGCGTGCAGATTTGCGCCGACCGAATAGCCATAAGCTACTCAGTTGATTTACTGTTGTCTTACTGTCCACACCTATATTTAATACAGACAATACAAATTATCAAAGGGTTTTATTTCATTATTGGAACAATAATACTGTAATCAGTATAAACACTACCTGAAACAAGAAACAAGAACAAATAACTTTTGTTATACTGAGTCAGTTTTGGCTATTCCATACAAGCAATTGTAAAAACAAGGTCCTATAGTAGTTAGCATTGGCATATAAATTCAAATGGTGGAGCTTATACAAGCTAATAAAATTATTGACTTGTTAAACTGAAGTTGTAGACATTTATTGGTATCATTAAATTGGAATTATTGAGGAGATTCTTGAAGGCAAGTTGTGCGAGTCTTGATGCCGATAATACTCTAAAGTAAAGGAAATGTCGATTTTGCTCTAGAACTCTATTCTTATGGTTTATACAAGAAAAATTTACAATACATGTCAACTTTTAGTTTTAAAACAAAAATTATGTCACTAGAGTTAAAAAAAAATAAATAAAATGTGTCGATTTATATTATATTTTATTAGAAAAGTAATCTTAAACTTGATATATTATATGACAACTATGACCTGCTGATTGTGACAAAATGTCTCTTTTACCCGACTTCATATCTTTTACTGTTTCCGAAATCCCCATGGAGTTAGTTTATTCTAAGTGGGACATCCTGAATGTAGAATAACCTCAATTGTACATGAAGTGTATTTCAATAATCTCCACAAATGGTAATAAGAAACTAACCTTCCCTATGATTACGGTTTTCCAAACTAAACTATATAGCATATCGTTAAAGATCTGAACGAAGAGCCTATGTAGGGAATTCCTTAAGCATTTTTATACTTATACTCGTATGAACAAAAAAATAATAAACTAATGTACTTATTCTACCCAGAATAAATTGCTATGAAGAATTATAGAACCAGGCAACGCTGTTAATCACACAATCTGGAAAATCGCTGAAATTTGTGATAGAGCATCTGCACCCTTGACGACAAATACTGCTTTAGTTCGAGGCCTCGTTCCAGACCGTACGTGTTGGGATAATTAGGGAGTTCGCCCGGTTACTGGACATTTAGTACGTTCTACTTCGGTCATGGGCGTTATATCTATAATACACTGTTACAAAAAGGGGTTGATAGAGTATAATTGAAGAGCTAAGTTGGAGAATAAATTTCATCGCAAACGTTTTTGCGAAGCGAATCTTGACAAATACGATGTTCCATAATGAACAGAATATATTAAGTATAAAAAAGTTATTCATTATCAGAAACTGCAAACTCACGAAAACCCATTACCGCAATTAATTATATACAAAAAGGTCCATCATGACATCAGATATTAAACTGCTAAAAAAACATCTATGAGTTTAGATTCTCACCAGTTCACCAAAAATATACTTACTTGAACAAATTTCTCATTCTACTGGGCCAATGGGCCCTATTCTCGAATGTCTATTTCTAAATGTCACACGCGACATTGATGAAATGTCGATTAAGAATGCAGAAACGTATTCTGGAATGGCGAATTCGACATTTGTTGTTAGACAAAGTCGAGTGGTATTCAACCAGTCGACATTGTAATGTCGCATGCATTTTTAATTATAATGTTATGAGTGTCGTGACAGTGACAGTTTATATTTATTTTTAAGAGAAATGAAAATAAGTAATGTAATAAGTAAATGTAAAATAAGTAATTGTTTTTGAAAATATATGAAATGATTATTTACAATTTCTCCTAATATATCAATTATTGGTCCTGTCCAGTATCGGATTGGGCCGTCGGTCTACCGGCAAAAGACCGGTTCAAGCTGTGGGCCCTCTTTCAGGCAGTGGGCCCTCGTTCGGGCAGTGGGTCCTCGTTCGGGCATTAAGTCCTCGTTCAGGTACTGAGCCTCAATCAGTGGACCTAATTCAGTGAGCCTTAGTCAGTGGACCTCAGTCTGTGGACCCTTGAGAATAAGAAATGCGAAATAAACCTTGGAAAAAATGAGGATAGACACAGTAGTTCACCTCCAACTAACAGGCCTCGAAGAGGCAGTGCTACGGCAAACGCCACCCTTAGCAAACCCCCTCACTCCAAACAAAACAAAAGAGGCCCAATCAAGTCCCTAGACAGCGACGCTAGTTCAACCTCCACAAGAGGCTCCACACGACGCAACTAGGGACAAGAAAAGAGGTAAAGAGGTAAGGAAGGTGAAAAACCCAGACAGGACCACAAAGTTCTGTCTGGGATAAGCTACAAGGATGCAGCTACGATCCACCTGAAAGTAGCTATAATAGACAAGGATAACCCTTACGGTAAGATAACTACCGAAAGACAAAACAATCTTGTCCGCCTCCTGCAGCAAAACCAAGCCACCCACATTTAGGTCTTGGTCGCACTCTAGTGAAATTATCAGAGTAACCTGCAACGATGACCTGACGTTGGAATGACTAAAAACCAAGGTGCTAACCTTAAAAACATGGGAAGGAGCAACACTCGCACTTGTAAGGATGGACGAGCTTCCCAAGCTCACTAAAGCCTTTTTATGGATCCTAGGGGAAGCGCAAGCTGATTTTGACAAAACAGAGGTTGCGCTTAGGCGAGTTGAAGGGCAAAACCCAAATTTGCATGTGGCGAAATGGTGCACCTTCCACCATGAAATCAAAAAAGACCCTAAGGGCCATCTTTTCTTCTTCGGCATCGGAGACGAAGACATGGGAACCCTCAATGAGGATGAGCTATGCGTTCACCTCATTGACTATAAGACCAAAGGTCGAAAAAGAGGCTGAAGCGGGGCCTAGTAAGTAATTGTCTACTGTAATATACTCGTATTGTATATTTCTATCCAATGTTGTCAGATGTTATCATTCGCCAAATATGTCACCGATTTTAAAATCTCTATTTGTCTTTGAGAATACGGATAATGTCAGTCGATCGACATTTTAATAGACATTAGCAGTAGACATTATGACTAATGCGACATTTTTAATAAACATTCGATAATAGGGCCCACAGTATTCTCGAATGTCGAATACCTCGATTCGCATTCGAGATTAGTAGTCCAGGATCCGTAAGTAGGGTCGACCTTCACCCATCTGTTTAATGGAAAAACTTATTTTTTATTAAATAAAATATGTTTTTAAATATACTGCAAATAGGTTGCCTAAGAAAATACGGTCACACCCATTTTTTACTTTCCTTTCTGTGTACAGATAAGAAAAGTATAAAAATCATGATAAAAGTTGTTTATGATGTCATTATCTATTATTTTGTTCCTATACTAGATTTTCCTAAAATGGACCCAATTCGAGATATTTGAGGAAAAGTGCAAATTTCGAATTTTAAAGACGACTCAAAAACGGACCAAGAGAAAAACACCAAATTTTAAATTTAAGCTTTAATCCATCCTGCGGTGAGCTGATTAAAGTTTGGGCATAGTTGAAGCATCTGGGGAATACTTTACAGGGTGTCGTTTTTTTTTTACTTTAAGAAAAAAAATGCTCTGGACCGTATTTTCTTAGGCAACCCATTTTCAGTATATTTATAAATTTATTTTATGTAATAAAAAGAAACTTTCATCCATTAAACAGATGGGTGAAGGTCGACCTTACTTCGGATCTTAGACTATAGTGAATAGCAACTAGGTGATTTTATAAAAGTGTATTCTCGAAAACAGTATACGACAAATGTCAGGTGAATTCATCAAGAGTGGTCTAAAGTACTCGAATTTAAATTCGTATGCGACTTTTGTGGACCGTAAACATGGATGAGGCAGATATTAATGAAATTAACATTTGATGGCTGTTGAAAATCAAAACATTATTAAAGAGTGACAGCACAGAAGAAGTTTATTTTTAAAAATCCCTTTGGAATTAACGATATCAAGCATTTTCAAATTTCTAAGGATTCAACGCGACTTGATAGATGTTGTAACTAGCATGTTATAAAACCTCCAAGAAGTGTATTAGTAGGATGGTTTCGT
Source organism: Psylliodes chrysocephalus (assembly GCA_927349885.1). NCBI lineage: Eukaryota > Metazoa > Arthropoda > Insecta > Coleoptera > Chrysomelidae > Psylliodes > Psylliodes chrysocephalus. The sequence goes on along the minus strand of OV651814.1, from coordinate 80,055,265 downwards.
GACATATTTTAATATTTCGTTTTCTGATTTGCATTGCAGTATTGGTGCTCTTCCATATTTATAGGAAAAAAAAATCGCAGCTTAAAAAAATTCTGCAATTTGCTTTAAAATTGTCTAAACTTCTTAGCATAGAGGGGTTCTAATAAATAAACAGAACACAGAACACCCTCTAATGTTGACAGTTGACATAATTTCCTACGTTGCCACATACAATCCTTCGCATTATTTCTCGCTTGTGATTTAAGATTCACTCATTTTCGAGAATACGATTATTAATAACCATGCGAATTTGGTATGCGACATTTGCCGTGTGCGACAATTTTCATGCAAGACTCAAGAATTCTACCCCTGGCATCAAATATTGTGGACAAATTTGCTTAATCGCTGCACTGTCCATTCGTGATGCGATTCCAAAATATAGGATTCCGTTAAAAAGCGACTTCAATTTCACCAAACATCTAACTATTTGAAGGGCAATTGACGATATGTCCGTACTCTATAGATACTTATATCATTTCTGCTTTTTCAAATGCTCCTCATTTAGCTTAGAGGAGGGATTCACCTGTTCCATAGCTTACACCAATAGAATATTAAGATTTGATGAGCATTGTGAGACATGTATTCTTAATAACTTCGACCTATCAAATCTATTGTGAATATCCTTTGATCATTGGTTAGACTACTTTTTCTAGTTTGGGTTTTTATAGTATACTATATAGACTATGAAGTAGTTATCTGGTGTTGCTTATTTTCCTTGGTTTATCTTCGCAATAGTACAATAAGTATACTGCAGTTTACTCCTCTTCCTAACAGATACTATGAAGTAGTTATCCAGTGTTGCTAATTACCCTTGGTTTATCTTCGCAATAGTACAATAAGTACACTGCGGAATCGGCACAAGGCCGATGCTTTTCATATTATGTCTGTCATGCTTACAATGCCCTGTTAATAAGCCTACCAGTAATCTAGTATTTTTCCTATTCTATCTTAGTGGATACGCTCGGTGAGTTTTGGCAATGGTCCTTTTATTTACTATCTAGTCTATTTCTGACCTAGTTAATTGTTCCTCCATTCAACATCCATTACTTTGTATATGTTTTGGTGGCTATCTTCAGCTACGTTCCATGAGACAGCGATCCCAACCGATTCCAATAACTTTCGTTCTACGATAGGTATTGCTTTTATTGACCCAATTCATTTTAGAAAGTTTCATTTTTGCGCTAGTTTCTGTTACTATCGCGAAATTTGAGCAGGAAAGCTTATAAAAATTATCCAAAGTAATCTAAAACGCCTAAAACTTATCCCTATTTGCGATTAATTGAAAAATATGTCTTTAGTAACCTGGTTGTGGTTTTATAGTAATAAATATAAAAAATACTAAAATATGAAAATTATTGTAGATTGTTGATCAAAACTTCAAGTGACAAATAAACACGTTCACTGTCAACTGCAAATGCTACGTTTCATTAAACGAGAATAATTGTCGTTTCCACAAATTTAATTTTTGAGTATTGAGCGTACCGCAAGCTGATCCTGCTACCCCAATCGCAGCAAGAATCCGATACACTCGTATATCAACCTATTTATTGGCCTTAATTCCCCTGAGGCCTGGTACACAGACTAAGATTAATCAAAGAAAATCATCCATTGTCAAATATGAGAAGATTATAATTCTTGATCACAGTAAATTTATTAAAAAAAGTTGTAGCTACTGGTTTCGATTATGCAGAGTCGTCATTAAGCCTGAAAGGAAACAAATTAAACTAGCAAAAAGGAACTACAAAAAGTTAACAACTGGCAGAATTCAAATAAAGATAAAACATTAAAACTTACTCATGAAATCAAGCGAGCTTACAAGTTTACAAAGGTGGAAACAAGGGAATTACTCTAGCATAAAGAGGAGGGAGGGGAATGAAATAAGGAATGGTGAAGACAAATTTTAAAAAAGAAAATAAATTGTGGTGATAATCATTGGAGATTAAATGTGTAAAATAAATTGAAAGTAGTCTCTTAAAGCCATACTGATGGGAAAAAGTATTGTGACAGTAAGTTAAAATAGTTATGATTCAAAATCAATAGCCAGTATATCAAAAGTGACAAGAATGACGCTATATACAACTACTTCTTCCCTTCATTGGTTTTGGAGCCAGGTGATTTCTGATTAGATATGAGCTCCTTCCATTTTCTTCTTCCTTTCTTCCCTATCTAGTGTACTCCCTGCTTTAAACTTCTAAAACCCACAGATATTAATTAGCGTTCCTTCATATCGTATTAAAAACCGAACTTAAAAGTGTGTTAAAAATATTAGGAAAACCAATAGTGTCAAATACTTAAAATGTGATAATAGCAGAAAGATGTCTCTGAAAAAAAAAAAAAAAAAAAAAAAAAAAAAATGAGAACAAAAACCTCCAAAGAGAATGTTACACATTTGTTTTTCTCTTTGGTATCCTATGTTCGGCTTTATGTAATTTTGACATGACAAAGGTTTTATAATTAGAATCGTACTTTGATTACGGCTAGAATTACAGTCTAACAAAAGCCAGTCGATGTCGGGTGATTGCAGGCGATTTTAGGAAAATGAACCACCCTCATTTTCGAAAACGAAGGCATTTGATCTCTTTTGTAACAATTAATTACTCTTGTTTTGCTTTAGATTTTGTACTGTGTACTTTTTGCTCTGCCACACATAAGAAGCTAATATGTGTAAGATTCCCACAAAGGAGAAATTTGAAATGTAGGTGTACTGGATTCCAATGTAAATAGAAGTAAAAACAATAGATAATTATTATTTGAATGTTCATTGATGCTCTTTGAATCTAATATATGTGAATATATTTTACTTTGATAATATCATTAACAATAGTAATGTTAAAATATATTAAATAATAAATAATGCATAAGGGTAATATTTTTAAAAATAATTAACTTATGGCTTACATACGAGGGTGGATCACTATGCTCTGCCCTGACCTATTTCTAAGTAGTGGTTTGATTAATGTTTTTGACAGTTAGTTAACTGACTTTTGTAGATCATGTACAAAATATGAACTTTGTGTCTCAAAGCGTTGTTGTCCTGTTTCTAATTCTTGAACTGTAGGTCGTGATTGTTTATAAAAATCGATCCTATAGAACAAAGCCGTAATATAATACCTCTAGGAAAAAGGCATGACGTTAATTCAAATTTATAAAGACATTTTAGCAAATATTGGAAAGTCTGCCGTTTCGTATGACATAGTCAAACGATGGGTCGAGATTTCAAATGCGGAAGAACATCCTGTGAAAACCAGCATGCTGATGGTCCTCCCATAACAGTAACAACAGACAAAAACATTAAAAAGGTATACCATATCGTACTGCAAGACCGACGAGTACGTATCAGGTACATTGTTGAAGATACTGACTTATCATATCATGTAGTACACCACATGTTGGCCAAAGAATTAGATATGAGAAATATGAGTACACGATAGGTGCCCCGAATGTTAACCATTGATCAAATAAGAAATCGGGTGTTGACTTGTGACTTTGGAAAAGTACCAAACAAACAAAGAGAACTTTCTTAGTTGGTATGTTACCATGGACGAGTCATGCGTGAACCACTATGATCTTAAGACCAAAGCGCAAAGTAAAGTGTAAACATCGCCGTATTCTCCTTCACGCAAATTAAATGTCGTGCCGTCTGCTGAAAAGGTTGTGCTATCTGTGTTCTTAGATACTCAAGGAATCATCCGATTGACTATTTGCAGAGAGAGGTGGTTTGCAGAGGCTGGACAAAATTTTTTCCAGGAAGCTGTTGAGATGTTAGAGGACCGATGGACCAAGTGCATTAGTGTAGAGGAAGACTATGTCGAAAAATAAAAAAATATATAATGCCACTGTAATTTTACTGTAAGGGGACCCGAGGTGCAGCATAGGGATTTACCCTCGTAATGCAATTATAAGTAATATATAATGGCAATTATAAATAATATATAATGACAATTTTGGATAATGTAATTAGGGAACTGTACGTGTACAGTGTCGGTCACTGAACGTTTTCCAATACGTTTTTCACAAGTGCATGTGAAAACTACAGAGAGTTAGCATTGGAGCAAGCAAGAAATGAATAATCTGCGTTGCCAGTTTATAAGGCCCGACCGCTTTGTAAAATTGACCGAAGCATATAAACTGGCATCGCCGATATTATTCGTTTCATGCTCCCACTAATGCTAACTCTCTGTAGTTTTCATACGCACTCGTGCGAACCGTACTGAAAAGCGTTTGATACCCGATACGGTATAACAATTAAAATTGAATTAGTTAATGACGTTAATGTATGTCACAATTAAGGATAGTAAATGTTCTTTCGATGATATCATTATTTCCGGCAGGTGCTCGTTAAGGACCACGTACCTTTATTTATCCCTTTTTGAGAAATTTCTACAAGATACCTAGTGGGCGAAATCAGATCAGGAAGCTACAATTTCCTATATATGTCTTGGATATAAATAAAATTAAAATTTCAGTTAAGAACACGTTTTCTTTGCAAATACACCATTTTCTTCTTTCTCCTTGAGTCCTGGCTTTCCTAGCAACCTTGTTACTCTTCAAAATTTTAAGTGTATTATAAAAGAATCCGGTTTATGAATCTTTACTATAGTCGAAATTTTTATCTTCATTTTCTTGCATTAATTCATCCTTAGTTCTGTTATCAAGAATCCAGTCATAATAAGTTACTAATTAATATCTTGCAAACGAAGATTATCTATAAACAATTCGAAATTTTCATAACAAACTATATTAAACATGAATTTCGTTAATAAATTCAACTATAATTAAATTTGCGTTTGGAACAAAACCCTTAATCCCATAGTTTTTTATTTTATATTGTCTATACTAACCGGGGGTGTACAAATTACGGAAAAAATTATGCGCCGGCTTAAATTTAGTGGTATTGTAATCCGTGAGGAATCCCTGTTCGGGGTGCAGAAAATTTTCCTGGTGTAGCTAAACAGCAGGGGAGCCATTTGTTTGCTAATACCCTAATCAGAGAACAATGTAGTGCAAGACACTGGAGGCTCCCGTTTTGGTTAAGTCATTGTCGAAGGACAATTAGGTTTTGATCTCCAAGGACTGTCCGCCAATACAGGATATTGACATGCATAAGATGTTCATATTATGTTTAAAGAATAACTTAATTTGTATGACGCACCTCATGTACGAGGATTTATCGGAAAATTTCTAGAACGAGACGCAAAATAACAACTTTTTGGGACACTTGTATTAATTTTCAGCTATACACTTTTCAAGAACTTTCATCTTCGAAATATCCATTTACAGCTTCGATAATTTCAATATTCGATAATAATTTCTTTCTGGTGAACACGGGGCATGTTTAAATAATTAAAATCTTAATTTGTGCCTTTTCGCCATCGTAATTTCCAACTTTTGGGACGTGGTAATATAAGACTTATTTCTTTACCAAATGAGGTCTTTTAACTTTGATTTCTACATTTAATCTGTCCAATAACAAACCATAGTATTCACCTGTTATTGTATTTCCGTGTGTAAATAATCAATAAAACATATTTCTAGAGAATCCCAAAATAAGATCAATTCGACTAGGCCTTCTTGGTTCCCTAATTTGCTGTTTTTTAGTCTCAGGAGTGTACTGATATATATTCACGTTTCAACTCGCTTTCTGTCGATTTATCATGTCCAAATGTTATTAGTATACGCAATCATATAAAATGCCTACTTTACCTGTCATCTTTCTCTAACATAACTCGGCGATCATTCTTTACGATTTTATTAACTTTCAATTGTTTGTTCATCGGTAGCTCTTTTTGGTCTGCCAGAACCTAGTGTGTCCTCTACGCTTGTTGTACAGCATTACATTCAGCAACCTATTTGCAACTGTTGCAACTCCGTTTTCATTTGTTTGGAATTTAAGCCTTTTAAAAAGAATCTTCTTTTTAATTCATGTGTCAAGTGTTCAGCAAGAGCGTATGTTTATAATTAATAAATAAAATTCTTGACTATCTCATAAACTATTAGGAATTGCTTTAATTTTTTGTTGATGTACTTCAACAAAAAACAGTTCTATTTTTATTTATTTTTATTTTTTTTATTGCACTGTAGTTAAATTATCTTGAATGGAATGGCATATTTCCAAACTGCCTTGCCTTATTGCCTTGGGGTTTCTTATTGATTTTTATTTTTATTATAGATTTGTCAATGGTTTATCTGTCTTATTTGTAGAATCTATAGGTCGAACATATGCTTATCCGTGCCAAGAATATAGACACAATTGTTTAAACAGAAAACTGAAAAAAAAAAAACAAAAACAACTGAAAAAAAACTAAAAAACTAAAAAAATAAAAAACTAAAGAAAAACTAAAAAAAAAAACTAAATAAACTAAAAAAACTAACAAAACTAAAAAATTCAAAATGATAATTATCACAGAAAATAAAAATATCACTTTAAACAAAATTTAAAAATTACAGTATTAAAGAAGGCTTTACAAATACAAATGAAAAAAATTCATATTGGTTAATATAGTTTTATTTTTTATTTTTACCTAGATTGGACACATTTGACGGGACGTCATTTTTAAAGATAAATTTACAATTTTTTTATCCATAATATAATCAGTCGAGGTATTACTGTTTTTTGTTTTTATTTCGATAGTTGAAAAAAAAATAGTATAAATATAACTAAAGAAGGGTATCCATTTCTTCAAATGTGGTCACCTCATATAGTTCCAAAGGACACAAAATAAATCCCACATAATACAATTTTATTCAAAAATATGACAACCGGTTTCGGCCTTAGACCATCATCAGATCTACAAAAAGAAAACAATGGTGTTAGTTAAAAGTGTGTGGAGGTTACATACCTTAAAAATATAGTACAATGGTATTACACATTGAGGCGTCTCCAAATATATTAAAACAAAAATCAAGTAGCTGCTACAAACAAACAAGATGCAAGAAGTAACTAAGTACAAAATGTGTGAAAAAAGAGGATCCTAACTATTATAAGTAAAAATTAATTAATTGAAAAAAAATATCTCATAAAAATGGTAGGTGTTCTCTAGGCAGTGAAACGTGGAGAATACGATCAATGGTATTCAATTATATCTAACGTGCAGTTGGCAAAAGTTAGTGGCACATTATTGGGATAAGGAGATGGCCAATGTGTAAGTGAGCCAAACAAGAAATGTGATATAAGCGAAATCACTATAAGTAACTCAAAGCGCATGAAATTAGGTGCAGAGCACCATCTATTAGGTCGCAAGAAGAAAAGAAAGATCGGCGACACAACTTTGCCCAATAGTGGAGTATGGGATACTCGTTAGGAATACTTTTGGGCTGCTAGTACAAGGAATGCCCAGATCTAAGTTAAAATCCTCAACCAAGCAGTAGGTAATTATCCAGTTGCTCCCAGTGAAGGTATAGGAGTAACTTCTTGTTTCGAGGTACAAACTATCGTTAGCACTCGATTCTCCAGTAAGTGTTTATCACTAGGTTGACAAAAATACGGTCCAAGAACATTAGTTGGAATTATCTGAATATTATGGATTGTTAGGAGAAAATCTCCTAAGAGAATCACCTACTGCTTGGTTGAGGGTGTTAACTTACATCTGGGCACTCCTTTCACTAGCGCCCCAGAAGTATTCCCAACGAGTATCCCATACTCAATCATTGGGCCCAGTTGTTTCGCCGATCTTTCTGTTTTTCTTGCGACTTACTAGTGCGCTTTGAGTTACTTATAGTGATTTCGCTTATATTACTTTTCTAGTGAGGCTTACTTACACATTGGCCATCTCCTTATCCTAATAATGTGCCACTAATCTCTGCCAACTCCACGTTGAATCCCCTAAATCGGATTCTCCACGTTACACTACCTAGAGAACACCCACAAAACTTTTCCCACAAAACTTTTTCCAATTGATTAGTGATTACTTTTTCCCAAATGTTTCCCTGCCTCTCAGTTTGTAATACCATTGTACTATATTTTTTAGATATGTTACACCACTAACCTCCACACACTTCTTTTAATTTACACCATTGTTTCCTTTTTGTATACCTGATGATGGCTTAAAGCCGAAACCGGTTGTCATATTTTTGAATAAAATTGTTTTATGTGGGATTGATTTTGTGTTCATTGGTACTACATTATAAATATGTCATTGAGTTTAAAAGTCTCTCTAAGTGTTGAGTTCAACAAAAATAATGCTCCTTCTACTGCTAGTAATATATAATTATGTGTATATAATACAACGTGTGATAATATCGGGACTATCGATAATCGTAGCTAATTCACGAAACGTGTTGTCAAACAATAATTTCAGTCCAAAGGACGAGTGTAATTAATATTTTACCACACATTGAGTGCATTAACATAGTGATCATCGATAGTCCCGATACCAAAAGTTGTATTCAATAGATTATATCGTAAATTAATAAAATATGACAGCTCAATAATTTTCACTTGTAGTACAGAAGCCTCGACAAAAGCAATGATAAAACACAAAACATGACTAGCTTGCCTACTAGAACTTTTCACCATTAATTGAAATAGATGGTATTATACAGGTTGTTTCTTTTGTCATGTTCAACATTACTATATGCTAAACTCTAACATCGAAACTTTTATTTTTTCAAATTTTGACGTACAAAAAATTCATTAGACCACCAGTTACGAAAAGTAAAATCAATATATTATACATTGTTATTAAAATTTTATATCATAGGAAGAAAGGAGGGCTATATGAAAATAGATTTTATTCGTGAACTTTGCTCATCCTGCAAAAATAAGGCATTTCGTAACTGGTTACATAAATATCTATTTAAATATTTTTACCCAAAAACAAAATTTTATGTTGGAAAACACATGAAGGTTAAACAAAAATTGCACAAATCTTGAAGACACTGGCAAAATGTTAATTGATTATTTGTTGCATAACACCATCCGAATGTACTATGATTACGTGGATGTATGGTTATCGATTACTAATTAACAAAAGTATTGAGAATTATTACATTATAGCCTAATACACAAAACATTTTTAAATTTACCATTATAATTGAATGTCCAATAGAGTTATTTTATTTTATTGATTTATTAAATGTTTTTAACATAAATATTATCGAATATCTAATTTGTTAATAATTTCCTGCAATATTTTACCTCATCTTTTATAATTTACGTGTAGGTAATTATGAGTGATATAATCGTTATTATTTCTAAAAATTGATAATAACCCAAAATCCAATTTTCAGATCAAAAGTTTTTAAAACAAAACGTCTTTCCAGTCATTCGCTGATACATTCTCAAAGCCTTTCCACAGTTATAACCTCAACTACCTTTGCAGTTATACACATACAAAGAAACCTTATCTGGTATGGACAGGTACGTTTGGTTATATAGTGCAGGATTAACCCGTTCTTGAATTGTCGATTTGGTGAAACGGTGAAACCCATCAGCAAGATTTTATCCATAGATAGGCACGTACCAGACAGCTGTGAAATTTATTTAATTGATTTCAGTGGCAAAACGGGCTTGATCATGTGAAGGAAAATACCGTAGGAAATCCTTTCGCCCTTTTCGAGAACGTAATTTTAGTCTGTGAGCTTGGCGGAGGGAATACAAATTTTATAAATTGTGTAAAATAAATAATAATGGAGAAAATAAATCAATGAAAGAATCAGAAAAAGAGGGAACATTTACGCCGTAGTTGGACACAGAAACATAGAACTCATAAAAATAAACTGTTTTCCATATTCAAACGATATTGTTGTAACAAGGAAAACGAAAATGTAATTCAGAAGTTATTAAACTTCGCAGAGAATTCTTGAAAATGTAAGAATGGAAATAAATATGAATAAGGCGAAACTGATGATAATAATAATAATTTAAAAACGAAGTAAAGAAGAAAATAATAAAGAAATCAATTCTAACCAAAAAAAGAAAAAGTAAGAATATAATAATCCGACAGTATAGCAGATAGTTCAATAAGAATACTATACTAAATAAAACAGTACTAGAACATAAATAAAAAGACACAGAAACAAAACTGAAATAGTAAAGGACAAGAACAGTATCAACGAAACATACAGAAGCGAAAAAACGAAACAATAATAAAAGCAATATAAATGAAATAATTAAAAAGTACAGCATGAAGAACTAAAAGATACCCAATGAAGAATTAAGTTATTAGAAACAAGATAAAGCCGATAATAACTATTATGGCAAAAAAATTATAGATTTTTAAGATCAAACTGAAGACATTTCAATATATTTCACATACAACGAATTAATCTTTCGGTAATCGCTTTATTATTTGAATTGTAACACAACACTCTGTTGCATCTGCTAGCCGAATAAAATAATGTAGAATACATTACGATTATTTAAATCTATGAGCAGTTAAATTTATTAGTATCGAACTGCAAAATAATGTGATTAAGTCCAAAATAACTTAAAAAAACAAATTCAAGAATTATAAATTTTATTAGTTGTTGTTACATTGAAATCTAAATTAAATCTGAACGTTTTACATAAAAGATAAAAAGGTCGAATGGACGTGAGAATGCAAGCTTGCATTTTCGTGGAATCGTGTTATGCTGGGTTCGCTGTACTGTAACCATAACTTGCATTACTTGAGTTAAAAAATATTTTATTTATCTTGTGGATATTAAATAACGACATTTTTATGATTGGTTGTTCTAAATTAGGATGTGTTTCAAAACCTAATGGTACTGAGTTTCTAGGTTTATTGTACCCCGTTCAGTTGCTACCTCATCAGATTAATAGTGTTGATGAATTCAAGAATAGTTTTGGTGGGCGTTTTCGCGATTTCCTCAGTTTCCGGACTTTGTACCCCGATGTGCTATTTCCGTTCCCATTTAAGGTTCCGGCAATAGCATAGTATGTGAGTACCAGTTTTGTCTGACTCTTCACATATTCTACAAAGGGAGTCATCAGATATCCCTAAGAGATTTAGGTGTCTTCTAAGGTAGTTAATTGGAAATTAATCTACAGTGATTACACGTCACACATACGTTGATTTCAAGGATTTAGGCGGTCAAAATTATTTTACAGTGTATTTTGGCTTTAAATAACATATCTTTTTGGAAAGTATTGCCCATTCTCAAATTAGCATATTTTCCCGCCAAAACCTTAAAAAAATGAGAAAAAAAAGACAAAGTTTAAAAAAAACCTTTTTAATGACAAATTTTACGAACAAATAAATATTTTGATTACACATTATTAATTTAGATACAAATACATATTTTAAAAGATTTGATTATTTGTTTATAGATCAATCTTGATCTGTGTCTGAAATATCTGATTCGATATTCGGGTCACCTGGAAGTAACATATTTATTGTTTCAGGGCAAAATGATTTTAGTTTAAGGCTTTTTTTTGTTTGTTTCATGCTACTTAATAATGGGTCTGAACTTAGTAATAATCTATTATATATATCGAGGTTGCAGTCCTCCCTTGAGAACTTTCTAGCATAGTTTTCACGATATAACCGAAAATGCTTATTTCTGGCTTCTGCTGCCTCTTCCGACAACTGTCCTATGGGCAATAAAGCAATTTCAATTATAGCTGCACCATGAATTAATATTTTATGCATGGTCGGAGTCATTGGGTGCCATCCATATAGGTCGACATACAATTTCGCAGTAGCCATGGCATATTCATCAAACTGCTGGACATCTATTTTATGACCACTTGAGATAGTTTCCAGTATAACCTTCAGTCTATATATTAATTCAAAATCAACTTTTGTTATATCGGCAGCTAATTGAGGGTTTTCGAAGAATCTTCTGCTAGTGTTACCATCATTGGTATTCCCGAAATTAGCTTTTGGCATGTCGACTAGCAATCCAGTTTCTTTTCGAAATCTTTCTTGAATATGTTTTTTTGTAAGTACTTCTAACTCCCTTTCTTCGTTAGTTCTCCTCTCTCGATACTTTTTTACTGGTAATTTATACGCCAGATGCAAAACGCTTTCGAACAATCTAATCCTGGCGTGTAGTATAGATAGACCAAATTCAATAGCTTTAGAAGTTGTATACTTTTGGGACAGATTGTTAAAGTCTTTAAATGTTGCTCCACATATATAACACCGACTTGTTGATTTTGTATCTGTTGCAGCATTACACACCTTACCATCGATCATCGTCATTTTGAAGATATGTTCAAATATGAATTTACTTCCATGAAAAATTACTTCAGTAGATGTTAACTTCTTGGCAGATTCTTCAACGTAACTGATTTCCTCCTTTGTTACATCAGTAGATTCTTTGACAAACCTAAATCGAATTGGTCTGCAATATCTAGGCGATGACGGTGTTGGGTTTTGCCAAATTATTTTTTTGCCTTCTTTGCCACACATTATTCGAAGTGGTACAAAAGAACTCAGAAATATATTTGCGTCTGAAGCAGTGTCATCGTCGAATTTTTGTTTATATTTGGCTTGTTGGGATCCGTCACAACCCCATTTACAGATAATTTTCAAAGAATTCCTTTCATTGTCCTTTAAAGTACAAAGGATTTCTTCTAGCGCCATTGATAAGCGCTTAACTGTATTATCAATTAGGCTTTGTAAATTGCTTTCTGCAGAGGTACTTGTGACAGTCATGCTATCTTTGGGCGGATAACATTCTGTTTTTGCCTTTAACAATAGGTTGTAGCACGGATAAAATGATTTATTTGTATTCCTGATGATTTCATATTGTCTCTTGGTCAAATCGGCTTCAACAAACATGGCTAGGGCTTGTAATGGTGTAAAAGAAGTAATTTCGTCTTGGTCTGATTTTCTGTATGCGTTTCTGTATTTTCCTGCACGAGTTGGAGAATTTGTTATTTCTTTTAATATTTTCGAAGCATCCCTTTTTCCTCGAACCTGTAATGTTGTTTGCGCTGCATGAACAATTACTTCTTTACTAAGCGAAGAACGTATTTCTTCTGTTTTTCTTCTTTTAGTCCTCTCACTACAATCTTCAAATGGTTTAGAAGGCCGACCTAGTCGAGTTTGTTTATTTGCTAACATTTCAAATGTTCCTTCTAACCAAGCTTCATTGGTTTTAAGAAATATTGCTTCTTTTCTATGGGCTTTAGACCATTTTTCTTTGATTGAGGTTTTAAAGTACGCAAATCTTTGTTTTAAATTGCTTAGATTATCTGGTGTATCACTATAAGAGGACAACAGGTGATTTTCCAGAAATTTAAGTTTTTCATCCAAGTTAGGCAATTCATGTTGTTGCATTAGATCGTAAAGATATCTGCGGCTAACTATTTTTGTACCCGAAGTACCAGGTGTACCTAAAATAAAGAAAATTGCAGTTAAGTACATTTGATTTAAAATTCCATTTTTTTTTTAATCCATAAAAAAACATAATTTGGTCATCCGCACCTATCCGCACTCAAATTGTATGTCATTAATTAGCCTAATGTACGAAGTATATAATACAATAACAAGTATTACCCGAGAAGACGCGATAATATAACAAAAAATCCTAATAACATTAAAATTTAGTAAAAACTTCATTTAAAACAACCCTTTATTGAATTTCTATAAATATTATTATATAACGTTAAAAAACATTTAAACATATCAATAAATATTGATTCTTACCTGTATTATTCGAATCCATTAAAATAACTTTAAAATATTAGGTGGACACCACAAAATTTACCTTTGCTTAAATGTTTACACTGAGGACGCTTAGAACAATGACATGCACTCCGTGAGACGACCAAGTTTCAACTAACTACGCGCGCGCACGAAGATAGGTTCGCAAGAGGGGATGGTAAAATATTGTTACTGGAACATTCCTTTGGCTCTCGTATGCTTGTGGTATTTTTAAATTCATTTTAAAAATTTGATTTTTGACCGCCTAAATCCTTGAAATCAACGTATGTGCGTCGCCTGCATCTCACGTAATACGGGGATAGTGCCGTTATCGTTGTCAATTTATGGCTATATGCCAGAAGGGGAAAATAAATACTGTATCTGAAGATATTGTCATGAAATTCCTAAGCCGACCCTGTCTAAAGCAGCTCGAAACGACGGAATCTCCCAGGAATGCCGCGGACACTTTAGAAACGGCTAGAACGTAGCAGAATCTTGGTATAAATAGCTCGGCTCATCGGCGCACAGTTTAGTTTAGTATAGAGTATTGGAATGAAAAGTTAAAGTGTAATAAATAAATTAGAATTGTTAGTTAGTGTCTAAGTATTATATAAATTAAATAGTACGTCATAAATACGAGTAAATTGTAAATAGTATGTTTTAAATAAATAAACTATAAATAAATTAGACTATCGTCACAATATGTTATAATAATCTAATCATATTATGCTTCTATTAATATTCGACAAGATTTCTCCATAGGTACATTGAACCTACTACCTTTATATGTTGCTATAAACAAAATATCGTATTGAGTTTTCTTACACAGGATAGGCATATTATATGCCTAACGTAGTGGCCATTTTATGATACACTATCTAATTTATTATCTTAAGCGAACCTGTCCTATGTACTAATGTAAATTTAAATAAATTGAAAACTTTAATTTTTATTTATATTTATATTTTATATTTAAAACCCAAGTTTATAATATATTAAAGTTATTTTTATTACTAATTTCTCTAGATTCTAAATACAAAATATTTAATTTTTACTTTCTTCTTTCTTTTCTTTTACCAATTATTTCATTTCTGTTGTAGGTTTCCTCTCTTCCTCCTTAGTTCTGTCTGTATTTCTTTTATTTTCTAATATCTCCATTGTTTTTCTTTCTAACATCTCCATCATTTTTCTTTTTAATTTTTGGCTCTTCCACTTTTTTAACTCTTTCATTCTTATTCTATGAATATTTTTATATGCCCTGTTGTCTAATATTTGCATTTTGTTCTTTCTAGCTTTAAACTAAAACAACTGCGTTATATTCGTCAACAGAGACAACAGACTATTTTTCTGTTGTGAAACTACCTATTACCGTAGTTAAAACCCTATTTTTGTGAACCCTAATTTAAAAGAACTGTACGCCGAAAAAGGAGCGCTTGATTGCTGTATTATCTCAACATCCGACATCCCAAATTCATTTGCTTTCCTTTTCACGACAAATTATGCATGGATGGTATTCTGGAATGCCTGTGAAATACTAAAACGCAGTAATTGCACAACTTTAGTTTCCAAATTTATTCTAATAATGGGTTAAGGGACGTGTTGGAATAAGCGCTCCTTTGTGCGAACACGAAAAGGTTAAAAGTTTTTTTATAATCATTTTAATTCAAAGGTTAAACTGTTTTGTTACATTTTGAGTTAACAAAGTTTTATAAAAAAGAATAATTTTCAGGTTGGAAATTATCGGTGTTCATTAATTGCTCATTATTTCCTGTTATATATTGCTCTCATCTCATCCTGTCAGTGATAATTTGGTGACTATAAAATTATTGATTACAAATACAATTAATAGTAGATAGCGAAAATGAACTAATAAATAGTATCATAAAAATTAATAAAAAGTTTGACGACACCACAACTATTTTTATATTAATAATCTTATTAAATCTTAATATTTTTTTTGCAGCAGGAATTTAATTTTATTTCACATAACCAAAAATTTGTTGTTTGTTAAAAGCTAATAAAAAACGGCGTATCCACAAAAAAAAGATTTCGAGTAATAAGCTTTTAAAAAATAATATTTTAGGCGCGATTACTGACATTATATTGGTAGTGTAATTGTGATTGGGCTAGTCAAATATAAAAAATTATGTATGTAAATTGATATTTATTAATTTAAAAACCGAAATTTTCACACAGTACCTGTTTTCTTCATTGTTTATGGAACAATTTTATTAAAAAATTGGGAATCAAAATGGTTCCTCATGCCTACGAAGGCTTGCGTATTTTTTATATCTTTTTTTAATTTCATAAGATATAATATTTAAATTGGATTATTTTAAAAATATTGATTTTAAACTATGCAAGCCTTCGTAGGCATCTGGAACCATTTCGATTCCCAAATTTTGTTAAAATTTTTCCACAAACAATGAGTAGAAACAGGTACGGTGTGAAAATTTGGTTTTATTTTTTCTTAACTAATCATTTTATGTATATAATTTTATATATTTCAATACAATGTCAGAGTAATGGGGTCTAAAATATTAATATTTTAAAATATAGTACTCGAAATAATTTATTAGGGTTTTGGTGGACGCGCCGTGTTTATTGACTCTCAATTATTACTAAATTGCTTGATGCGTTAAAAGGAAAACGTTACACAAAAAATTGCTTAAATGTACTCTGTTGCATCAAGACAATGCTCTCAGTCAAACCTCTTGTGTTCCAATGGGAATTTATTAAACGGAATTCCAATTGATCGAAAATCCCACCCTATCTGTCAAATTAGGCCCCTAGCAACTACAAGCCTCGAAACTAAAATAATATTATAAACAGTGAATGAATGATTTGAAGAGGTTAAAGAATATTTCCTTAACGGTTATCAGGGGCGGTTCAAAGATAGGAATCTTCGTACATACTAAATTAATGAATTATATATTGTTATGATAAATTAACTTGGGAAATTAATTGGGACAATCGATACAGTGTCGACAATTGGTACGACATTCACATAGAAACTAAATGTCACAACGTAAATGTTAATAAAAATAATTACAAAAGTTCAATTGTCACAAAATTGTAAGTATAATTTGAAAATATAAAATATTAAATTAGCAATATATTTTATTTTTTCAAATTATAGTCACAATAAAATAAACCTTTTAAACGATAACCAATCAAATAAATTTAGACAAAATATAAAATGCATATGAATTTACCTTAAGAAAAAAAAATGTTTTGTTGGTGAAAGGGTTGTAGTACAATCAACCACTTTGCCAGAAGAAAACCAATTCCCTCAACAAAATGGCGACCACAGTATTGGATTGGAGCTTCTTCAAAATAATGGAATTAAAACAAAACAATCTCACGATAATGCAAGATTTCTTTGGTATTTACTTACCACAATGAGTTAGTATCAATAAGTACTATGAAATCAATTATTTGTCGAAACTGTAATAATATTAGATTTCAAATTTTTATTTATTGAGATATCTTCAAAAACATAGAACAAAGCTGAAGAAGGAGAACCAACAACCTAAAGC
This sequence comes from Psylliodes chrysocephalus, assembly GCA_927349885.1. Classification (NCBI taxonomy): domain Eukaryota; kingdom Metazoa; phylum Arthropoda; class Insecta; order Coleoptera; family Chrysomelidae; genus Psylliodes; species Psylliodes chrysocephalus. Next base: position 80,038,092 of record OV651814.1, on the reverse strand, counting down.
CAATGCTCATGTTACCCGCAATTTTGTACATCTTTATTACACCATTGTTCATGGCAGGTAGTGAAATTGTAACTTCATCACACTTAAATATTGGCATAGGAATCTTATGTTCAAAGTAGTTAGTCCCGGTTATTTTGGGGGTCTAACTTATTCGCTCCGTGCGCGACAGCAGCCCCAATTCGTTTTGGTACTAAGGGACTATTTCTGCGTATACTGACGAATACAATTTTTAATGGAATTCGTAATTAAAAAGTATATATGTTAGTTTTAATAAAAGTATATGGATTTGTAAAACAAGTAATACATTAATTTATTATTATTATTATATATTTTGATCGCTTAAATTAGAGAAAATTATGTATAATCAATAAAAATCAATAATGAAATATAGGCAGGCAACAGTATTTACTGGAAAATGTATGAGAAGTTGCCTAAGTATAATAAGTTGTCATTGAAGAATTAGCCTATTCAGTTAAAATATAAAAAAATACCATTAATAATATCGTGAAGTTAAAATGTATAAAAAAGGATCGTTATTTATATTTTTATTTTTGTTCTAAAGAAAACATAGAATGAATGATTAAAACTGGTTTCCCATCAGTAAGTCACAAAATTGCATTCCAGTGTCACATATAATAATCAAAGGCACAAATCTTGAAATCTAGTCCTTGCTGAATGAACATTTAAGAATTAAAGGGATATTAAAGAACATTGTAAAATGATAATTTATTGTTTATTTAAAACCTTTCAAGTTTCTGATGTCTACTATTTTCAGCATTACTGTTATTATTACAAAAATAAAGGTAATTTTTCTTCTTATTGTACACTTATCCATTTGTTTCTTTGATTTAATTTCCACTTTGCTACTGACATTTTTTATATAAGTTTCACTGTTTTTTTTTTTGCTAGTATTTGTACAACTTTTAATACAGCAACTCCGGTTGCTTATTGTATTGTTCTTGCCTACTTTCTTGAAAAAAGTAAAATGTATACGTGTATTTGATATGCCAGAATTACAAAATATCGCCCTAAAATGCACGAATTATCCGCAGCTAGCGCTAGTATCGCTTTTGCTTCCCTTTACATGACTTCGCACGGAGCGAATATCTTACAATTTTGGTGTTTTCTCCTTTTGTTGTTTTGTTTGTTTTATTTTTAGGATATACTCTCTTATTAGTGAATGGACGTCTACCATTGCCTACAGCTTCAATTTGAATTCAACAATCAACTACCTTGGCTAAAACCCAGGGTATGTTACTATACATATTTGTCATTATAAATGGATTTCTCCTGTTATGGTGCTCGTTTACTTTGATCAATCAAGCTCTATAAGCAATGAAGCCTGTTGATTCTAAAAAAAATCTGAATTAAAATGGGGGTAAGGAGGGGGGGTTGAAAAAAACATTTAAATCAAAAACCAAAAGCGATTTAAAATAATCGATTAATCGAAAATAATCAATTAATCGAAAAAATCTAAAATAATCGATTAATCGAAAAAATTGATTAATAAAAAATAATCGATTAATCGAAAATAATTCAGTAAGAGAAAATAATTGATTAATCGAAAATAATCGATTAAGCAAAAATAACTGATTAATCGGAAATAATCGATAGTCGAAAAGAATCGATTCCTCGAAAATAATTGGTTATCGATTAAATTCTGGTGAATATATTTTAAATAAAAAATAGTAATTGAACTCTTGCTAACAAAATATCATAAAAAAAAATAATTAATAAAACAGATATAAAACTTATTTAGAACAACAAAATTTTTGGTAAATCTGAAAGGTAAACACATGAACAATATAAAATTTACAAATAATTATAATATATATAAATGTTATAACATTATAAAATATATACATAATTTTTTTTATATTCCATTAAATCTGACACGCCAGTGTGATTTATATTACATTTTAATAAAATTCAGTTATAGCACATTTTATTTAAAATATTTTGTTGTAAATACGATAATAACTATTAGTAATAGCAGTTTGTGTAACACGAGTGGGTATGATGATCATATCGCACGAAAACCAAATTTGAGCACGACGCCGTAGGCGGAGTGATCAATCGTCTGAGTGCGATGTAGACAATCCACTCGAGTTGTACAGAATATTTTTTCTACGACCCACTAACCAAAATTTACAAATAAAAAAAATAGACAAAATAACTAAATTTAAAATAATTTATGACTTTTAATATTTTTTAAAATAAAATAAACGAAAAAAAAAAAGAAAAAAGTTTATTTCATTTTTCCCCAACCGAGAATCGAACTCGAATATTCAGTGTGGAAGGCAAGAACGCTAACCACAAGACAACCTATTCTTTTATTTTTGTTGCTTTAATACTCGTAATTAAATTGACTTCATATAGTTTTATTTAAATTATCAAATTATTTATAATTATAGACGAAATTAAAACAGAAATGCTATTATTTATCGGTTCTACACAAGAATAACCCATTTTAATGTATGTTTAATCTCAATAACTAAAAATATACTAACAATTAGTTTGATAGAATTGTCACTTATTTAAAATTTTAAAAATAATAGTGGTTAGGTGTCCAAAATATGAACTGTGATTGGTGGATTTCATTTTTTGCAGTGTTCTCACTATCTAGGGGTGTTCAAAATAATAAATTATTTTAGATTATTTTCGAATAATCGATTTATTTCGATTAATCGATTATTTTCAATTAATCGAATATTTTCTATTAATCGATTATTTTCTATTAATCGATTATTTTCGTTTAATCGATTAATTTCGTTTAATCGATTAATTTCGTTTAATCGATTAATTACGATTATTTTAAATAATCCATTATCGATTACTTATTTTGATAATTGCCCAACCCTAATAATAGCAATGATAAAGGAAGGTCAGCAGGATTGGTTTGAAATAGTGTATTCTGTAACAAGGTTGGAATGAAAATTCGATGCGAGTGGAAGAATCACGGGTATCGGATTTTCATTCCAACAGAGTAACAGACTGTACTTTCTCCACGGCCACAGACATAGTAGGAGTTAAATATAGTAAAATGAAACTTTGAACAAGTTGAAATATTTTATTTAAATTATTTGCATAATTTATCTGTTCAAAAAGAATATTCTCAAATTCCATATAAGAATTCTAATCACCAATTTTTGAATTTATATTTGACTTAACAAAGTAGTGGAGAAAAGTTTTTCTGTATTAAATTATATTACTAGTATACAACGGGACAGGGCTGCCGTTTCAGTACAATTGTACTAAATTTAGTACATTTCTCACATCAAAGTACAAAAGTATATTTTAAGTCAAATCAGTACAATTTGAAATACTCGTCTTTGTGGTACCATCTATGTATTGAAAGCCTAAATTTTCTGATAATAGGGGTAAGTATTGTAAATATTGGCGGTATTTTCCCTAAAGAAAAGGGTTGTTACTTAAGGTATATACCTATAACGATCAGAAACCGGTCACCGACTCCAGGATTCTGCGCAAATTATCCACTGCGCAAAATTATGATGTAAGTTACTGGTTTGTGATCGTACAATTTATTTTTACCTACCTTGATTAACAGATAAAACTTGCCTTAAAACTTGATTAAAATAATAAAATGCAAAAGAAAACTCTATATTCATATTATCGTTTTGATATATTCCAGTGATATATTCCAATTCCAATTTTTCAAGCAACAAAAACAAAACTCCCATTCATCCTACAGTTGACATTTGACATAACAACTGTCAACATACGTGACAGTTTTGACAATTGACAGTCCATCTGAAATTTAGTACAATTTAGTACATTTTCCTCGAATTTTCTAGTACATTTCTAAATATCTCCGCGGCAGCCCTGCAACAGGAGTGGATATGATGGCCAAACCGCACGAAGATGGAGTTTGAGCACGACGAGGTAGGCGGACAGCTCTATCGTCTGAGTACGATATGGTCAATCCACTCGAGTTTTACAGTATATTTTTTCACTTAAATAAAATTTAAAAAATAATAGTAGTCGGGTGATCAAAATATGAACTGTGATTGGAGGATTTAATTTTTTGCAGGGTTCTTATTAGGTAGAATGCATAATATGAAATATATTCGTTCATTTGAACGCAATGGCATACTTTTTCGTTTCGTGATCTGTGCGTAGATAAGCTAATATCTATGTGGGTGTAGAAAAAAACGTTTTCCAAAAAATTACTATATATAATGGCAAATTATTTCATTTCAAGTGGATTACTCCCTCTGCATATAAAAATTAAGGTGCTTACCAGTTTGTAGTAGGTATAATAGATTGATAAATGAAATTAACCAATATTTGAATGTCCTTTGAACATTTTTTAACTCTTATTTATCAACTAAATGTAAACATCTAATATGGACAAATAACTACCTAATACAGCACGTCCTACATTTCAAGAATAATATTTACTTTTCATAACTAACAAACGGCAGCTCTGATAAATGAAAGCAAATATATGAGCTGACGCTAGTGTAGATTTACAATATGTTGTAAGTATACAATGTACAATGCAAATCTTGAGCCATAAACGTATAATGGTATCTAGACGACTTTGAAGCTGATCTGTCTAGTAAATATTTGATAATAAATTTAAAGAGCCCCTTAAGTGATGCAAGAAATTTAAGGCGAACTATATAGAGAGAGAATAAAAATAATATGCTATATATCTAAGCTATATTTGGTAATAAAAAAGTATTTACATAATAAGTTCGTCCAATGAAACTGTCAGTATTTTTAAGGTTCGGATGTCCTTAAAAAGATGAAAAGTTTTTGTTTCAAAACCGTAACGTCTTCAATTAAATTAGTCAGTTTTAAATAGAGCGACGACTTCTGTTTAAAAGTTTACTTATTGTTAAAAACTAGACAACCACTTTAGGCTTTTTTGCTCCATTTTGCCCTAATAATAACCTCTTAAAAATTTCGCGTGTGTTATCACCTTGAATATACAGGGTATTCCTTAATGACATGCTAATATTTAAGGGGGTGATTATTGGGCCATTTTAAGGAAAAAACTTTATATGGACGTATGTCCTAAACCTCCCTAACTTTTGAGATACAGGGCGGTAAAATTTAAAAAAAAAATAGTTTTTTTAAAATAACTGTGATACTATTATAGATGTCTCTATAACATTTAGCACACGTCTTCTATGAATCAAGATGCATTTTCCGATGTAAAAACCAGTTCATTATTTTTAGCAGTGGCGTCCGTACGGGTTTTGCATTGAATATTTTTGGAGAAAAAATGGCACTTTACTGCCTATTCTTGAAATAAAAATATTTTTGGAATCCTCATTCATTTCTGAGAAAATTTAATTTCCTAATTTTCTTTCACCATGGTATGCGCTTAGAAAAATAAAAATCGTTTTACTTTAGGGTCAAATCTGATGCGGTGACTGTTGCTAAGAAATCTTTTTTTTTCTTTTTTCAAGCTATTGAGTTCATTTCATATCAAATCCTAATTAATTCAGAAGTAAGTAACTTATTTTAAGAATAGGCAGTGGCGTACCATTTTTTTCTTCAAAAATATTCAATGCAAAACCCGTACGGACGCCACTGCTAAAAATAATAAAATTGCATCTTGATTTATAGAAGACGTGAGCTAAATTTCATAAAGATATCTACAATAGTCTCACAGTTATTTAAAAAAAAAAACAATTTTTTTTTTGAAAAATTTACCGTCATGTATCTCAAAGGTTTAGGACATATGCCCTTAAGAAGTTTTTTCCTTAGAATGGGCTCAAGAATCACCTCCTTAAATATTAGCATGTATATCTGCCAATACCATTTTTCTTCTACAGAATATATTTACAGAAGAACTGAATATATGTCATAATTAAGTTTAGTATCCATAATCGATAAAAATCACTCGTTTAAATAAACTTATTTCAACATAAAAATTTAAAATTTTAAATAAAAGTTTCTAAAAAATAAAACGGTTTCTATTGGCTCATATAACTAGAAATGGGTTAAAGGGAAGTTTTATCCGTACCAACCCCCTAGTTACGGGGTAATGAGCAGAGCTGCTCCAGAAAGAAAATGGAGGAGTTAAATTTTTGTTAATCTGAAAAAGCAAAATTCAGCTAAAATCAATAAGTCTCACTTTAATTAATTTAAGTTAGTGGTAAACACTTAAGTAAGTCAATAACTTAACTGGTCCGGCACTCTGCCGGTAACGTAACTGGTCCGACGTAGTCTATGGGACTACGTTTTTCCGGAGGGCAAAAAAAATAAAATAAGCAAAATGAAATGTTTTATTTAACATAGATGTTAAAAACATTACCTAATAATAATATGTAAAAATAAACATATTTAAAACTAAATAAAAATAAAATTAAACCCAAAACTAAAACTTGCACAGAAATTTTGAAAAAGTACATATTTTTAAACAAAAGGCAAAAAATACAAGAAAAAAAAACGTTTTTTATATTGCAATAATAAATTGTCGAAGTGTTAGGTAAACAAAAACAGTTGATTTCCAGCATGAGCCAAAGTTAAATACTCTTTAATATTTTGCCATATTAATAGAATAAGGTTATATTATAGGTGTACAAAAATTAGCAGTTTATTAGTGAACATTATCCAGATGCTTGGAAATCAATGTTATGTTTCACAACGCAAATAAACGGTTTTTGTTGTAGTACTACCCGACAGGCGGTAATATTATGCCAGCAACATCGTAATTGATGAATTTTGTTGAAAGATGGAATTACTATATGATTTCATAGTAGGTTACATAAAGAAGTAACAAGAAATATAAGATATCTGGATAATAATGAGGTACTGTAGCGTTTATTCATTTAAAACAGTTTAATATTTTAACTTATTTACACTAAATACTCTAATTTATTTAATAACCATATTTATTTGTACTCAAAACCTACACTGATTTATACTAGACACTTATTTTCTAATTTATTTAACAATATTTATCTTTCAATTCGAATATATATCTTAAAATAAACTCAAAAAGCAAAATTAGTCTATTTAAATGCGGCACTGGTTCCTGTAAATTCTAGATGGTCTAGAAAGTTCTCGTCCTCGCATCGGATATACTTTAGACGGTTACAGACAACTCGAGAAACATCACGTAGACGCCTGAACGTTTCTTCATCGACTGACGATAACGGAACATGAGCAGGATCAGACTGGTCGAAAACGACATTGCCCCGTCCTTAAGAGACAGTTGCTCCTGGAACTTCTACTTACAATTTCCAGTTGCATTGAAGTAACAAGGGACGGCCTCCGCTGTAACTTGGACCATGAGCGAATAGCTCCAGACAAGTATTTGTTCCGGTATCTTTGGAAGATTATTTCCACCGTTTCGAATAATTCTCCAGTCCAGCTGGTTGCACTCTATCTTGGCTAGTTTACTGTACATTCGATTCCAATACGTTCTACCTCAAACTAAATAATGTTTCCCATACATCATGATAAGTGGATCGATCTTGGAAGGCGTTCTTTGGAACCAGGTAGAAAAGGTAACGTAATCTATCTAGAAGTTTGATGAAAGCTTTTCCAGGGGCTGGTAACTGACTTTGAAGTTCTGGCAATCGACCAAACTTCTTTGGGGATACAGATGCCAGTCCTCGTGCGTGATTGATGCTGGCGGAAGTGCTATGGACCAGCGAGTATTTATTTGAAACCGTGAGCAGATCTTGTTGTTCGGTTGTAACACCATATCTTGCTTTTTTAGTACCTCCTAATGGACCCATAAATTCTTCAAAAACAAGGTTGGGTGTTTCTTGGAGTTGGTGTACTTCTTTTTCACGGTCACCTTCAAATGGCGCCAGCCGGTTTTGACGCACTACCTTCAGTTTACCGTTTGGGATCTTACTTATACGGTAAATTATTTTTTTTTTGTAATGAGGTATGGATCTTCCTAAGACCTTTGAAGGTTCGGAGAATAACCTTTTTTCTTTTTGGTTTATAAAGACAGAACGCCCCCAATGTAGATCCACAAATTATGAATATTTTGCTTCATTAAACCGTTTATGTATAAAATATACTGTTTATCAGATAGTGGTATTATCCTGTAAAAAGGTCTTCAACCGTTATAGGCCTATGTAAAATTATATGGGTGACCTCGTTCTGTGCTCTATATTTAAGAAAAACATCAAACTTAAACACCCAAAAAGTTTGTTACGACAAAACTTCGCCAAATTTCATTTGTTGATCGAAATACGTACGTAGCCGTTCTCTTATATCCCTATCTATGCCATTTAAACTTTTTCACCCTTCAAGTTATCTAATTTACATCCTTAACTTAATTTCAACAAGCAAAAACTTGAGAGAAGTTTCATCATGATCTCGAGTTGCTCAATGCGATAAGGTTAATAAGGAAATTTAACATCCGTTCTTGATAAATTGATCAACATTTTGGACGGGGTCTCCCTAAAGATTTCGTTCTAAGTGGTATACATTTCAAAGAAAAAAGCTCGACACTGTCTTCCCGAAAAATTTAGAAATTGCGACTGAAAACAATATACTCTCATAAATAAGTTGTAAGTGGGTAAATTCTTATGAAGTTCAACTTAAAGTAAATTTTTTCTACGACTCGTAAAAAGACAACTATCGGATACAATATTCTTTTCACAAAAAATTTATTTTCGGCACTAGTAGAAAAAAATCCTATAACAAGTTTCGTTCTATATTTTCACATATCATTCGCCTGGTACCTAATATTTTGACTAAAATTTAAAATAACCCTCATTTTGTATGGTTTTGCGTCAATTGTTTATTTGAAATTTTACGTTCATTATTTAAAACTGTCAGTTGTTGAGTATTAAACAACTAGTTAAGGTTTTTTTGTAGATTCTAATATAAAATACAGCATTTTTTACGTTTGTCTTTATTTAGTTTAATACATGTCATTATGGGGTTTACAGAAAAAGTATAGTGTTTTTCACGTGAATATTACCATCCCTGGGTTCGTCTCGATTGGCAAATTGTTCTCTCGCTTTCAAAAATATTATTCAATTAAATTTAACACGACGTTATACAATTAGTAAGACAAGTTTAGATTAATTTCTTTTTTAGTTATATTACACAAAAATAGTACTTTTACAAGGAAATCTACCAACCAAGTGGTTTCACACATGAGTTTACAAACTGTAATGCCCATGAAGTGCAAACAAAGTAGACTCAAGACCAAGAAATGATAAATTTGCTGAGCCTTCTCTGGACTAGTTCTTTAACCTTTGCATTGCCCTGATATCCTTCGTTGCCTGATACCCAAAGGTCATTTTATTTTGATTACTTAGCTCTCTCAGGTCTTTTACCAGTCATGATTTGATTTCTAGTGAGAGAATTCCCTTTAGTGTTGCTTGGCTATCAGAGTAAATAACAATAGCTTTGCCTGATACTTGCTGATTTAATATTCATCTTGCATAGTTTTATATAACCATTAGTTTGGCTGACAATACTGTTGCGTATTTTCCTACATTCAGCAAAATTGTTATTTTCGACGTTAGTCTAAAGATTCCAGCACCTACTCTTTGTTTGGTTTTTGAACTCTGTATACCAGACGAGTTCAGTTCAGCTGGTATTTGAATTTGAAAATTTAATAATACACTTCATTGCTGTAATTGGTGTAGTAGGCATGGCTCCTATAGCACGTATACTTTGTCGCCTCCTTACTTAATTGACGCATAAAATTAATATACTACATACAATCTCTTAAGACTGGCAGGCTCCTTTCGTCTAATTTACATAATTTGTCAATTATTTTCCTGGAACAATATTTTGAGAGAAATTTAATGAAAGGTGTGACCGAAAAAAAAACTCATTTTGGTACATCTTTTTGTCTCAAATGGCAATGTAACATTTTACACTCAGCACAATTATCGTATAGTGAGAGCGCAGAGTGGGTCACTGACAAATCAGAAAGCTGCAATGCTATTTTGTACAATGTTTTTTATTAGGGAATATATTTCAATCTATTAAAAAAATGTAACTTTGAAGCATCAAATTAATTTCTGCATGATATCTTTGTACTATTTATCATGTATACTAAACACAATGACACAATATTACTAAGTTTTATTGTTAGCAATCGCTAAAATAACACTGTGCATAAATATTGTTTAACTAATTTGCTTATCTGTTTTAAATCACGATTATGTACAAGGTTAATTATTTAATAATCATTAAACAGAAAAAAAATAACTGTAATTTATGAAAAGTCTTGGACAGACGCGCTGAACTTTTACCACCGGGTAGAATTCTCTGTGTAGGAGACTTTCTTGGTACCCGGTATATTTAATAGCAACTCTAGATCGCCGAGACTCAAGTCGGAGGCTCTCTCTGAATCTGGATCGCAAAAGGTTGAATCGCTATTTGGACTAATAAGTCGAGGTTCGTAATCTATGAGATATTGGAATTGGTAAGTATTATGTATATTTGGGTTGAGCTCATATTTATGTCGATTTGTGACATATCGCTTATTTGCTACAAGAACGTCATAACACAAAAATGTTATTTTACAGAATGATCATTTTAGAGAAACCGACATTTTTTAAAATTATTTTATCAACAAAATTGAAAGGGTATGTTCTTTATACAGAAACGACACTTCCGTAGTTATGGTGGTATTCGCGTGACGGCGCTACTACCATTGACATTTTTCAAGTTTAAGTATGTTAAGGAGGTCCTTTCGCCACCAATTTTAAATAAAATATATTAGAATATGACTAAAATTATTTTTTTTTCTCATAGTAGATGTCCTTATTTATCTAATAGTGAACTTTTAACTATACCTTACCGTGCAAATTTTTGAGAATTTTTTTTTAAATGTGTGTGTTTGTACAGTGTCTTATGAGAAAGTAAGGCTTCAACAACAATTTTCGAATTATAATTAATTTTACTATTATTTATTGATTAGATGGAGTAGAAAAAAACTAAAAATAAGGTTTTTGAAATATTTAGGTTTTGTTTTTTACAATAAAATATATAGGTTACCGTGGAATTTATTGAGAAATTATTATTAAAAAATCACAAAAAATTTTCAACTAGGTTACTTGAAAATTTTTTGTGATTTTTTAATATTAATTTCTCAATAAGTTCCACGGTTTACTATATATATTTTATTGTATAAAACAAAATCTAAATATTTCAAAAACCTTATTTTTAGTTTTTTTCTACTCCATCTAATCAATAAATAATAGTATAATTCGAGAATTGTTGTTGAGGACTTACTTTCTCGTGAGGCACTGTACAAATACTCACATTTAAAAAAAAAAAACTCAAAAATTTGCAAGGTAAGGTATAGTTAAAAGTTCAGTAATAGATAAAAAAGGACTTCAACTATTAGAAAAAAATTAATTTTAGTCATAATCTAATAACTTTTTTTTTAACATTGGAGGCGAGAGGTGTGGCGAAAGTACCTCCTTAAATCAATGAATTAAAGATTTTTTAAGTTGTGTCAGTACTCTCGCAAATGAGGGGAGTATTAAAATAGTAATTTGGCCTAATCGAGTAACGTTTTACAGTAAAAATATAGTCCAAATACGAAAGAAAACATTTTTAGATATCCGAGAGACGATATTAAAATTTAGATTAGAGGAAAACCTTTGTACCGATTTAAGTGACATCTAATGGCAATTATAAAAAGTTTAGATGTAACACTTTACTAGATAATAGTGCTTTTCTTTACGATATATATTGTGCCAATAACTTAAAAATTACAATTTTTGATTTATGACGTTCTTGTAGAAAATGAGCGATATTTTAAAATGTTATTTTATATGTATTTTGATGAAAACTGTATTTCATTCATTGTTTTTATAAAGTCTATAATATTAAAATAGAATCCTTAAACCCTTGAGGGCTATAAAGCCAAGCTTTAAACTACATGTATTGTTTACACTTTTGAAGCCCCTAGTTAAATATTATTGGTTATCCCTCTCGGACTTATCTAGTCACATTATTATTATTACCCACGTTTGCTCAAAAGATCATAATTGTGACAATTTTTATTCAAAGAATAAGTTATAACATGAAAATACTAGTCTTCGGAAAACCTAAATTTTGGATTCAATAAGAAAGAGTCCTACTTTGTAAGTCAATTGTAGATAACTATTTTATTTTCTATTGACCTCCCTGTTTAAGCGTTATTTATCATTTGATTCAGTATATATTTACAAAAACGAAAATTAAAAACATGTCGTCGTAACAAAATTTCAGCTAACAAATGAAACTATATGAAAACCTCGCTGGACCAGATGTAATAGAATGAAAACATCAAAGCGAGTATATTATCCGGCGCAATAAAAATTAATTTTGGAAAAAATGGGCAGTAAATTGAAAGCAAAGCCGACTGCGGTTGGCGAATCATTTGACAATTCCAGAGTGGTGCATTCGTAATTAATTCTGACTGTTTACACAGCCAATATTTGTTTGTGATAACATAATCTCCGGCCCGAGCGACCTCTCTGTGCCGTATCGGGCATTAATTATATCATACAGCTTCATACCGCGTTGCAGTGGATACGAAAAATTAATGGACCGACAATGATTCTCGATATCCCCCAACGAATTGGGTGAGTGTTATCTTTGCCGTCTTGATAAACACATTGTTTATATTTTCGTACTACTAACTTTGTATTTTTCTTTTTTTATATCTGCCAATGTCAATAGTTTCATTAAAAACCCATGGGGAAACCTGGAATATATTTTTGAACAAGTGAATCACTTTTAACACTCTCCTAATAAATACTTATTTGTTTAACTAGTGCAACAAATTAAGGTTTTTGCACACAACATTTTTTATACGATCGAATTAATTAGTTTTTATTTTAAAAATTTCATTAAAAAGTATTTTACAATACAAACAATATTAGTAATATGTACAATAACATGCACAGTTTAAACTAACGTTATTTTTATAAGTTTTGTTATTTACTTGTTTTGAATTAATTTAAATTTTTATTTCGCAGTTAGAGCAATTTATTATGGTAACTGATGGACAAACTTCATTTCCAGTTAAGTTTTTAAATGTTTTTCTCGTGGAGGTCTCAGGTTCTTCACTTACTCTTTCGGATTGTTTTGAAGTTTCCGGTACTGGTACTTGGTTGACCTTACAGAATTAGACCTACAAATTAGTCAAACATGACCTTAATTTGTCTTACTGTTTTTGCTGGAAATATATAAATGTGATTAGGGGATAAACGACTTCGAATCAAATATTCATTGTCAAATTGTTAGGTGGCCACTCTAATAAAGGGATATTAACATCATTTAGATAACCAATAACCTGTCTAGTCACATGGGGACGAGCGTTGTACTACATGAATAAAAAATTAGATCCAACAAACGGAGCAAAAGGCATTATATGTTGGGAATTCATACATCTCGTACTTACAGGGACCAACTCCGTACGAGCATCGAAGCAAATTCTTCACAAAAATATTTTAGAACTACCACCAAAAGGTACTTTAAAAGATATATTACAGCTGGCAAACCTTTCTCCTCGCCTTCGCCAGACACGCTCACGTCCATCTGCAGCTTTTAGGCTAACTCTAGTTTCATCGAAGAACAGAACTTGTTTTCAATCATTGATGGTCCAATTCTATTGAATTTTTGAACCTTGTTGTATAATCATCGGTTATTGTTAAACATAGTTTTAAAAATGACATTTGTACTTTGAGTATAAACAGTTTAAAATTACACTACTGATAGCTAAATTGAGATCACATAATTCTGTGTACAAACCGCCCTTGGTAGATTGGTTCTCACTCTCCTGTCTCTCTGAGTAATTTGTCTCAAAAAAAGATCATCAATTTTATTAGTGCAACGTTTTTGTCCTTCTCAAAGTTTATTATCGTACGAGCCTGTTTCATTATGCGGTCTCACTATGTGACTGATGCTGGAATAATGTCTTTCAAAAAAAAAAAAAAAAAAAAACAAAAAAAAAATATTTTGTATTGAATATCCTTTATCCAGGAGAGTCGATACTCGCACTGCCTTCTCCATTGACAAATTTCTTTGGCCTACTTCATTTACTCGCAAATGATCTTCCAAACATGCATGTGATAAAAACAATCACAATCAAAATCTTGAAAAACTTGCTTCTCACAGATGGTCTAAGATCCGAAGTAAGGTCGACCTTCACCCATCTGTTTAATGGATGAAAGTTTCTTTCTATTAAATAAAATATGTTTATAAATATATCGCAAATTGGTTGCCTGAGAAAATACGGTCCACAATATTTATTTTATTAAATTAAAAAAAAACTACACCATGTAAAGATTCCCCAGATGCTTGGACTATGCCCAAACTTCTTTAATCTGCTCACCGCAGGATGGATTAAAGCTTAAGTTTAAAATTTGGTGTTTTTCTCTTTATTCTGTTTTTGAGTTTTCTTCAAAATTCGAAATTTGCACTTTTCCTCAAATATCTCAAATTAGGTCCATTTTAGGAAAATCATCTGTACACAGAAAGGAAAGTAAAAAATGGTCGTGACTGTATTTTCTTAGGCAACCCATTTGCGGTATATTTAAAAACATATTTTATTTAAATAAAATATAAATATAAAAAAATATTTAGAAAAAACTTTTATTCAGTAAACAGATGGGTGAAGTTCGATCTTACTTACGGATCCTTCACCAAGACACTTTGCTTTAAAGAACATTTTAGTCTAAACGAGATTTAATACAAATTACTATCGAAACAAGGCTATATGATACTATAATTAGCTTAAATAACAATTGTCACTGTTAAACAAGGTCCATGGTCTAATTGTCGTACAATAAGTTATCAATAAATATAAAATATCCAAAAAAATATGAATGGTGCGTTGATTTTGTCCAGGAGTTTATTTAAATTAGCAGGTTGAACTGAACTTTTCTCTTATACAAAATCTAGTGTGAGGTGTGACTTGTAGACTGGATCGAAGATGCATATTTTAATACATTTCAACAAAATTCAAATATCTCATATTAGCGCTTATTACAAATGATTGAGCTTTGTTTGTCGGGTATCGAATTTTTTTTTATTAAGTTAAAAATTAACATAATTTGCATTTATTAGATATTTATTATCTGGAGCTTCAATTAAAAGTTTGTCAAATTTCTGCCTGTTAAAAAATTTTAATTTCGTGAGAGCGTATCCTACCGACTTTTTCTTTAAAATTGGAATTTATTTGATAAATTGCCGAATTTTCACTTGTTAATTAAAAGGGTATCCTTAAACATATCGTGCTTAAACATTAAATAATCTGACCACAAGGTCGATGACTTTAGTATATCTGATTTTTATAATTTTTATAACAAACTTCGTGTCACATCAGTCTATAAACCGTCTATAACAAATGTCATACATTTTTTAGATTTATCGGGTATCGGGTAATAAATCTGCTGTAGTTTCATCTGCTATTATATTTATATTTGGAGGAGTACAAATAATTCTTCACTCTCTGAACTCGTCGTTTTTTACAGCTTTACAACAATTTTAAACTGTTAATTTGAAATTAATTACGGAAATTTTCAATCTCAGGCGCTATCCCTAGGTAACTATGAATATGCCAAGATTTGGAGTAATCAAAATTAAAGTAAACATGTTTTTTGCATTTCAAGTTTTGTACATTACCAAGTTCATTACAAAAAAACATGCCCTCTTTAGATTAAACTCTTAATCAGTAGAGTATCCAGAGTATTTTATGCACTAGTGTAAAAAGTTAAACATTTGATACAGTAGAAATTCCAAAAAGTAGTTTGATCTTAGAAAAATTACATTTTTAACACTGAACTAAATACCAAAAATCTACTTTTAATTGACTTTATACGTTTTTTTCTAAAGCAAGTAAAATTGACTTTTTTTTTATTCTGGTGTCATCGGCGTCGACTACTACGGCCATTAGCCTCGTGTTCTGTGTAGGCTTTGTTACTGTTTCCCAGCGCCACTTTAGGAACAGCACTGTTAATTAGAACCCAACAGTGAATGGTCGAGTGGGGAATCCTACCAAGGCATCAGAATTAATTTTAAATAATTAAATTAAATGAAAAAATCCCGGCCAACGGTGGGATTCGAACCTGAGACCTTCCGATGTCAAAGTCATTACTCTAACCACTGAGCCAACCCACCCTCCTAAATTGACTTTTTAATAATTATTTTAGTCAACATAAAGATTATTGTTTTTAGTAAGTAGAATTCCAGTTTAAAATAAATATCTATATCTGTTCTTTAAAGTTTTCAGCACTGGAGGACGAATAACAATTTCTTTTCTCTTTTTCTGTTGATCATTTTATATCTGTGCACAATCAGACAAGAGACAATGTTTGAACAGGACGTGAATTCATGGGAGAGACTTGTTTAGTTGTTCTATTTGATTTTCGTGAATATCTGTATTCATGGAACGTGTTAGAGTCCTCAAGCGAGTGAAAAATTGCCGCGAGAAATAGATGTGGATAAAATAGGACGTGATAATGAAATAAATCCAGATATAAAAATTGAAAATTTTGCGGCATTGTTTTTGTAAATATATCGTATATTTGTGAACCTTGTTTTATCGCAAAGGTTTTTGATAATTTTGTAAATAAATAGTGACAAATATATGGCCATTTAAAAATATTGACAACCTACCTACAGTGTGGCCAGACAAAAACGAAACAGAGCCATTATCTGGAACTCCGTCAATATTTTAAGTACAAAAACGGGGCTATTCTTTCCCGGTATATTCGACTCTGCCAGTTTAACCCCCCAAGCAAGGGGTGCAGTGGTAATTGTGGTCCTGACATTTGCAGTAAAGAATTTTTTTGTAATACGACCTAGGTTCTAAGAATTTTTTTTTACAATCGGCATGGCACTTGCGTTCCGCGGATTATTCTATGAATTACATAATATCTAAATCAACTAGACTGTTAATGTACCTGTTCTAGCATTACCAAAAAATTCTCTTTTACAGAAGAGTTTTATTGTATACTGTTTGAATAAAATTAAAGACTTTTGAAAATAAAAAATTATTATGTAAATGATTCTTGCTTTTTGGTCTAATTTACAGAGGTGCACTCTACATTGTTCTGCAATTAGCTGTTTTCGAGTTATGGTGTATAATTCATTTTTTTAAATGGGCACTATACTTTTTCGGTGTAGTATAACTTACGTTTTTAGAATTTTCAGAATTATAATGACTAAAGCAGTAGCAAATATGGAAAGGGTGACCATCTGGTTATTTTCTAAGACCGTCTTTTTATAATATTTGGGTTATATTCCATTCTTAGCAATACAGTGTGTTCCAAAAGGTAGGCGCAATATAGAAAAAAATTATTCTTGATAAAAGTTGGTCTTTCAACCATGGTATTAACGCAAAATTAAAAAATAAAATACCATTATTTTAAAAATATAGAGACAAGTTATTTAAAAAAAATTAGTTTAAAAAATAATTTACGCCTAAATATAAAATAACAGCCTCTTATTTCAAAAGAATATTTTTTCTATTTTTTTTATCAAAGTTCGTAGTTAACTGTTTACATGTGAAATTATTTACCACAGATAATTCTATGTAATGGTATTTAATTAAAATAATAGATTTAACCTAGTTTAACTATGCTCATTTTTTAAGTACAGGCAGTTGCAAAAAGGCTTACTAATTTATTTTAATCCATTAAAACAATTTTATTTTTAAAATCTAAGACCTTAAAAACAAGATTTAATGTCACTAAATACAGCATTTTTGTTAATATGTTGTTTATGATTCATTTTCTGACTAGGCCATGATTTCTTAATTTGACGTTTCTGTTTTCGTGTTTATTGAACTGTATTACTTAAATCAGTGTTACTCAAAGTATGCTTCGCGGAGCCCTGGGGCCCCGCAAAGCCTTTGTCGGGCTCCGCGAAAAAAATAGCAGTACTCTCGCCACAAAAGGGAGGGACCTGGCTTTAGGACCTTTTCTTTTTTAGAAACGTGTTTGGGGCTCAAAAAGTTTGAGAAACACTGGCTTAGATTATTGGATTTTTAAATACATGGGGAGAATGAATTATACAAAGCAAATATTTCTACTATCATGTTTTATGTGAAGCAAAAATATTTGTTTGACAAAAACAAATAATAAAAGTTTTAAGCAGTTGTAGCATATTTGAAAAATTTAAAAATATATTGTCTTATGTCGTCTTTTAATACAGATACATTGTTATTACTTATCATTCAATGTTTTCATTTGTAATTTAATTAAATGAAACAAAGGAAATAACAAAAAAAAAAATAAAAAAAAAATATTTTTAATTTTACAAATATTTATTTGAATACAACTCAATATTTTCAAAGAAGATTTGATATATCGGTTCATCTCTTACCCAATAACAGTTTTACTAATCCGATCATCGAGTTTTCGTTATAGCCTTTTTCGTTCAGGCGACTTTAAATTTAAATTTTGTCTTTTTATGAGAAAATCATAGTATTGAGACTAACTTTTTAAATGTTATATTAAATTAAATACATTGGGATGAGGCTTCTTCAGTAACGCGTTTAATCGGCTATTCCAGCCTTCTACGCTATTATTGGTCCTGCCTCTTCTTTTTAAAACGTTCCACATTTTTTGTGTGATTATTGGACTGCCCAACCAGGGGTTAATAAAACAATCATAAAATTCAAACCGTTTTTCATTACCAGGAGATTCTGATTGAATAGTTAACCAACTTTTATCAATGTCATTCAGTGGTAAATATGCCAATGCCCGAACACATCCTAATATGAAGCCGAATTTCCTCATTCTCATTGTATTCGCGAGCTAGCCCAAGTTCTTGTACTTTCCTGTAAAGACATTGATTAAAATAGAAATTACAGCCGTGAATTCCAATTTCCGGAAATACCAACACTTTTAATTGCGTCTATAGCTGCTTTCGTAAAATCACATGATATTGTTTTGTGGCACCATTGTCGTCAAAGTTGCTAAAAGTGTCTCATATGTTTGCCGACGTTTGTTTGACAGGAACATAACAAACTGGAATAAAATTTTTCTACACCTACATGGATATTAGCTTATCTACGTTGTTACGGGCTAAAAGTACTTTAGTGAGCAATATATTTAAAATTTACATAAGGTACCTTTTTTTATGATTCTATCATATTTTGAATCATATAAGTATTTAAATTTAATTATTTCCTTACCTCAATGCGATTTAAGAGTCAAAATAAAACAAATAAACTGTATTTAATAAAATATATTTGTATAACTATAAATTTTATATGCTATTTGTCGTGAAGAATCCAATGATTTTGTCTGGCTGGTTCCCCCATATTTCGTTTCTAAAATAAAATAAAATAATAATAAGAAATATTCAAATATTGTAAACAAACAAATATAACCTTGTCTAACAATTGTCATATTCTTCCTTGTCTCTTCTTTTAATTTCTAATTTGTCATTAATTCTTAAAACAGTAATTTCTCTTAAATTAATTAAAAGAAGAAAACAGGATACCAACTAAAACAATTAATTTATTCCTAAAACTTCGCGCCAAAATATTAGCAAAAAAAGTGGTTCTTGCCTTTTTTTGCATTGAGCACATTTTCTGAGAAAGAAGCGTGCCCGCATTTTGCGGATTTTCTTCGAAGAACCTTATATTTAGTGAACTAAAAGATTTTGTGATAATACTGAAAAGTTCCGAATATTTAGAGTTTTTCAACTTTTTATATTAACTTCAGTTGAAGCCCCTTTGTGGCCATCCATCATCTAAGGCCTCTTATGCAGACTTTCACTCTTATGCAGACTATCACTTCCACTCTTAAGCAGACTATCACTCTTATGCTGATTTTCAATCTCATTTCCATTCAAATTCCAATCTGAAGTATAAATTTTGATTTTACTATATCTAGTCTGGAACCCGGAGGTTCCTAGACACCAAATAATTTAAAGATATCAAATAAAACTAGTGGAGAAATCCAACCAGTTCATCTCTTTGGGTTTTAGATAATTGGAGACTCAACTAATGGTTAACAGCCAGAAGACCTGGAAAAACAGCTAAGAATATTTAAATACTAACTTTATCTATACCTAATCATTTTTTTTTTGCACTTGTCTTTAAACCCAATTGGTGACGTTTAATATTATTTGCTTTGATTTTATAAAATTTATTGTTTAATCTAATTTTATTAATATTATTTACTAACTATTTATTTCTAGAAATAAACTACATCTTACCGTAGGTTGTTACAGCAATTACTAAACTTTAATTCATTGTATTTCAAGCTCTTCAAGCCTTTAAATCTTCAGAATATCTTCGATTTATAATTGCTTTTCAAACTACCTAAAATCTTTTTTATTTATATAAAATAATAATTAAGGTATACAATTACTCACCTGTTTATAATCCATTTGTGCTTATTTATCTAAAACCACAAAATATATATCTACTCTCATCACTTAATAGAAAATATTCCGCACTATATTTGTTTTCTTAAAAGAACCCGAATCTGTTTTAAAAACAACCCAAAACTATTTTTAACCAGGGGCGGTTTCTCCATTGGTTCATTTGTGCAGTGAACACCCAGTTCAATTTCATAAAGACACATTATTTTAAAACTACATAAATAACATAAAAATATAAATTTAATTTTAATATTTTTATTTTCATACGTGTTAATCTATATTTTTTGGTACATCATTGCTTTCTGGCTGATCGCGTCTCTGTGGCACAATATATCTAAGTAAACCTTGTCTGTGGCGCATTATGATGAGTGAGTCTAACACGAGTGAGACGATTTGACGAATACATATAGCTAAAAAGAGATGAAAACACGCCAACAGATCCTTCAAACTGTCAAAGAACAAATTAATTGGCGCGCCGCTCACAAACAAGTTTGCCAAACCAGTATTGCCAGTCTAGTACAATTCACAATTGTACTAGATGTAGTACATTCTGCATGCATCAGTGTTCACGTGTAAAATATATGTATATATTATGTTCCTTGTTAGAGTTCGTTATCAATAAAGATCCCCTTTTTTCCTCTTCAATGAATTTAGATGTCACTGCAAATAGAATTCGAAAAATCTGGTACATTTAAGGAATCTGGTACATTTTTTAGACAAATCTGGTACATAACAAAAACATTCTGGCAACTATGTACCAAATCAAAGTACAAACTGTCAATGTCAATACTGTCATTCCATCTATTTTAATAAAATTAAGATTATTTTATTTGTGATTGTTTAAAAAATGTGTTTAATTGAGAACTGCAACTTTAATAAATTGAAGGATGTGTGTCAATGTAATTATTGTTCAAGAAAAACTTTTAAGGCAAGGTAAATAAATAAAATATTTTAAGGTTATATTTTGTTTATTTACTTTATAATAAAGCAGTAATAAAGTTTTACGACTATAATTTGTTTTATATTTTGTTTCAGTATCTAGACCATCCAAAGACAATTTCAAAATGGTCTATTTTGTACACAATTGTAAATACTATGAAGTAAGAAGTAAACAAAAAATCTGTAAATTTTTTCCCACAAAATCTGCTAAAAGGAAAAATTTAATTATTCTGATGAGGTAACTATTTGACATCATTATGGAAATGTACAATAAAAATTTGATTAAGATAAAGAGACAAATGGTTTTCACTTTAAAAGTCTAAATCAGAAGAATGGATCAGCCAATTAATTTAATATACTCGATGAGAAATTTTACCTAAGAAATGGTATGTACATTTAAATAGTTTACCTATATAAAGTTATGTTTACAATTATCAATTGTGTTACCCTCTAACCAAGGTCGTTTGTTACATACAAACTAGAAATATTTTATTTTAATGATATTTTTTTATTGCCTTGTTTGTATAATTTAGTATTTTCAAAAATATTAAATGTTATGGTAATTCGAATCACTACAGGTATTAAATAAAAATAAGGGTATTGGTAAAGTAGTTTACAGTTGGTACTAAAGAATGTCTCGAAAAAAGTCTCGAAATAAGTATCAAACGTAAATTGTGATTTTGATTAGGCATTTAACAAGTCACATCCCACATCTACATGCTCTGGCTAATCAATCCTATAAGTACATATCAAAACATTAATATACTATCTATAATTAAACAATAATTTAAAAATACAGATGAAGCCGATTTACCTATTTAAACAAAATTGTTATTATTCTATTATTTATTAAAACACATTATTTTTTAGTAAACTTGGACATGCAAAAGCAGCCATGAGGGTAGGACATTAGTGAAAGCAAGAATACTTTGGAATGTTCTGTGAAATACACTTAGAAAGTGTCATATGGAGAATTAAGTGTGATAACATTTTACGATATGCATCTCACTAGTTTAGTTCATAGATTTCTGTGTTCAATTATGTGCTGCTATTTCAAACTTTTAGTATCCTTTGATAAAAGAAGTTGAATATTATTGTTGACCTTTTTAAATTGTTTATTTCACCTCATACATTTTTTTTTCTACTCTTCATACAGTATTCTGTGAAGAGTATTATAGGTTTATTTTGTCTGTCTGTCCGATGTCAGGTTTTTTGTCTACACGATAAGTCAAAAACGAGAAATGAAATCAACTTGAAAATTTTAAGCAAAAATCAAGCTCTATAAGAGGACAAAGCTTATTGATTTTTAACAAATCTGATTAAAAATAGGGGTTAAGATGGGTTGAAATTAAAAAATCCTAAATTAAAAACGAAAAGCGATATCAACATGAAATTTTTAGTAAAAATTAAGCTTTATAAGAAGATAAAGCCTATTGATACTGAAAAAAATATGAATATATAGGGGGGTTAAAATATAAAAAAAAATCCTAACTGAAAAATGATATAAACTTGAATTGTTTAGCAAACATCAATCTCTAAAAGCAGATGAGGCCTATTGATTGTAAAAACAATCTGGTTGAAAATGGGGGTTAAGGGGGTCTGTTAAAGTACGAAGAGTATCCTCTAGAATGCCAGGCATTATATATCTTTATTCTAGTTTGTGTCTGTGTAATATGTATTGTGATGGGACCGGATGGGACTGATCTTATAAAATAAACATTTAAAACATTTTAGTTCTTATTTTATTTGCCAATAAAAGGTATTTAAAAAATATATTTTTTATTTGACATCTGTGACAAATTGTGAAAATGATTAAACTTACAATAAAAACTAAAAAATGGTAAGTAAAGTTTCATATAAATTTTTTTACACAAAAATCAATGTAAATTTTCTATATTACCTGATATATATTTAAAAATAATCTCAAATTGTGAGGAAAAGTCAGTTTACTAACTAATAATGTTTAGATTGTTTTCAACGTATTAAAAAAAAAAACAAATATTACACTAACTAAAATATTCATTTATTAATAGTTGTAATGCTTGAAAACAGTATGATGTTGATAATAATAATAATTACACTTAATACAAACTCAGATAATAAAAAAATATTGACTCTTGTACAAGTTTTTGATCCGAACTTACAAATGATAAAATTATTGGAAAAAGTGAACACCCATTTCAAATTACTACGAGCCGCCACTGTTTTTAACCCAGTACAACGCACAGACTACAAAACGAAAAAGTATGCTGTTGCGTTCAAATGGACGAATATATTTGATATCTGTTCTGCGTAGTGAGAACACTGCAAAAAAATGAAATCCACCAATCACAGTTCATATTTTGGATACCCAACTACTATTATTTTTAAAATTTTGAATAAAGATAATTCTGTCAAACCAATTGTCATTATATTTTTTTAGTTATTGAGATTAAATATACGTTAAAATTAGTTATTTTTGTGTAGAATCGATAAATAATAGCATTTTTTTTTATTTTTTTATTTTGAAAAAAAAAATTTTAATCAATCTATATGAAACTAATATAATTACGAGTATTAAAATTAAAATCATAAAATAGGACAGAGCGTCTGCCTTACCCGTGAAAGACGCGGGATCGAACCTGGGCTGGGCCTAATTAAATTAAATTTTTGCTTATTTTATTTTATAAATTAGTAAAATTCATAAATTATTTTAAAATTAGTTATTTTGTCTTAATGACCTAAAATATACTGTTCAACTCGAGTGGATTGAAAATGGCCATCATATCCAATATCTACACTTGTTGCACAAACTACTATTGTTGAATCATGCGTACTTCCTATATATACATGAATAAATTAGATTTGCTGAAATTGTTTAGCACAACTTTTAAAAGTGCCAACCATGAAAAAATTATGATAACTTGAAAGAGCTGCTTTCGCTTGCATGCTTACTTACTTATCCTCTCCTTTCGTTCTTCATTAACACTATGGAATAGTAAAAAAGTTATTTCTTCTGGAAGTAGAATATCCAAAGATTTTTTGGGTTCTTTAGGTATATTCTTGCTATTCCTTCTTATTCTATGAAATACGGACCTAATTGATGACGGTAACGGCACTTCATTTACAAAATCTAAATCTTATTAAGTAAGGGTTGACTTTCTTCACGATAAATCGTTGCCACTGGTGTGTCCCCTTCTCTAAGTTTCTTCCTTGCCCAAGATGTTTGTTCTTTCACTTCCATTGCAGCAATATCTGGTTTACAACTATGCATGATTTCACTAATAATCGTTTCAGCTTGTGTTGTCATTCGTCCTTTGCAAGACTCCTTCTTCTCATTTAAACACACCAAAGATATTTTTACTCTGGCACCTCTAGAACATTGGATTATGAGTGTAGCATTATAAGGATATTAAAAGTTATGTTTACAGGATAAAATGTGATAGCAAAGAAAGAATTAGTAATAGTAACGTCGGAAGATACAAATTTGTTTGATAGTTTTATAGTACTCTAAAATTTGAGATTCTACCTCATTGGCCGAGGTATATAACATTTGAGTCATTACAATTTAATAAATATACCCCTGATGTATATAGTATATTGGTATTGGATCTTCAATTTGAACTAAAAGTAGGTAAATAGTATTTGTACTTTTCTACACTAAGTTTGCCATAAGGATGCCCAAAGAATGGTATAGAATAAGCTATGCTGTTGATTAGACAAATGTAGAAAAGTACGCGCCAGCCCACTAGTGGCAGAGGTATATCCATCTGTTCATTCACGGTAGGCAGGCAACCGATTCACAAGTCTCTTTTTTATTTCACTCACGTGCAAATATATTTTGGCGTCTCATCTTTTTTTCGAAGGATCCATGGGTTAACATAATGTATATTAATGTTTTATTTTTAAGAACTTTGACAAAATTATAAGATATAGAACCTAAGAATGGTGTAGAGCCTGAAAAATCTGTTCATATTTTCATGGATTGAGGAAGAAACTAAAGAAATACTGATAAACACCAATCACACATTTTATTGAAGATTTTATTTTGATTTATGTTCATTTGTTTTTTATATAAGAAATTGTATTTTATTGGAAATTGGACCTTTAAGAACAATAAAATAGAACTATCATTTCAACTAATTATTTGTTTCTAATTTTACGTAGGTATATATTTTATCCACTAACTACGATTTAAAATTTTTATATTTCAACCTAGCTCTATCTGGTAAGAACCATTTTGTATTAGACATAATGCGTTACTTACATCTCTTTTTCAGAAACATTTTATTTTAATAATTTAACGTTACACATTTACGAATAAATAAATTGAAAGACGTATTATTGAAATAAAAAAGGATATATTAGTTTCTACTAACAAAATATACATTTTACATTATACAATACATTAGGAATGGGACAGCTGAAGATTCTCTAGTATTAAAAATAAGACGATTAAACGAAACATGCTTTAATACTCGTTCCCGAAAGTTGAAAATTCAAAAATTATTAATTAGTTTTGAGTATAATTTTATTAAATACGGCAAATATTTTTTGTCAGCAAAAAAATCAGTGAAATAAACTTTTCCAGTGGCGTACGGCATGGATAAGTAACACCTTCATCCCCTTTAAATTTTACGCCACTGTGCAAAAACTTATTTAGACTATAATTTTAAATTTTTTGATATTTTTTAAATAAATCATGTTGGGAACTCATAAAATGATTGATTTTCGAAATATTCACAGTCAAGGATGGTTATTCTTCATTATATTTTATTTTTTAATCTTGTAATTTTGGATTTTTTATAAATTGCCAAGAGTACATGATTTATTTAAAAATCATGAAAAAATTTAAAAAATATATTCCAAATAAGTTTTTGGCGAGTAGTGTAAAATTTAGAAGGGATGAATGTGTTACTTACCGGTGACTACGCCAATGATAAAGTTTATTTAACAGATTTTTGGCTGTTATGTATATATCTTGTGACACCAAAAAGGTTTGCTTAGTATAATTTTATAAAAAATACAAAATTACAAAATTAAAAATAAATTATAATGAAGAATATCCACCTCTGACAATGAGTGTGAATAGTGGATATATTGTGTTACTTATCCAGGCCGTACGCTACTGGCAAAGTTTATGTTACTGATTGTTTTGCATATAGGTGTATCTTATGACACCAAACATGTTTACGGAAAAAGTTAGTTAAATTATAATATTTAATTTAAGCAGAGATTTAATTTAAATCGTTTTATTTTTATTCAGAAAAACTTCAGTTGTTCTGTGTTCCATTCTAAATGATTATAATAATAATTACGTTCGTTAAATCAGACATGTTTATTTTTTGTATTCATATTTTATTTTTACAAGAAAACATTTTTTATAAATATAATAAAAATGTGTGATAATTATTTTTTTCTACACCCGTATTATAATAATGCACTTATATGTCCAAAATCCGTTTCATAATGATACCCATTATGATACAGATTTTTCATTACGATACAGATTTTTAATCAATAGAAACCTACAATTTTTCAATCAAGCATGCTGTTTGACGTTTGTCCTAGGTTCCTATGTAATTATTTTAGTTGTCAAAACGTATTAAATTTTCGTAGGTAGCTAAACTTCGATAATTATAATATTAAAATGTCTGATATTAGCGATATAGAAGACTCCTCCACACATATCGGAGAAAGCAGAAAATACAGTACAAAATATTTTATCGCAAAAATCTAGGGAAATACCAATACCTGAAGTAATACCATTAATTACAATTTTGTAGAATTTTTTATAGAAATACGAGTAATTACTGTTATTGTGTTCAATACCAATATAAATATAATATTTATAGGTCTTGATTATTTATCGGGTGTAGAAAAAATAGCGTATGCAACTCTCATGTAATGGTTATTAAAACACTCGCATAAACCATACGAAACTCGCCTTTGGCTCGTTTCGTATCCCGGTTAATGCTCGTGTATTAATAACCATCATTACATGATCGTTGCATAATATACTATTTTAATTTTAAATTGAACTAAAGAATATCCAGTTTCTTTGGATTAATTTTAACTAGATAACAATCTAGCAAAATTTTGGAAAGCTTTCTCCCACAACGTGTGTAGTGGAAACTTTACGGATAAGATCGTAAGTCTATGGGGCCTGGCCCTTATTATTCATAAGTTCAAATCATAATGCATACAAGTCTAATTTTCTACTATACCATCTAGCTTTTATAACTAATATGAACCATTACAAAGCGTCACTCCCATTCACGTAATTCCCATTGAAAGGCCCATTTAACCGCAAGGAGCACTATACACGAAATTTCACTCGAATTTTCACGTCTAGTTACCCATGCAAACGCTTCGCTGAATGTTTAATAATCTCTTAGATGGCTGTGAAATATTGATGAAACCGCTTGTCAACTGTTACTTGCTCGTGATTCGGGATCCCGGCATCCTGGATCCTGAATCTGGCTTGTTAAGCGCATTGATTGAAAAATCCCATTTAAATAATTAAAACGGTATACCATGTACAGGTTGTCCTATGGGAGAAATAAATTTATCCCTAGCGTTACCTATGGTATATTTTGCTAAGTGAATAAGGTCGAAGGAAGTAGTTAGGAGATAGATAATCTTGTTTTGGTTAGTCGGGTCAAGGAAATTTAACTTACCGTTTTACTTAAGTGTCGAGTAAATATTGTCCATTAAATATACAGCCACCTAAATAAGAAGACACTTTATTTATATTAAAAGACAAGACATTTTTAAATTATCCATATAGAACAGATTTATTTTTGTATTATAAAGTATTCTAAACTTTCGTTTCACTTTGTTATAATGACTGTAAAATATAATTTCTCGGCACCAAATAATACATGAAACTAATTTAAGTAAAAAATACCTTTATGCAAGATTTTATTATTTGTTTACATTTTTCTTTCTGTCACCATCAAATGTTATTATTCTTCATATTACTAGACTAGCTACATTCTTATTAGATTTTATCCTGCTACTCTTTAATAGCCAATTTTATTGTTACACTTCTATTATATAAAATTCCTTCGTTTTGTAGGTATTCTTGACTCAGCCATCTTGGTAGCATCAGCTGTGAAAGTTTTCAGTGATTAAAGGCATTATTATGAACTTAAAACATATAACCACTTTAATTATAGTATATTATTCAATAAGTGTAGTATGGTCCATTATACACGAATTGAATACTATACTTTATCTACAACTGAATACGGGGGCTCACCGAAAACGAAAAGGGGATTTTTAGAAAAAATTCTTTGAAGTTGTTATAAATAGAATTGACAAGATTGTTCACAATTAAAAGACCTTTCAAATGAGGAGTATTTAAGCCACCGTGTGAAATAAAACGCCAATTTATACAGGAACTCGTTTAAAGTTATTTATTGATGTAATTAATAGTAACTTTACAATTTGAAATATTAATAGCTCCGGTAATATCATTGAGATTATTGTTTTTTAAAGAAAAATTAGTGTTACTATTGATGAGTACAGAATCATGACGATCACTGTCAGAAGATAATGGATTATTAAGGCCAACACAATTTTCATTATTGATTTGACTTAAAATTGCTTGAGCTGTTTCTATTTTGTTCTTTTTTGAATTGGCGATGTACCCTTCTGCTGTGGAGGCGGATTTCCAGCCTCCATGACGTTTTAATGTTGTCATTGAAGCTCCAGAATCAGCAACCAATGTTGCTGATGAACGCCTGAGGCAATGGCCAGTATATCTCTCAGGGTTTGGTAATTGTAAAAACGTATCAATTTGCTTTCCCATTGCGCTAAACTTGTTTATTCCTATCACTTGTTTTGTACACTTTCCTTTTTGGAAATTGAGAAAAAAATCTTGTGGTGCATTTTCGGGCCGGAGGTCTATATATTTTTTAACGATTTTGAAAAAATTATCCACAATTGTGAAATTCCTTGGGACTTTGGTTGTGTGTGGCACGTTTACCTGAAAACATCCCTCAAAACATCTTAAATCCCCAATTTTCATATTCTTTAATTCACAGGATCGGCAAGCACCCATGACCCACATAATCAAGGTAACCTTAAAAAATGTGTAGATTAAGTTAAAGAATTTTGATTTTCGATTCGAGTTTTTACCTTTGTTCCAAGATATTTAAAATCTGGGGCTTCCTTTATAAACCTCTCAATTTGTTCACCAGTCAGAGCTTCAGATTTCTTAGGTTTGTAATTTTCGGATCGTCTTTTCAACAAAGTACGTAATCTCAGATATTTATCAATGTCGACATTGTGCTTGATGTTTAACATGCTTTTTAGCATAGAATAGTTTGTCCATAAAGTAGACCATTTGTATTTACTAGAAATTTCCATAAAATATACAAGCACAGTGTCTTCGGAAAAAGAGGATACATTTTTTGTTTGTTTCCACGACATAAATTTGTTGTATGCAATCTCATAATTTTTCCTTGATATTTCAGGTAATAATTCCAGCGACGCCACTTTAGCAGCGTCGCGGATTTCAGGAGGTGTTAGTTCCGTGTAATCATCGTCCTCCATTTTTTAATTAATAAACACTTAAAACGGGCCTAATATTTTAAGTTTAATTTCAAAAAAGAATCGGAAACAACGAATAACTGTCAACATGCTGTCAACTAACTTGTCAAACGCATACTAGATCTAATGATTTTTAATTCTAGTGGGGTAATTGAGAAAAATCGTGTAATATGAATATATTCTCACTAGTGATATATATGGATTGCTTTATGTTGCCTTAGATACGCATATAATACATCCATATAATGACAGTTGTAGATAAAATTAATAATTGTTGGTTTTAATCAACACTTTGAGGTTAATTTATTACTGACAGAAAAATATTTAACTAACATCTATGACCTCACTGCCCTAATTGGATATTTTTGCTTACTTAAGAATTATTCCTCATGGGTCTCTTTTCGTTCTTTTGCTGGGCTATACCTTTACACCTAACCTTCGATACATCGAGGGTAGTTACTAAGTAGCTGTCACCAGTGCTAACACTGTGCTGTTTACCTCAACTGTAATTTTGTCTTGCATCTTGGTAGTACCCACCGTTGGACATCTACGCATCTGAGTTCAAGTAAGTTCTTTAAATTACTGAGACACCTCTGTACATCAGTAGTGCATTCGTACCGAAGAGAAAATGTCCATACCCCCATTTTTTAGTTTCTTAACATTTCCGTCAACTAAGTCCGAAATCGCAAAAATATATTTCCTGGTCGTCTGTGCGTGCGTATTTATGTTTGTGCACTGATGCCATAACTCTAGAACGAATGCTACGATCGACTTGCGGTTTTAATTTTATTTGTTAGTTTCTTCCAGATGAGAATCCTGTTGCTTTATAAAATTTCAGAATTTTGTGTTTAGCTTTAGTACTTTAAATATTAGTGTTTTTAAAATTGTAATGCATTTTTATAGAGCCCATTTTATAAACTGTGGCACGGGTACTTATTTCAACAGATCGACATGCTTGTCAATTATGTCATTCTTAAACTTCAAATAAATTATTTGTGGTTCAGAATTAAAAAAAAAAAAAATATTATTTGAAATAAAAATGATCAAATATTAATAACATCTTAAAAAATGTGGGTCTAAAAAATCCAGAAAACAACTCTGTATGGTCCACGAAGCTCTATTAAATCAGTGTTGTTGATAATTTATCTTACAAATGAGACATCCGTATTAATATAACCCTTTAAAATTAATCTAGACTACACCATTATGAATTTGAAATTATTTCTTAGAAATGGGTATGCATAGATCTAAAGCAACTTCATACTTTATTTAACGTCAGGTAAAAGCCAAGTTTTGCTTCATACCTTAAATTTAATCAAGTATGCTTATCAAATTTTAACTTGATAGAAGCAAAGTGCATTGGGAATATGATTATTAATGTAGTTTTAATAATGTCTTTTATAGTCAGGAAAGGAATAAAATTAACTTTTGAATCAATGTATGGAACCTCTATAATTGTTTAAATTAGTGGCTAATCAAGGCCATAAAATTAATTATGACAAAATTGTTTAAAAATGTTTATTTTCTTATAGACCAATTAAAATGTTATACTAATTGTGTTTTATTTTGTTTCAGGTACGTCAGGAGTTATTTTTAAAATCTATTTTAATATGTAAGTATTTTTAATAATATATTGAAAAAAATCTGATCAACAAACTATTAAGTTTTTATTTTTTTCTTCTTCTAAAATTAGATATAACAGGCCATGTTTTGTATCGTCCGTAACGAATTTAATTCCAAAATTTTATATAGTGTAAACAATTCTAGTAAATTAAACTTAAATTTAGCCATTTTTGTGACAATTTTTAAAATACTCTGTATAAATTAAAAATTTAATATCATCACTATTCATTAGTCTGAACTTAAAAAAATCGTTGCTACTATTATTGTTATGGCAATTCTGTAATATTACTTAAAAATATTCTAAAATTTAATACAGTATTAGTAGGCTTTTCAAATAGAAAACATTGTCAAATAGAACTTTTATATGTGCTTAAAATGTACTGATACAAAACACTTTTAAGACCCAAGTCCGAAAAATCATGTAGTTCAATTTTTAACAATCTGTTCTATTTTCAGTTTACTTATTAATATTCTTGGCTATAATTATATTTTACTGCAAAATACTGATCCTTAAACCACATGCACATAAAATGATACAACCAGTTTTAATTGAATAAGAGAAAAACTAAATAAACTATAACTAAATTGATTTAACAAAAGCTCACTGACATAACAGCAATTGTTATCAACAATATACTGATGAAAAATGTGTTTGATATAATAATTTGTAATGCCCTGTAATAGCTAGCTCAGAAAAATGAAACTTTTTTAATAAATAAAATTTTACTTTCATTGATTTTAATTCTGGGTTGGGTTTACGCACAAAATAAAAACCCACCTTTCTTAATCGCTATATAATTTTTTTAAACTCCAGTTTATTTACATTCTATACTGCCTCAACGTTTGGTCCTATAACAATTATTAAATTAGGATACTAAATCAAAATATGAAATGTATTAATTTCAATCCGACTATTTCTCCAACTTTTTCTATTGTCAATCCGAATGTTTCTCCAACTTTTTCTCCTTCGGCACAGCCTTGTCTGCTTTCTACTAATTTCTACACCTCCATCTAACCATTTATTTCATCCGGTATATCCAAATAAAATTTTAGAAATATTCAAAATTGCCAATTACTTTCTATCTCCTATTTATTTTAAATCGATATATTTCTACAATAACTGTTTACAAAACTAATTCCTTCTATTCTACTAACATTCCAAGATAATTCTTATTTTTTCAAAAACCCGTCAATATTCATTCTCTCTGACAAATCCTTTCAAAAATTCTCTTCCAAAATTGACTTTTTCACCAAACTTAAATTAATTAAATGTCATTAATTTTATTATATCAATACTTACCTATTCCTCTATACCACAGCCATCTCAGTTATGAGAAAAATTGAAAGTTACATAATTTCAGATTTAATTTTTCTGTATTTTTTAAAATCTATTAGTACATTCGAATAAAAACACGGATGAAAAACGGACGACAATTGTTATTTCGAAGTCCTACGAGTTTCCAGACGCGACTACTTCTCATACTTGCCCAAAAAACTAAACCTTATAACATAATAGTAGTTTAGATTTTTTGTATTTTCCGTCTTTCATTAGACTGGGATCGATTGTAAAATTACGAGTTTACTTGCGACTTTTAACCATGCATTGTTAAAGAAAACTGGAATATGCCTACAACTCCGGTAAATACTGCAGAAAACCCAAAATTTTATATATGGCCCCACACGAAATATTGTAAAGATGACCAACAATTTTATATTAGCTTTTGCATTATATAAAAATTATAAAAACCGAAGAAGTCCTAAACTAGGTACCGAAAGGGATTTACAAACGTAAACCATATTCTATTAAAATCCTAAATCCGAAGAAAACCATTATAACAAAATATAAAATAAAGATGTAACAGTCACAAAAGATAAAATTTATTATGAATAATCAAGATTTATAATATCTCTTTGAGTAAATTATT
Source organism: Psylliodes chrysocephalus (assembly GCA_927349885.1). Classification (NCBI taxonomy): domain Eukaryota; kingdom Metazoa; phylum Arthropoda; class Insecta; order Coleoptera; family Chrysomelidae; genus Psylliodes; species Psylliodes chrysocephalus. The sequence continues at coordinate 80,004,757 of OV651814.1, read as the reverse complement.
TGCTACCAAATGTTGTTTACTAATTTGTTTAAATAATTTATAAATAACTTTTGCCACGACAAAGGTATTAAAATTTTTATCATGTTACAAATTTACTCTATCTTAAAAAAGAAACATAAAAAAAATTAGGGGTCTTTAGATATTAATTTATTTTTGAGGCCTTATACTATACAAAGCCAATGGGATCTAATCTCAAGAAATAAAGCGAATTTTGTTCCAAATTTTAGTCCAAATGTTGCTACATCTATATTAACGCGTGTAATTAAGAGCAAACCGAACACACAAATTCATTCGGAGCCTTTATTTTTAGTCCGATTCTTGTGAAATTTTCAGGAAATACAACCAATAACAAAACATAGGTTGAAGAAACCTTGATTTTTTTGTAGACCTTCGAAAAGTATTTATTTTGAAAATGTTTAAAAGAAATTTAAAAAAAAAACATTTTTGCGCCACTCTGTATTACATCTTTGAAAATTTGCTGCTTTTTTTTTTCAGTAGTTTTTAAATGATATGCTTTCCCACCTTTTTTCTTAAACGTCTCTGGAGAGTGCTGCCTTATTGTTGCACAAATTTAAAGCTCTTAATATTGTTAAGACACATAATAGCACGAAGTATTCCCAGTGGCACACATATAAATACAATTTCATAGTAGAAAATCCTTAAAACATTTTTGCTTTCGCGAGAGGTCCGGTTTCCTCTTAACCTTCACCATAATTTTGAATGTATCTAACCTTATATTCCGTGCTCTCGCCAATTATTCTATATCATTTAAAAAAATGGTGGATTGACCCAAATATCTACATAGAAGATAGTTATTAATAACAATTTCTCTTCAACTAAAAAATTGTATTTATTTCGTCACAAATTTATGTACACGGATAAAAGTACATTTAACTATATAGGACGTCCCAAAAAAGTTTAATCGATTACGTTCTTTTTTTACATTGTTTTGACATTTTTAGAGGTATTAAAAAACATAGTGTAAAATGTGTTACGTACAATTCTAACCATTTTATGTATACAAGGTAGTCACACAAACATTACTGAATATTCATAATTTTCTCTAGAAAATTTCCAATGTCCGTATTTTAGATTTTTTTTTTGTTGAGAGGGGAATTTGATCACCAATATTATTTTGTATTAGTGGATCTACATATCCATAATCGTTCAAAAACTGATTGCGTATTAAACAAATAGAAGCCATTTTGAGTAACTGTTTATTCCGAAATTATTAGTTCGTTTTTCACCCAATAATTTCTTTTTAATAAATTTTGAGTATTTTGCTTTTAGATATATAGATTCATTTATAAAAAAGGTTGTGGATAAAATTTCTCATCTGTAAAATATGTTTATGTGTTTCATTTGATGTTTCATACAAAAAAAAACCACTTAAAATTATGAATATTTAAAATTGTTTTGTGATATAATATCTAAAATGGTTTTGATTTGACGTGACACAATTTACAATAAAAATATGCCTAAATAATTAATTCATACTTATTTAATTTGTCATTAATTTACTTATCATTATATTTATTGCAAGGCACATATTTTGTAGTCTTGTTATATATTTTTTTAGGCGTACCAGTAACAATAGTTTTAGTAAATTTTGTCTCCTAATTAGAACTGACTATTTTCCTCAAGATCATTTTAAAATTTTAAACTTCAAACATTGCAGAATTTATTATTTTTTATCAAAGTCGTTTTCCATCGTTTGATAATCTTTACGGATTTTCTTTATACGTGCAAACAATCTCGGTTTATATTTTCTTGACCTCCTGAAGATAAACGACTTACGAGGGGGATAAATCCCTAACAACGTTTAAGATATTTTTACCACTGTAATGTCACGAAACTACTGTTCTCAAGACAATATACGCGTTCCTACACGATTCCATATATTTCTTTTTCGCCAAATCTCGACAATTTATCTCCAAACTTGGTGAAATTTCGACAAGAGAAAGTGCCACAATTGCTACAATCGCGGCAATCTTAAAATGCAGCCTTAGCGGGGTAGTTACAATCGAGCAAATTCCGGCTGCCGAGAATGCCGTTTGTTTTTAGTTGGATCATCGGGGATGAACGGTTATTTTATTACCGTTATTTTTGTTAGGAAAAATTGCTGTCCGTCAAATTTTCTGAAATGTTGATAGATATATTGTAGAACTCGATGCTCTGATAAAAAGTGCCCTTTGGTCCAAACCAATCCTATATAGGTTTTAAGGTACAAAGTTTTAAAAATCTGAAATGCCACTTTTTTGTAACCAGATTTCTCAAAACAGACTTATTTATTCGGGTTTGTTGTAGAAAAAAATTTATTATAAATTATTTTGCATTGATATTTTATCAAAAGTTTCTGTTGAAATTGGTTAATGACAGGGTGGTTTGGAAATAAGTAATATGTTTTTTTTAATCGGTTTTTGTATGACGGTGTTAAAAGTACGAACAAATATCACTGCACCATGATAATATAGTTTAAGGTATAGCTTTTTGGTGATGCATTATATTTTATACAGAATGACTTATACATACGGTTAAAGAGGGCCTATTTTGTTTTTCATCTGTAACGAGTCATCCCGTTCATACGGATGCATCGTTTATACGATGTGTCCTGTTTTTTTTGTATTACATTAAATAAATATACGACAACCTGTCTATGTCATACAAAATGTTAAACAGATTGCAAGAACTTTAAAAATTAGGAAAAAAGTTTTTTTATGCTACGCACTGTATTTTAAAAATTTCTCCGTCAGCTTTATACATTATTACAGTTTTACATTCACAAAAGTTTAGTATTTAACTGAGCAAAATTTTAGTGTAATTTTGTTTTTAATATCTATTTTCCTTATAATCGAATATAATTAAATGCCTTGTTTATATTATTGATACAAAGTGTGTATACCAGATCTACAAGATCAAATCTACGGACCTACTTTGTTTATATCCAAACAAGAGCACTCTGCGATCCTTATGAGATTATTTGATGTATTACAATTTTCTTCTTAGTTTAATATTGACTTTGTCTTAAGTTTTTACATTTTTCTAGGAAATTTTATTTTCGAAATTCCCTGCTATAGGAGTTTTCCTTCTTTTTAGGGTACGATATTACTATTATTTGAGTTAGTAGATCATAATGGACGATGCAATGCCGGTTATATTGTGCTGCATCAATGCTAAGTCGCTTCATTTCATACCTAAACCATCTCTCCGAAAATCGCAAAGCAGGCACGTAGATTTGATCTTGTCAGGTTTGTATTTTTATGATTTGTAATTATCTTATACATAAGAGCAATTGGACGGATAGCAGGCGTATAAATTCAGGATCTTTTTAATGATTAATTTTATTGTTGGTTCTGAGCTTAATATATAGCAGAGAGAGCAGGGTGAAATAATATTTCATTACAATTGCAACTCGTACTGATAATAAGAAAGCGTATTATTTCTTCGGAACCTTAAAAAATATCCGTTTAGTTTAGTGATTTTACTAATATATCAATCATCAGAACTGCTTTATCAAGTTCATAAACGGTTACATATAGTACTAGTTATTTGTTTTCCTTAAAGTTTTGTAAAGTATAGTTGTTAATGAAACAGCTGTTGTTTATTCTGATAAAGTAAAAATAAGACTTGTAATTATTAGTAAAATATAAAGAATTTCACAAAAATTCTAAAAAGCATTTTTTAATGTTTAAACTTTATATTCAAAAAGAAAACACACGTATTGAAATAAAACAACAAACAATTAGGTAATTACTCTAGTCAATGGCTAACATTGAACTAGAGAAATATCTAGGGTAGTACTTTGACATTCTAAAAAGTAAAACTGTCACGTTAATTTTGGGTTTAAACAGAGACACCAGTCGAGTTGAATACTCGAGTAAAGGCTGCTGTCCGAAACTGTAGCCATTTTTGGGTGGGAGGAGGGTTTTTCTGCCGATTGGCTTGAGGGTGGGGATTATGGAAAATTTGTTATTTATGTATTTTGTATTTTCTCATTAACATAAAAATAATACCACACTGCATACTGCGTCTTATCACTAGTCAATAAACAAAATTAAATTTATTTTTTATAGTAAAACATCTTACAAAAATAATTATTGAAAAAAAAACAAAACATGAAAATCGACATATTTATATTGTTTTTAAATTTTATTTTACGAAAGTTCATGGCATGACTCGCATCCTGAAATTGAAATCTGCGATTCTTCATTGCAATAAAATTTTTCATGTCTTTTTCGTCGAAATTAATTATCTCCAGAACTAAATTTTTATTTATTAATAACATAGCTAACGTGTTTAATCAATCATCAACAGTTTTAAAAAAGCAAAACAGTCGCCTGACGCCTCGGCATCTAAATTCTAAATGCAGGTCCGCCGCGAAAAATTGCCCCCCGATCTGCGCTAAAACAGCTGACTGCAAGACGTACTCAATAGCGCATGTCCCACTACGTTTCCATGGAGACGCGGGCCTCAATCTTATTGCGGCCGCCTAAAGTCCAGTCAAAGAGTTCATAAATTGTTATTATAGGAAGGATTTGGAGGGGACATAATAAATAATACTCATAGCATATGTCGAGTCGATACAAAAAAATTATAAAATAAACAAATAAATAATATTTTTAATTAGTATTGTATACTCTGGTATCTCTGGTATTTTTGAGGAAGCTTTTAAGAGTAATCGCCCCTGGAGATAAGGGTGGTTCTTTAGACTAACCGATTGTTACACATTATGAAACGATGTTTTTTTTGAAATGCATAAATCCATTGGCTTGACTAATAAGGTATTTAATTAAAGCCTTTTATACTTAAATTACTATGGTAACTTTTAATGGACATTTTAGAAAAACTGGTCATAGGAATACAACAAAATTTTGCTCAGTTAAATATTCAACTTTTGTTATTGTAAAAATGTAATAAATTATAAAGTTAACAGAGAAACTTCAAAAACACAGGGTGTTGTAACGGTTTTAATCGAACATTATGCCTTATCGCCTATTTCTGTCTCAAAACTAGCAGAGAATTAACTTATAATCTAGAAATTACCTTGAATATGCTCCTGTCGTAGAACTTCATTAGATTTTCGAGAAAACACAGCTTTATTCAAATGGGATTTAGCGTAACTGGTGTAAATGTTCCTTCTTAGGGCTCACATAATTTTTACAAGGTTACACTTAATTTCACTATGGTTTTCAGCAGTAGTTTTCACTCTTAAGATATTGTTTACAATAACCTCTGTATTTTGTTGATTTTATTCAAAAGGAATTTAGCGTAACTGGGGTAAATGTTCCTCCTTAGGGCTCACATAATTTTTACAAGGTTACACTGAAATTCACTATGATTCTCAATAAAACTGTTTACTTGTAGAAGTGTTGTTTACAATGTTTTTGTTATTTTGTAGGTTAAAACTGATGTCAGATGTCATTTAATTTCATGAAGTATGCCTGTCGCATTTCGAGATGTCTATCTTTGTTCGATAAGTGATTCTTAGGTAATGCCTCTCTCTCTCTGCTTGACGGAGGACAAGGGACGTCAAATGTCTGACTTCGATTCATACGCCAGTGATTCATGAACTAAGGAGTGCTCGTTTAAGCGGTGGTTGCTTTTCATGGGCATATTTTTGGGTTTTCTTATTGGTCGAGCAGTGTTAACAGAGCTGTCAGCCTGAATGCGAATGGTCGTATTCTAGTAGTTGAAGGAGGTCATTGGTCGCACAGTATAACCAACAATAATTTCTAGAGATCGGACAGTGGCGATTGGTTTAAAGGGATTTTCTTTGAAGTGATTCTGCGCAGTCGAGGTTTTATGCTAGGGGGCGAAGAACGGCGTAATTTGTAACACGTGGCAGCTTCGTCTTTCTTTCCAACAAGGAATGTTAATGGAGGTGTTGAACTGAAAATTCGCTAAGAGACTTTTTACTTTTTTTATGTGATTTTGTATATCATCCCGCGTGGGGAGTCTAGTAAAAGTGTCTCTATTTTATGGGAAGCATTGATGGTAAGTTTTGAAGTTGGTTAACGCGAAGTTAGACCGGTATTTTTTATGTGATTGTGTGCCGGCTTTCCCATCTCATCTTGAGGAGCATTGAATATTGAAGTTCAACCCATCCGTCGTCCTGTAGCAGTTTGATGGTTGGAGACCGATCGTAATTGGGTTATATATTGAAGGGAGAATTGGTCTTTAAGAAGTTCTACGCAGATTTCATTTCCTGTTTGATTCGAAGTTACACCCTCCGGAACAGAGGCTGGTTTTATTATTTTTGTTTTATTTGATAAATTGTAAATATTGCTACCCATTCATTTTAATAACAGATTCTTTCAGATTTTAAGGGGGTTGAATATGGGGAACAGGTTATACTGTATAGTTTTACTGGTTCATTTTTTTTATTGGGCACTTTTGATGCTTTGCTTGAATAGTATTTACTTGGGCAATAATTTCAACCCTCTGGGAGGTTCAATTAATTCACATTAATTTTCAAGAGATAAAGGGGCGGGATCAATTTAGGTTATCAGATTGTAATTAGGATTGTACATTTTAGGGTGCTTGGTACCGGTGTTGCTTGGTACCGGTGTTGCCTGCTACTGTTGCTGGGCACAGTGCAGCTGTATGGTAGTGAAGATACTGCCTAGTACTAGCGTTTTCCTGACTGGTATTGATTATGTACTTCCTCTTTAACGAAGAACAGCCATTTTGGGGTTCGAACACCTCATCTACTTTTCTAGAACATCAGAGATTTGGTATCATAGGATTACATGCCACAGGCGGCAACGCTAGCCTTGAATAGCACGGATCAGGAGATAAGTGGAAATTATGCATTTATTTTTCTATCATTTCGGTTATAATTTGGGGTTTATTATTTAGTCTACCACTGATACGTATATGTATACAGTTTTCTTTATGAATTTATTTGATTAAATAACGTTGTGTTCATATGCTATTAAAGGCCCTCATTGCCTATGTTTCATGGTTAGTTCATATATCATAATTCATAGTGTTTTATAATAAGAGTATGTTTCACATTGTTTAGTGAAACAAATACTATTTTAGTTTATAAGTATTTTGGATATGAACTTCTGTAATATACAGAAATTACAGGATTTTTAATATTAAATGAAGTTAACCTTTTCTATGAGTTGCGCTTGATATGTCTTTCGCCTTGGATCCAACGCTAATGACCGTGGGGTATTGAGAAGTAATACTATTGGTTTTATTGGGGATTTTAATGCGGTACTGACAAGTAATATTGATTTTATTAAGATTCAATGAACTAACCCTGTCTAATTTCTGTACACTGCGCTAAAAAATTGTAAATACTGGTATTAATTTGGGGTTATGATTAGCCCTCAGATATGTAAGTAAAAATCTAGTCCTTCTAGCATATGAATTGTGTTTGAAGTCGCTAATAGCGCACTAATTGTAAAGGGGTCATTAACTAAGGGGAAACTATCTTCCAATTTTGGAAATAAACAAGGTTTGAGTTAAGGTTGTCTTTTATTTTCCTATTTATTTGGTAGGTTTAAAAGTAGGACTTTTCTGATTTGTAGTGGCTTGGTATATAGTAGATCTACCTGGCGTCCAAGTTAACAGAACAGCTAAAATAATTTATTTTTCCCTGATTACGAAGTAATCACCCACTCCCTTCTCCACTTGAGTGAACCGGAGCTACAAGGTTGACATCAGGGACAACTGAACTTAAAGTAACGTTTTGGGGGTTAAAGTGTGACATAAAAAACTGCTTCTCTAATTTTTGAAGTTCTGGCAATTGATTTAACACCTTGTATAACATAGAGTGATAGATCGTAAATTTATTTATTCTAATGCCAAAAATTAAGGACATATCGTTAAAGCTGGAGAGCAATATTGCCCTCTGTAACCACATTTATGAGTCACTCTGTATAAAATATGATGTATCAACAAGAAGCAATTACTTAAACTATATTTTAATAGTGCAATGATTTTTTTCAATATAATCATATTACTTATTTCTGAACCACCCTGTAATAAACCAATTTCTACAGTAACTTTTTATAAAATATTAATGCCAAATAATCATATTTTCTACAACAAATACGAATAAAACAGGTCTGTTATGAGCAATCTGGTATCAAAAAAGTGCCACATCCGATATTTAAGGCACTGTACCCCAAACACTAGTCATAGGAATGGTTTGTGCCAATGGACACTTTGTCACAGTATCGAGTTCAACAAAATATACAAATTTCAAAAAATTTAACGAAAAGCCATTTTTCCATAAGAGAGGTGCCTGGTCTAAGAAGATTTTTGTGGTTTAAAACATGCTTTGAATATGATGTCGATGGCTTCGCTTACGTTAGTTGAATGCCATTGGTTAGGCGTATGGCGGGAGTTTGCTGAGAAAATTTGCTATATATATAGAGTTCAGTGCAATTTGCGCTTTTCGGAATAGAATTAAAAATTAAAAAAAGAGGTTAGATAACAAAATTCTGTGAGATATACATAGCAGGAAGTAATAAATGAATAAATAAAGCCGCAGAAGCTCTGATTGTATATATGCAGGAATATTACGAAGAAAAAATTAAGATGTACCCTGTGTAAGAGAACTAGAGGCTAATATCTCGAAGGTACAAAAACTTTTTGTTTATGTTATAGGTGCAATGAGAACCAGTACAATAGACACAATGTATGTGTAATGTAGGCGTAAATTTCACACCTCTACATTTAATGATAGAGACCGTGGATAAAGAAAATATAACCTTCTTAAAGCATTTAGGCTATAAATAATTTAGTAATTTATACTATAACATACATCGTAGTATTTATTGATTACGAAAACTAACATGATATTTCTGTTGTTGATAATATTGTATTGTATTGACTATTTTATTAATTCTGTAAAGTAATATTAATTTTTATAGCTAATGTTTATTTAACAACTACCTACTTTCAATTGATTTATCTTAAACATTCAAGCCCTTTATTTTTATGTTTCATCTTCTGATTTTTCTGCTTTCTCTATTCTTTTTTACGCTTTTTAGTTGCTTTAGTCCTGCATTATTTTACCTGTAATATGTGACTCGTTAATCCATTCCAATTTTGGTAATTGTTGATGTACTGATTTAAAATTATTTACCTAGTCCAATGATGTTTTAAGAGAGCACACAACATGCTAAATGTATGCACAAAGCACATAAACATTCCGCTGCATTTGTGCATTTTAGAGTGTATATACACATTTGAAATACACGACCTATTCTATCTACTGTTATTTAGAGTTTAGATTATGGATTCTATAATAACGTTTCAAAATATATTGACAGAAATTCATACAATCACGGTTTCTAGCTAATTCTTAATTGAAATTCCTGTCTATCTGTATAAGTTTGTTGTTCACTTTTTCTAGACTTTTATTAAAATTATCTGTTTTTTGTAAAAATTTACTACTATTATTTCAAGGTTAATAAAAAATATTTTAAAAATTATTCGTTCATAATAAAACTATGACGTCCATCTGTGTTTTCTTATTGGAAGTTATGTTTTTAAAGACTTTTGGAAGTGAATTCGATTTTTGGTATCAACGCAAATTTTAAATTAATGATTGTTTAAAAAAACGATATTCTATCCCCACTGTAGAATTTTTGTTTGAAATGAAGTAAAAAAATAAGTAGGATACCGGTTTTCCATTAGAAAATATTGGAGATCTGAATTCGTCGCCACGTTTCCTTTGATTGTGCTGGAATAAGTGATTCATTGAAAAATTGAGATCCAATTCTGTTACCAAGTGAGATTCGAATATATTATTTAAATTGACATGTCAGGAGTTCGAGTACCGGACATCTGATGTCCTGATGGTCGAGTGGCAAGGCAGTGTGTATAGAACAAGAATATGGAGAGTTACCTTCAAACGACTGATGGTATCATTTTGGTAAGGAAACCCTGGATAACCCTACCCACCATGAGTCGAATCAAATCTACATTTCGTCGTTGAAGAAGTGACACTTGACTAAATTTGGTTTATATGAAAATTACAGAATAATTCGGTTTATAATTTAGGTAAGCCCTCGTATGTAAGAAATAATTGTTTTCTCTAAAAATATAATATTACAGTTCATCAAATTTCTAGAGGTGTTCGACGCCCAGACAGAGAACGCGCTACGTGTGACTAAGATAGCTATTGTACAGTCTGCTAAACAAGTTATTTTAAATAGTTTTTAATATTTTTAGGTAATTAAATTTTAAAAGTGTGGAATAGTTTAGGGATTAAATTGGTCTGATTGGACTTTCTTAGAACGTTTTTAAAAGCAGCTAAAGATAGTATGTAGAATTGAAAATAATTATTATGCCATAAAAGGTGTTTTGGAATTCCTTCAACCTTTTGAAATTGAGTCAGAAAATATAAATTTTATAGGATAGCGGAAAATACCTATAATTTTTTTGTAGGCCTTTGTAAATCGTGGAAATAGTTTATATTTTATTTCTACCTTATTAAGGAAAATGGTACCTATTATTAATAACGGTTGTTTCTGAAACATTACTAAAATTTTCGAAATTTTGTTTTTCTACAAAATAATAAACTATACTATTTAGAAAAAAATTTATTTCTCTTATAATTTTATAAAAAATAACAGGGGAATATTTACATTTCTTGATCTATTAAACAAAACAATAAATTATCTCGACGAATGACACCATGTTCTAGTACGGAAGCTAGCTTTACATTTTTGTTGGTGGTTTCATGGGTTTCATATCAATTTTTTGTAATTGTAGTGTACACGTACATATACCTCTTAACACTTGTTTGCTTTATTAAAAAAGTGTGTTGTTGTGATTTACGTCGAAATAAGTCAAAAACAACTTGAAACCCCATATAAAATCAAAAAGGAGAAACGGAAAAAAATTGAGCCTGTAAATGAACACAACTCAGAAACAAAAATAGCTATCTAATAATAAAAAAATAAAATTTGATTCTTGTGCAGCTTCATCTATATCATTAACTGTTTTTGGTTTTTTAATGGTTTTTCTTGGTGATGAAAATTCCGATATCTCACGGTTATCGATTCTTTTTTTCTCTCCAGAAATGCGGACGACAGTGTTTTTAGATACTCCTGTGGCTGCAGCAACACGATCATTTACATTTTTAAATGGTATTGAAGGTGAATTAAAGTTTCCTTCTCTTCTCATAAACTCCTATAACATTGGCTATTATTTCGCGAGATTGACTGTTAATCACGCGGCCTCTTAATTTGCTATTAAACTCCATACTTAGGTTCTATTAAACTGTAATGAGCAAAAAACACAAACGAAAATAAAAGAAATGTTTTAGCGAAATTTACATCTGACATTTACGTCTGAATGAAATAGTGAAATACTTGATGCGCAGAGTGTACTTTCATTGCGTAAATCCGTCGGGATGCCTGTCAGTAGTGCTTTCTCTGTCTAGCCGTCGAAAGCCTCTAGAAATTTGATGAACTGTAATTGTATCCTTCTAAACGTGAAATTTTTAATACGTTTTTGTCTCCCCTAAAAAGTTGGCTAATAAACACATACGAGGTATATTACTAGGACGATGTTATTTGCAGATTTTTATACACTAAGTCGAAAAACTAATAATTTTATTTGCACATATGAAATTGAGACGTATTAAAATGCATGAACGTCTAAATTCACCTTCGAACGTATTCAATAAACGCAAACACTTTGGCCGGATCCGATGATTTGCACTCGGGCTCGCCCACCTCTACATCTCCACCCGTACTTGTTATTTCGGATTATCATAATGCTGGGTGAATTTTCGGCTTCTTCTCGGATCGCAGAAGCCCGCGAGCGCCTCGAAGCAGCTACAGCGCCTTCTTGGATGTGTTTCTATCGATAAGGATTATGGCTGGAGTTGATCCCATTCCGGTCTCTGGAAATATTTTTGTTGTTCGGAGATACGCCGAGCACCAACTGCGCCATGTAATGATCTGATAAATAATCTCAATGGAATGATCGGGAAACTAAATGTTTCTTTGGTTTTTATTTTTAGTGAGAGAGCGGATATTTAATCTAGGATGTGACCAATAAGTACGTAGTAAATTTTTGTAATAGCGATAACGGCACTTTTTTCTTATACTGATCAGGGGACTTCTGAAATTTATAAATTTTGTTTCGAGCTTATAACTGGCAAATAATTTGAACAGCTGCAGTTTTTTATTCTACTGATAAGTGAACTAAAACTTATGATGAACATAACAAAATTTCTGAAATTTATAAATTTTGCTAAAGAAGTTTATTAATAATACAGATAATTTGGAAATATCATTTTAAACATTTTGTGGTTTTTTAGAGTCAAAATTGAAATGGCAAAATAAGAGACAGTAATTTAATGCTAAGAATGTGTGAAGAATGCTGATAGACTTGCCATGTATGCAATTACAATATATGCCCCTTGTCGCGTAACCTCAAGAAATGTATCCAAACTTTGGCCCAATGACATATGACATGAATTGTTGACAATTGTAAAACAAACTATTTATGGTCTCTTAAATTATTCTAACAATATTCATTTAAGTTTAAAAAGTGCAAACATTTCTTTTCGATCGACTTTCGTAGCCATTTTCGAAAAGAAATTGAAATTCAGCACACCGGTATATAGATAAAGTATGGCTTTTTTAAAAATGTATTAATATACAGTTCAATTTATATAAATTTAGATTATGAACTTTGAAATGGCGCAATTTTGTTTTTTTCTCAGCGGTAGTTACAATTTTATTTTCGGTATACCCTAATAAAACTTATGATCCTACTTAAGCCTTTAGTAAAAACAGCATCGGAATATCTTAATTTATTCTGAAGATAGAATTCTTCAAAATGTGGGAAAATATAGTGAGACACCCGTTGCACTGTTAGGGTTAACATCTCCATCCTTCTAATAGGCGAGTTGGCTGACAAAATTGAGCACTTTCTTACAGTTACTTTTCTTATATCTTCATTCCTTACTCTACCTCATTATTTTTTATTGTAATTTTTTTCAAAGGTTTCATTTTCATTGAATTTTTTTGTGAAATATTTTTTCTAGTAATAGTAGTATCACACGATTATTTTGAATATCATTGTATCTTCCGTTTCTCTTAGACGCATAATATTAGTGAAAGTGTAGGTGTAAATTAAAATATGTGATTAAATGTTTCTTCTAATATCTTCAAAACACATCACAAACATGTAAATAATTGTATCATGTCATGTAGAAGTGTGAGAGTTCAGATGCACTCGAGGCGTTACGGATACAACTGTATAAGAAGTATTTTTTGCTCTCTTTTGCTTCGATCATCCCCTGTTAATATTATGCGCATAATATCCCTAACACACTATATACCTTTTTGCGTTTAATGCTATAATTTTATTATAATCCAATAAGGTAAAATATCGTTAATAACGTGAAATTCAACGCGTGGAAAGGCGTTTTACAACTACTACTGCTACTACTACTACTACTAAAGATTTTCAAATAGGGGGAAACTGATACGCCATGTACGAGCCATATTGAATTTCGCATTAGCTTAGCATCCGTAGAGTGCGCTTTTATGCATACTTGAATCCAGGTATATCTCATTAATGTCTTTCCCTACAGATAAAGTTTCAAACTGTTCACTGTAGCCTTGATAAGCTGATTATTTTTGGTAGATGGAGTGAAACAATTAGAATATATATTATTGTATAAACCCTAAAAAAGTACAATTAGATATTATGTGATAATCTGTAATTATTACATCAATAATTGTTTTACAACTTATTCTATGAATACAATGGACCTTTCCCGTTATTGATGATCTCTATTACTCATGCGCAAATTCTATTTTCGCTTAAAATGATCAAAATTTATTGTTGTTAAGTTTCTTACCCTCAGTTCCAATTATACATAAGCAGATTGTTTTTAAATTTGATAGTAATGGTAGGGGGCGCCAGTGACACTTTTAGGCGTATTATTTGTGAAAGGTACAATTTTATTACAAATATATCGTTCATTTTTACCCTGTAGAACATAAAAATAGTTTGCTATGCAGCTATGGAGCTATGGAGCCTTCGACGATGACGTTTTAACTCTTTCAGACCCAACTTTTTTACTCGAATAAAAACATTATTTTTTGATTTAGTTAACTTTAAGGAGTTACCAGATGCAAAAAACTTCTTAATTTTTACGTTTGACAGTTAACGATTGACAGGATGTCCATTGTAGTGGACATTGGGGCTATATTGAATAAATGTAAAAAAATTAATTGCATTTTATTGTGTTTTTATAATGAAGTTACAAAGTAATAGTAATTCTAAAGAATAAAAAAAATGTAATAGAAAAATTTGGAAATTTTTGAAGCAGTTTCTTTGCTCTTCACGAAGCAAAGGTGTACCTTACATTTAGTACAAAAAACATGAGTTTTCTCCTTAGATGAAAATTGTTTACACCTTATAGCTTCTTTTTCGTTATCATACTCAGGAAAATGATCCACCATATCATTCTGAATCTCTTTTATTGTCTAACTTCTATTATTTTTTGATTTATGTCCTAGGTGAATGCTCACTAAAGATTTTTGGCCAATCAATACTTGAAAATACATAACTTTAAAATACTTAAAAATAGTTAAAAAATAATTAACTTGAAAATAATTGAAAATACTTGAAAATACTTGAAAATACTTGAAAATACTTGAAAATACTTGAAAATACTTGAAAATACTTGAAAATACTTGAAAATACTTGAAAATACTTGAAAATATTTGAAAATACTTGAAAATACTTGAAAATACTTGAAAATACTTGAAAATACTTAAAAATACTTAAAAATACTTAAGAATACTTGAAAATACTTGAAAATACTTGAAAATGCTTGAAAATACTTGAAAATACTTTAAAATACTTTAAAATACTTTAAAATACTTAAAAATACTTAAAAATACTTAAAAATACTTAAAAATACTTAAAAATACTTAAAAATACTTAAAAAATACTTAAAAATACTTAAAAATACTTAAAAATACTTAAAAATACTTAAAAATACTTAAAAATACTTAAAAATACTTAAAAATACTTAAAAATACTTAAAAATACTTAAAAATACTTAAAAATACTTAAACATACTTAAAAATGCTTAAAAATACTTAAAAATACCTAAAAATACTTAAAAATACTTAAAAATACTTAAAAATACTTAAAAATACTTAAAAATACTTAAAAATACTTAAAAATACTTAAAAATACTTAAAAATACTTAAAAATACTTAAAAATACTTAAAAATACTTAAAAATACTTAAAAATACTTAAAAATACTTAAAAATACTTAAAAATACTTAAAAATACTTAAAAATACTTAAAAATACTTAAAAATACTTAAAAATACTTAAAAATACTTAAAAATACTTAAAAATACTTAAAAATACTTAAAAATACTTAAAAATACTTAAAAATACTTAAAAATACTTAAAAATACTTAAAAATACTTAAAAATACTTAAAAATACTTAAAAATACTTAAAAATACTTAAAAATACTTAAAAATACTTAAAAATACTTAAAAATACTTAAAAATACTTAAAAATACTTAAAAATACTTAAAAATACTTAAAAATACTTAAGAATACTTAAAAATACTTAAAAATACTTAAAAAATACTTAAAAATACTTAAAAATACTTAAAAATACTTAAAAATACTTAAAAATACTTAAAAATACTTAAAAATACTTAAAAATACTTAAAAATACTTAAAAATACTTAAAAATACTTAAAAATACTTAAAAATACTTAAAAATACTTAAAAATACTTAAAAATACTTAAAAATACTTAAAAATACTTAAAAATACTTAAAAATACTTAAAAATACTTAAAAATACTTAAAAGTACTTAAAAAAAATACTTAAAAATACTTAAAAATAATGTGTTGGCTTAGTGATAAGAATCATGACTTTGAGTTTGACGATTCTTAGGTTTGAATCCCGCCCGTGGCAGATATTTTTATTTCATTTATTAAATAAAATATGTATTAATTCTAATGCATAGATAGGATTCCCCACTTGACCATTCACTGTTGGGTTCTAATTAACTTTGCTGTTCCTTAAGTGGCGCTGGGAAACATTAACAAAGCCTGCAAAGATTACGAGGCTAATAACTTAAGTAGTTGATGCTGATGACACCAAAATTACAATAATAATAATAAGCAAGTAGAAAATAAAACATACATCGTTAAGTAAATGTATTATTTGGCAATTTTAACGGTCTATTGAATGGTCCATATTTGTTGATAATAATGAAGGAATGTTATATGTCACTGAAAATAAAGTATTAATTTACAGACATCCTTGTATTAAAATAAACGAAAATAAAGAAAAAATATTATCGGTCCCAGACATATTTAGCATTTATCGAAGCAAAATTTATTTCTCCAAAAACGAAAAACGAAATAATGTACTTTTCAACATAAAATTTTCATGCTCTTTCTTCCGTTTTTGAAGATTACGATTATTGTTAAATCGCCTCCATCAAGCGGATCAACAACACGACATCAAACAGATCTGAGAGCCCGGAAAGGCAGTATTGCACGCAGCACTGACCATTGCTGACCACCCCAGTCCTTTATATCGATTCCAGGAGAAAGGATAATAACCGTCTTTTGATTGTAAAGGCATTTATTGCGGCCAGAATTGGAAATATATTGCTGAAAATGCGAAACCGTTCCGTTTTTCGACGGTCAATCGGAAAAGATGCAATAAAGGGTTTTGATTAGATCTTTTCATATGCCCCAGCGCGATGGAAATATTTGCCGCAGAATATTACGCTTGTTTCTGGGAATATTATTTCAAAACAATATTATTAAAATCTGGAGAGCTGAAATTACACTACATAGGTGATTTGAGAAATGAGGATTTTACGAATATGCAAAAATATGCAATAGGTTTTGTAGAATAGTTACCACCCATTCATAAGAGATCAATCTAGCTTGTTTTGAATGGCCAATCTACTAAAATAATATTAATAATGATGTATAGAGCAGAGAACATTGGTATATTCGTTAGTAAATATATTTTTATTGGGTTTAATTCTAAAAATAATTCATGATTGATACAAAATTGATTTTTTTTGTGTAACAAATTAATAGTCGATAATAATGATCATAAATCCAAATAAAACAATCCTCATCTGCGGGCTGCGTAGATACAGTGTTAATTCGAGAAAAGTTTACAAATCAGTCTGTTGATTTTGATCCCGATCCGAAATTCATCAAAATATTTTTTTGAATACTGGTTTTAATGAAGTTTGTTGGAACGCTGAAAGTAAAACTGGACTGGCTCTTGAACAAACCTATTGAATTTTTCAAAAATAAAGAAATTGTAAGGATTTGAAATATTTTATCTAAATCTCATTAGTTCACTCTCCATGAGCCGTAAACCAACAAAGGGTGGGTACATAAAAATCAGTCGTAAATTCTATGAAATGATTTAATATGGGATGTATTTATATTGGGCTCAAGCATCTATTTTTTCTAATAATACAAGACAAAATTATATATACTAAAAGCGCTACTAACTAATGAGGCTGTATTTAGTCTAAGATACGAAGTAAGATTGACCTTCACCCATCTGTTTTATAGTTTATTAAATAAAATATGTTTATAAATATACCGCAAATGGGTAGCTTAAGAAAATGTGATCAAGAATATTTATTTTCTTGAAGTAAAAAACAACACTTATCATGATTCCTATACTTTCCTTATCTGTATACAGAAAGAAAAGTAAAAAATAGCCGTGCCAGTATTTTTTTATGCAACCCATTTGCGGTATATTTATAAACATATTTTATTTAATAAAAAAAACTTTGATCCGTTAAACACATGGCTGAAGGTCGACCTGACATCAGAGTCCCTAGGAATGTCTCGCATCCTGTGCGTGAAGGTCTTAGATGCCTTGCCTTGAACACTGACGTTCAATGATATAATTCTAACCTCACACGAATAACATACCGAAAATGGTATCAAAAGTACAATTTATTGAAGATAAACCGATGATTTTCTCCAATTAGTAATGTTTGAATTATAAATTTGATGATAAATATTTCCTTATGACTAAATTAAATATAAATATTACATCAGCAAAGAAAACTTGTATTTCATGCAAAAATTCTTTTATTTAAAAAATGTAAAGTTTTTCGGCATTACGCCATCTTCAGTGCTTATTTTTGGTCAAAAGACTTCCAAACATTAAATGTTGGTGGGTCCCACCTTAATAAATCATCATTATTATTTTGTTTTTAATTTATTTTTGGTTTATTTGTTATAAATTAAAGTTTCTCACATACTTTATTGAGACATTTTTATTTTTAAAAACTTCCCATTGAAGCACTTTTCATTTATTAAAAAAATTTTTTTTGCACGAAATACAAGTTTTCTTTGCACACAACCTCTTTTGGTTCCTTTAATATAAATATTACAAATAAAAAGTAAGTATGTACAATTACCATGGTCTGGAAGTATCGAAAAACGTTAAAAACCTGGTTTATAAAAATATAAGCTTATGACTTTCTTTTAGAAGCTCGGCAGAAGGACAAGGGGTTTATTAAAAATATAAACTCGCTAAAAATACTTGGTTTGTTAACCGAACCCCCTGTCGTCACCGTTGTCCCATCTGGCAACCCTACCTTTATTCACTTTTGAAAAAGGTGGCAACCTCTATCATTTTTCATATAATTATTACATTAATTTTTTTTACTAACAAAATTCACCTTCGCTTTGAGTCTACTCGCAGAGAGGAGAACCTATACATCACATCTGTTATGTCTGTTTGAGATAAGGCATTGGCCAAACCAAAATATGTATTAAGTGGCTACGTGAGAACATCTTCATATAGAAAGAGGCAAGGTTCGTCAAATTCATACACAAGTCTAAGAAAAGTAGGCAAACAAGGACTCACCATTACAGGCTAGCACACATACCATTTAAAAACAATCGTCGGATTCGTAGCTGGAATCTATGGGCCCAAATATATTCTAGAAAACCGTTTAACAGTGTCCAAGAGAAGTAATAAATTAATAAGCCATATACCATTATAGCCTTAAAAGGAATTCTCCCACCAAAAATAAAATCGCGACTAATGAAAGACTGCCTAGGATAATTAACGGTGCTAAGTAAGTTAAAAATAATCTTAACCTGATTACTAGTCCACCAATTCAATGTAATGAAAAAAAAAAACCGATGAATAAACTCGAAAAGATTCAAACAAGGTCCATGATTGGACTCGAACCTATGGAGTTACTAAATGCAAAACACATATTAAATAATTGCTAAAAAAGAGTCTTAAAAATGATGGAATAAACATGCAGGTCTGAGACAAGCCAAAGTGTTTATTAAAGAACCATTCGTCAAGTTTACGGAAGACCTATTATGACCAACACGACAAATATAGGATAAATGCGTACGGGAATTCGTATAGCTTGAGAAGGAAAATGAATGATGCCAATCAAACAGAAGAAGAGAAACTATGCAAGTTTAGCAAATAAGAGGAGGAAACATAAATCTTTTCTCTGAGACATTCGATAAACTTGACTAAATTGAGGTTTTTAAGCAAAGAAAAGCCATTGTCAAGGCCATTAAGTTTACTGAAAAATATGCCTAATTCCATTAAATTTCTAGTCTATTATATGGTCATTTTGTATGGATTATTTGAACGCTCACTTTTTTTAATGCACAATTATTTGAGTCCACTTGTACAGTATATTTTTTCTCTAATCTACTAACAAAAATCTATAAAATAATAAAATTAATTTCGAAGTTATTTAATAAGATAAAATATGTATATAACTTAATTCACGACAAAATAACCCATCTTCAAAACCAGCAAGCTTTAACAAGAAAACTACCCAACAATAAGCAGATGAGAAAAATTATATGATTTTCTTAACATTTCTAGCATTTCTAGCATTATTCCGCTAGAGTACCTTCTTCACCAGTGTAGGTGGAGGACTAAACATAGTTATCCCATTCGTCACAGAAGCCAAATACCTCGGAGTCATATTTGACCAAAGGCTGACGTGGAATCAACATCTCAAAAAACTCACATACAAAGCTACAATAGCTCTCGTAAGCTGTAGAAGAATATGTGGGAATAACTGGGGTCTAAACCCCAAAATAACCAATGGCAGAGTGGCGTGGGTAACCAAAACTGCGCAGGCAAGTGCAATAGGCCAACTCACTAGCATTCAGCGGTTTGCCTGTCTAAGTGCTACTGGGGCCATGCGCACTACGCCGACCGCAGCAATGGAGGTATTACTAAATCTCACGCCATTGCACATCTTCATACAAGGAGAAACCAGGTCAGCTATTCACAGGCTAATGCAGGGACAAAACCCAATAAGCCAACTACATAGCGCCGACCACACAAGGCTATATCAGCAAGTACAAAGGGATAATATTCTAGCTATGCCTACTGATAGAGCCATAACCACATACAAATTTGAAAGAAATTTTCAAATTCAAATACCAGCCCGAGAATCCTGGAAACAGGGACCTCCCGTACAGGCTGAACTCGTCTGGTACACAGACGGTTCAAAAACCAAGGAAGGAGCCGGTGCTGGAATCTATGGACCTAAGTCGAAATCAACGATTTCACTAAGCTTAGGAAAATATGCAACAGTGTTCCAGGCTGAGCTAATAGCCATACAACACTGTGCAAGAGAAATATTAAATCAGCAAGTATCAGGCAAAACTATTGCCATATACTCTGATAGCCAAGCAGCTCTAAAGGCAATTCTCTCACCAGAAATCAAATCACGACTGGTGAAAGACTGTCTAGAAGACCTGACAGAGCTAAGTAGTCAAAATAAGGTGACCTTAGCCTGGGTTCCAGGCCATGAGGGATATCAGGGCAACGAAAAGGCCGACGAATTAGCCCGAGAAGGCTCAGATAAGGCCATGACAGGCCCTGAACCCTTTTGTGGAGTCGCTAAGGCACTGTGCAAGGCATCAATTAAACAATGGATGCAAAAAGAGTCTCAGGAATTGTGGAACAACTATCCAAGACTGAGACAGGCCAAACAGTTCATCAAGGAACCATCGGCCAAGTTTACGAAAGACCTACTGGATCAAAAACGTCAAATCGTTAGGATAACAGTAGGCCTTCTTACTGGACACTGTCGCCTCAAAAGGCACATGAGTGTCATAAATCCAGCAGAAGAAGCAACTTTGTGCAGGTTCTGTGAAGAAGAAGAGGAAACATCATTCCACGTCCTGTGCCAATGTGAAGGCTTGGCTGGAATGAGGTTTCTAACATTGGGCGAAGAAAAGCCAATTGCATGCAACTACATGCGGGAGCCACTGTCAAAGCTACTAAGTCTAATAAAAAAGACCAGGCTAGACGACATACTCTAAAACAAACGGAGTCCCACAATAGATCTGAAAAGGTCGCGGTGGACAAGGACAAATAACGTCCAACTCCTAATCTAATCTAATCTAATCTAATCTAACATTTCTATGATAGTTATGCAAACGAAAGTATATGAAAAAAAATTTAAAAATTTTTCAAGTAACCGAAAGCATACATGAATTAATATTTTATTTTAAAAAATATTTGAAATGATTTTTTCCTACTGTTCATTCAAATTAATCAAACTATATAAAATGAGACATGTCTTTCCCAACAATTTTTCAAATATTAATTTTTTTAAATCTGATTGGAAATACAATAAATTAATGGTTAGTAATTTTTTACTAAACACAATTCTATAAATTTGGTTAAAATTAGAAAATCTATTACATGATTCTCCTTTCTTAATAATTTAAATCATTACAAAATATGGGAATTTAACGAATTAGGCTCTTGTCAGGAAAATCGTAATCCCGTACAAAAATCAAAAGTTTTAAAGCATTTCAACCGGTCCTAAATTAGTAATGGATTCCCATAATTTATCGCCAAAAAGGAAAATGGAAAAGATCCATTTGAAATGCAATGAAAAGCTTTTACCGGTCGACTCAACAACAAAATTTTTCCATTCGGAATCCCATTTATATCGACTGAAAATCTATCACTGTAATTTTATCTTTACATCAAATTGCCGTTTTGAAGTTTCTCCCTATTTATCGGAATAATTCTCCGCCGTTTATTCAATAAGAGCAGCAATTTGCTATTTGAAGCTTTTCACAAAATACCAATTTTCAAGAAAATCCAGACAGCGAAATCAGCGCAGTCTGTAAATTGCATTAAATTATGAGCACGCCTTTACAAAACGATTCCAATTACCGAATATGACGAGTTAGACTATGGCCTCGGGAATCCGTTACATTTGTCCATATTTTGGTTAGTTAAAGCAACAAAAAGATACTCTCCAATCAAAGTTGTAAGACCTTAAGGTATTTTTGTACAAGGCAAAGCACAATAAATAGTATAGAAGGTCAATATAAATGGCATTTAAACAGAAATTGAAACCGAGCATAAAAGTGTCTGTTCAGAATAGTGGGTCTATCGGCATGCGCAGTGTGCATGATTTGTTGTGAAGTATATGAATCAAACCTATTACAAAAGAATTTTATATGAATATAATTTTAAATTATATGATATAAACAGTTCAATACTCTATGAAATAACTTATAAACATTTAAATAATCAACTAATAATATTTGTGTGTAGAAATATGATAGCAATGTTCACCATGCGAACACCTACAGATTCAATATTGACTTGGCATTACCACTCAAATCGGGAGTTCCAAGGTTATATGACTCTTGCCCTTATAGGACTGTCTCCTTTTTATTTTCTTTATATTTATCGAGCGAGGTGGCTTTTCGATAATTCATCTGGCTCGCACTGGGAAGGCCGTGGGATCGAGTCCCACGGTCGTCCGGCCTAAGGTTTTCTCATAGGCAAATTCTGGGTCAGTAACATCCTCCCAAATACCTACCACCATTCCTATAACTCCATCCCCTCAGACTTGATCGCAGATTCTAGATCCCTGATCTCTGGTCCCACCAGTACTGCCGAAAAGGCTAGAATGACTATAGTGGCCCTCTACCAACTGGAAGAATGAAATAAGACATTCTTTACTTTCTTTTTTTACCATAGAATGCGTTTATTTGTAATATTTTAACTATTTGTGGTTTGTTATTTTAGTCCTACAGCCAACGTGCAGATTTGTGACTTATTTTCTTATGGCTGAATTTATTATTATATTGTACTATGATGCATGTCCAACAAATTCACGAAAGCGGGACGTTTAGACTGGGGCGCTTAGGTTACAAGTGGTACGTGCCTCTCAAAAACTTGACTTATTTTCTTAAAAAATTCTTATGCTCATTCTACAATAAGTGCCCACCTACAAGAAATATTATTCCCTCCACCAATTTCGCTTGGCATTTTTCACTCCGTTTTAAAGTAGTACCTGAGTGGGAATGCACGTGACCGAAATAATAAATTATGCGACAAGTTTACACTTGAACTTGCTTTCAGGTAGAATATTAAAAAAACTTTATGCACAGCCGGGCGATAAAGTCCAGATTATAAATACGTTTAGCGGGCGTAAAGTGTCCCTTTGTCCCCCGCGGACTACTTTACCGCCTGCAAACTACTTTACCGCCTGCAAACTACTTTACCGCACGAACTAATTTCTTTTTTATATTAAACATTTACATCTAGTTAGTAAAACAAACTATGTTTATTATCATGGAAAATAACAATTAGAAAATATCAATTTAATGAAGAAAGAACCCAATCATAAGTTTGTTCCACTTGTATTTTTATATTAATAACACAATTTTTACAATTATGTATAGAAATGTTAGGATAAAATTTATGCAAACTAAACCTTTTTAATAACCTGCTCACAAAAGGCGAAAAAGAGAAAATAATAGTTATTTATTTATAAACGATCATTAAAACAGTCGTACATAAAATTTAATATATTTGTTAATAAATTATCGTTAAACAGGTCGTGCATAAAATTTTGTATTTATTCGGGCTTAAACAGCGTTTATGGACCTTATGTGTTGATAGCCCTCGCCTAGCGGCTCGGGTTCTTACACGTTACGGTCCATAAACGCCTGAAGCCCTTGATACATAAATACTACTTAAATATTACTTAAATACTACTTAAATTCTCATAAAAGGTTATAAAGCAGACCATTTGCTATTAATAATAAATAGTAGTATAACTGGCCGTGTAGATCTAGAGCTCTATGCGTTTATTCTCTTTGTAACATTTTTCTTTTACTATTCTTCTCTACTCTTTTCTGTCCCAATCTTCTTCATCCAGTTTGTGAGATCTATGGTTTGCAAGTTCTCTAACACATTCCTCATCCATATTTTTCTTGGACTGCCATTTATTCACTTATCGATAATTGGTTTCTTGTATAATAACGTCTTTAATAATCTTTCTTTGTTCGACAGCTCTACATGTCTCGACCATGGTAGGCCTTTTGAGCTCTCACAACACTTTGTTACGGTTTTATTTTGC
The DNA here is from genome assembly GCA_927349885.1 of Psylliodes chrysocephalus. NCBI lineage: Eukaryota > Metazoa > Arthropoda > Insecta > Coleoptera > Chrysomelidae > Psylliodes > Psylliodes chrysocephalus. The sequence continues at coordinate 79,980,326 of OV651814.1, read as the reverse complement.
CATAATATGAAAATATTAGGGATGAGATTTTATCAGTCATATTTAACTAAATTATAAAAATCAAATAACAAACCTTATAAATTTTCAAAACTGTTTGAACTAAGGCATTTTATTAATTTATATAAAGGGGCCCTGTTTTCATACTAGAAGGGTTATGTTTACTTTCCGTCTTCTTCTCTTTGAATATATCAATCTCTGTCTATTTTCCCTGTCACAATTCTTTTTTTATGGTTTGACTTTACAGAAGTTTGTTGATTCTGATCACTTTAATAAAGAAAAAGATAGATCCTTTATCTTTGGAAATTTTGATGTGAATGATCACATTGTCGCAATTTTGCGGATATTTCTTTAAATCGTTAAAGTTTTGAATATATTTTTTTTTCGGTTTGTTATACAAACGAAGAATCTCTTTAGAGGATATTTGTTTAAAAGTTTTAAAGATAATAATTTTATTATTTCTCACCTTTTTAAGGTCATCCACCATCCAAGACCTTTTATCCTTTACTTGCTAACCTCTACTGGACTTTAAGGCTCTGGTGTAAAGTATTTTGGGTTCCTGCATGTGCACTTGCTTTTATTAATCCATCCAGCAGTGTTAACACCTAACTAAGATCCTGAAGGACTCGCCTGCATGAATACGATCCACCGCTTATTCGCTTTCTCCTACTCTGGCCAAGTGAATGCAGAACTTCTGGGACTGGACACACCCCACACAATCAGATAAGCTTGCATGTCTCTTATTTAGTACTCATCAGTGCCTATTTTGATTAGTAGATATTTAAATTTTAATATAATAGGTTATATTTTACTGAAGGCACATTCAAAGCTTCTAACATCTAGACTTTGCTGTCAAGGGTTGCTATAAACTCTTTGGTGGGACAGCACATAATTGTAATATAAATATTAAGTCCATTTCTGGTAATTTTGTTATTAAATCCCTCTGCTACAAGCAATCAGTTCTGGGAAATCTGTAAAATTTACTGTGTAAGATTCTAGTGTACATAATAATCCGATGATAACTTACGAATTAATGTAAACCATACAGTATATACTATTTAGGTACTTGGTAAAAAGGCAAATTTTATAATTTCTCATATCCTTTTTTATAAAAACATACATGTTACGAGTCATTCGGGATAAATTATATATTTCTTCTTATTATTTATTTTAAATTTTATGGTCAGTTACGGAAACATAGATGTTAAATTCTCTAGACTAAGTAAAACTCACCCCTTTTGACTGTACATATTTAGGTGATAGCCACATACACTGGCCTTGTATTTTGGCATAATTTGGAATAATTTAGGTACATAATTGTTACCACCGTTTAACTTGAAAACCAAGAATTACAGTTAAAACAATCAGACAATTTTGTTTTATTAGAATCCAGTCTTTATGATAAGTTATAATTCCCCCCTGGTATTCACCACCAGCGAGTGATTATTGTAACAACTTATCTGAACTTTCATACAGTTCTTTATTATTTCTTTCACTCATCCCTTCTACTGTAGTCGTTCACCATACATTGCTTTCAATATTTTCGTCTCCCATATCTATATCTGTTTTTTCTACATTCTTCTGGTGTGCATAAATATTTGGAACTAATACAAATGTACAGAAGGTGTTTAGGTAACATGTTTTAACAAATTTGTATATAAATGTCATTGTCTAAATAAATATAAATCATATGTTCAATTATTACACCATATATAAATAATAATACTACACTAGTAGAAATTAGTTAATATTAGTGTGTTATAAGTGGCTAGTCTATAGTATAACAATTTTTATTTGAGGGTGGCTCACCTAAGAATTACATTGTGGTAGGCCGGTAATATCATATCTCGCAGGGGAGTCACCCTCAAATAAAAATTGTTATACTATAGCTAATGTTATGGTAACGCTTTCCTTATAAAATCAATTGTTATTCTGTCTGCAAATTGGCAAAAAAGGAACATAGGCACTATAGATTCACCTCTGTGTCTGACGGTTTTTCATAAACATTTTACTTAATAAAACTAATCACTCATGAACATTGAGAATAAGGTGATTAAAAATAGATCAGAATTGCATTCTGTTAGATATTTTTTTATATAAAATGCACGTTTTTTGGCTTATTTGTAACATTTATATTGATGTTTTTCATATCCTTTTATTCGAGTTAGTGAAATAAGTTCGAAATATAAAAGTTCGAATTTTCAAAAAATTTGAAAATTAAACGTTTGATAGGAAAAATTTTTAAAAGTACAAAATTTCGAATGACAAAAGTTTGAAATTGAAAAAAACCGAAACAAAAAAAAAACAAATAATGGAAATCGCATATGAACGAAATCAGATATGAGCAAATTAAGAAATTACATATAACTATTTGAAAGTACTAATGATGGAAATGGTAAAGATTAGAAAATTAGTAAACTAGTTGTTTTTTCTATTTTTTATGTATCTATATTTGGTGCAAAGCAACTTGCGATAGCTGCAGGCCGCACAGGTTAGGTAAATTAATTACGTTTTTTTTAAATTTTTCTTATTTTATTTAATTTACCTAACCTGTGCTACTCGTAGCCATCGAGGGTTGCCTCAATTTTAAACTTTTTAATATCGTCGTTTTGGCATTCGACTTTTTATAGTTCGAACTTTGTAACGGTTGGAACCGTTATTCGTTATTTTGACACAATCACCTCTACTCAAATGTCATTTATCGTTTTCTTCTTCCTTGATTCATATTGTGAGAATTATTTTTGACTTGGATGTCAACGAATCAAGTTGATTTGAATTTCAATATATCTTGTCCATCCGATGTATTAATTGATTTTAATCTATCGTAAAATCCGTCTGATTTTATAAGGTAAGTTTTAATACTAATATATTGTTGCAAATATATATTTTATACAAGGATTTCTTAAATAATTGTCAAGTATTGAACGTAACCTCAATATCAACAATGGATAACACATGTTCGTTTTATATTAAATTATATATTATTTTTTTGGAATAAAATATTATGCTCTACTATGTTTAAATATGTTATATAAGATTTTTCCTTTTCATATTAATTTTAGTCTCTGTGAAATTATTAATTTAATGGTTTTAAATTGTTCATTTAATAGTTAAAGCATTTTATCTAAATCCTGTTCAAATTTCCTATTTCCTGTCTTTCTTTTTAGCATGGCTATATCTAGACGGTTTATTTGGATTTATATATAGACGTATTTAAATTCTTATCAAGAAGTTTTATGGTTTTTATACCTAGAAGTTTGTTTTGGTTTTGGTACAATCTGAAGACCGTGGTTTGATTCATCTCTAGAAGATCTAGACAGTTTCGAGTTTAAGTTAGAATACCAAATATCACGAGATCATTCAAGTTGCAGAATTACGAATAAGGATCCCGAATCCCTTTGAAGAAGTTGTCTGAAGATATACCATGCAATAAAACATTCCTTATATTACCTTGTTTTAACTAAAGATAAGTGCAATTGAATAAATCATCTTAAATTTGAATTTAGTAAAACTATGTAGATTAGAATTTGCTACTACCTTATCTAAAGCATGGTTTAAATATAATTTGTTAGTGGTTAGTAATTTTCTATATTTTTATCACTAATAAGTTCTTTTTCAAAGTTATTCGAGTTAGTTAATAACCTAACCCACGCCCAATCAATTGAGCTCAAACACATTATACAAGTAGATAGAATAACTAGAGATCACGTTACAACTTATCAATCAATCATTTATTTAGGACTACAGAAACAAATTTTAATTCATTTAATGTCTGGTTTTCCTTCATACCTTATAAAATAAAATATCTGAATCTGCGAGAATAGCTAAATTTCAGATTTGTAATGCGATGTACGTGATTTAGGTGTACCTATTCCAGCTTGTTACAAATATTTACATAATATGAAAATAGAAGAACTGTAAGATAGGACGACCGCGAAAATGTAACTGCTTCAAGCTTCCAAAACACAATATCCGCCATTTAGATATAATTTAGAAATTTCAGGTGACTCTGAGTCGTAAATAAACAGAAGCTTCCTCCGCGTGCAGAATATAAAGCGGCCTCCTAAATGTTTGAGAATGAAATTAGTCCGGTTTTCAGTCATTAACGGAAGTTGATTAAGCATAAACGTACGTTTTATGGTGCACTTGTACCAACTGTTTTGTATTTAGGAACGAATTTTAGAAGGGTCTAAGTCTCTAAATTTTACTGGAATTTATACTGTTAATCATTTAAATCTCGGTTTGGTTAACGAAATTTATATAAACAAGTTGCAAAAAATACATTTCTGAATTAAAGCCCTTGGCTGATCGCGTCTTTGAATGAAGATCGGAGTTCGGATACATCACGGGAATTTAGATGTGTACAGTAACAAATCAGTAAATGTACTGTACGCTAACAGATTTGTTACTGTCCATCTCTAAATACCAGTACAATGCAATGCAGTAGTTGTCAAAAGAGAAATGGCCGCCCATATTATTGTGACGCATGGCTTTAATATTTTTCCGATTGTATTTTATAAAATAATATTTTAAAATTTGTATATTTATAATCATTAAAATCAAACAATCCAATTCACGTTATTTTTTGTTAGTTAGAATTATGAGCGATTGGCAAAGAAGAAAAATTAATAAATTAACGTAATATTTATCCTTGTTGTTTGCTAATCGTTGGCCATATTGTATTTTTTCGACAGGACGTTGTACTACCTAATTTTAAGGTTTTGAGTCTTTTTATACATAACTTCGTGTTTAAATCGTTAAAATCGAATAAATGATATGTACTGTATGTTTTCAGTTTCACCGATTAAAATAATTTAAACAATTAAAAATGCAAAAAGGACAAAATTAACAGATATAGTAAAACCGAGAGTTCAATAGTAATCAATATCAATGCCGCGTTCTTGTTTGGCACGGCACACGAGTTCCTTCGCGCAGGGTCTACCTGGACATTATATCGTTATTGGCTGGCGCAGTGTCACGTCACACACTGTTGACACCTTTGCCACGAGCTAAATAATTTCAAATTACTCAATATCAGAGTAATAAAATAAATTAATTTGATTTCTTAGAGGACTAATGCCAAAATGACATGATATTTCATGAATTTCCAAGTTATTGAATGTTAATAAATTATTATTGTAAGTTAGTTTTTGAAGTGTGCCATGTCAGGATAAGCAGGGTCGGCATAAGTTATAAATTTTGTAAAAAGTTATTATATATGTTAATTTTGTTTTAATATAGTGTATGGGGTTTGAATAAACAGTTTGATATTTTCGCCAACATATACAGCATTATGCTCAAAAAAATATGATTTAAATAATAAAAAAAATGGTTTGCTAATTTTTTAACTCAGCTTGCATTAAAAAATAATATAACTTTTTTTCTTTAATCAGATAATGTAGATATATGACGAGGATGTGTATTTGGTGCAAGACTCATTTGAGTGTACTACCCAACTGTCCTATTTACCATAGCATCTTTTATAAAAATCTAAAAATGTTGGTGCGTTCTTACTTCTTATCAGACTTTAAATTGGGAAGATCCATACAGTCGAAAAAGAATAGCTGACACTAAAAACTAGCCAAAATCAACTGATGAATAAGTAGAAGAGATCATCTAAAAAGGAAATGAACTAATTATTTATCTTTTAAATTTAAATTTCAATAAATTATTAAATAACACATTTTAGACTACAAATAATATAGAGAAATATTATTTAAACTAACTAGGATCTACGCTTCCATGTATTATTATGGTTCAAGAAAGCTCCGTTGTTACTAACAGTGCTGTTGTTAAAGTGGCGATAAGAAACTAACAAAAATCTGTATGTTACTAATTATCAAATTGTGGGTAACAATGGTACCCATATAAAAAGCAGCGCTGTTCCTAGAAATGGCACTTAAAAACAGTAACGAAAGTATACAAAATCCATCTTCAGAGAAAGTAAAGTTATGTAATGTGTAGTAGAGTCGTCAGGTTTATAAAGGTTTGCTATTGCTATTGTTGGACCGATGACGTTACTTACCCTAATACCCTAATAATTTGGGTTGCTGATCTAATAGTTTTACCTACAACAATAGTTTGGCACAATAGTTAAACATGGTATCTTTCTCATGTTATTCAAAGCAGAGACGATAAACATATACGAAACCTAGATGTCCGTACGGAAGATATCGTGATTTTTAAATAACACTTTGAGTGATTAATATGATTAGTAAAATTAAAACAAATTAGGTTATATCTCCTCAAATCGTCAATAAATTAAATAGTAGTTAATATTTTTCTGAAAAACATTTATAAAATCTATAGAACTATGTAAAGAATGTCAGCCTACAGCTATTTTTAAATATAATTCATTCAATAACAGTTTGTCAAATATCTCCTAACTTTATTAGACATTCTTATAGAGTTCCAATCCAACGTTTACAGATACGTTTAAAAAGCGTTTGTTCTAAAAATGTCAAATAGTAGTACTATATGTGTCTGTAACGTGTGGAGGGTGGCTTACTCCTCGCGGTATTAGGCCTCACTAGGCCCATTGTGCATCCTCCTAAATGGATAGGCACCTCATAGCTCGCGAGCCAGCCTACATATTTAATATAGTTGACAACGTCGCCAAGAGGTGCTTCTCTTATATCGGCCGGTGTTAGCCGATACTTGGCAAACACAAATCTAATAAATGAGAGCGTCGGCTAATCGTGCGCCCGATGGTCTCATCTTCTTGTTTGCACCCCCTGCAGAGTACGGATTTTAACAGCCCCATGCAATGCAGATGCTCTCGTACTTGACAATGACCATTCAGATTCTGTCCAGTCGTAGTCAAGTATTTGTTTGCTGTAGTGTTATCATGTTAATTTAAAAACTCACTGGAAACTCGGCAGCTTTTTGTTTTATCCCATCTTTCCTTGACTTTTACAAGATATTATTCTTTAATTAGGTTTGTCACTACCGTTCAATAGAAGGGCTAGATCCAAAAAGTATTTGGTTGGCTGTCTTCTTGGCTAGTGAATTAGCACTGTGGCGTGACCTTTGATCTATCTTAAGGTGACCACATTGTTGATTGATACTTCGGCTAAAGCTTCGTAACATTCTAGTACGACCCTGAGTAAATTCGTGGTCTGTCCAGGGAGAGTAGTGCTATCTGTGTAGATGAATATGTTTTCTTCCAGTGAGCTTGATTTAAACTACACTAACACTATTGCTCACAGCCATTTTATATTTAGGTTTAAGGATCTGGAGTATATTCCACATCCTGAACCTTATTTTGTTTTAGAACCGTCGGTGTAGATATGAATCGTACTTCTGGCTCCTTTATTTGTTTCGTTTTAACTTTATACGACTTCTGAGAGATATTTCTTGGTGAGCCCATGTTTACTTAAAACAGTTCGTATAGATATAACGGGTCCGGCTCGGGCCAACAACGGGCCCAGGTTCGTCAGATTTATACGGTTTCGTATGTCTACCGCGCGAAGGAAAGCTAACGGGCCTACTTCGATCCTATTTGGTCCGGCCAGTGGTAAGATCGTTGCCTTTCATCGCGCGGTAGGTATACGACATTGTACACATCTGGCGAACCTGGCCAGTTATATCTCTATACGCACTTTTAAGCGCCTCCTGTCAAAAGCTACGTCTCTTTTTACCACATTCTGCATCAGGTTCTATTCCTACCGTGAGCAGTCATGTCATTGTTATCAGAGCAACCTCCTTGATGTAAATGTCAAGAGGGGTGAAACTAAGAATTACTTCCATGGCTCTGGTTGGTGTAGTTTCTACATGGCTCCTGTTATGTTGGATTTGTTTTAGTTTACGGATAACTGTCAATTGTTAGAAACAGTAATGTTATCTGAGATATAAAAAAGTCAATCAAACTGTTTTGTATAATTTTAATATTAGGACGAGAGATACCAAAAACGATAGATAAACAATTTCGAAACAATTTTGTTGAGTATAAATTAAGAAATGCTGGATTCATATTTTATAAACCACATTTAATCACTCCCTAAGATAAATTTAATGGTCTACGTTAAAAGCTAGAAAAAGTAAGACCTCTTGGCACTCTAGATTTAACCTTAAAATCCCAAAACCAAGGCCAAGGATAATAAATCTGTTTGAAATCGTTTTATTCTCTATGCGCTCGGACTCCACCCTTTACTTTCGGGCTTTCAGTCAGAGTCTGCGAATGCAGCCTCCATAAAAACATGCCACTACACCAAAACGGAAAACAATGTCTTATTTATTGCTATGGCTCTGTTTTAGTCAACGAGCCATTTTGATACATGGAATGGAGGAGCGAACAACAAAATGGGAGCAAAAACTTCTTTTATTGAATTTGCCTTTCGATTTTTGTCATTGTAAGTAATGAGCTTCGCCGGGTGAAGTATGTGTTTACAGAACATTTTAGTTTATTTGATCTTTTAGTGTAAGGGGTATGTTTACTATCCTGAAAAGATATAACGTTCGAAGAAAATATAGTTTAGGAAACATATAATTTCACAAATTGAGGACTAAAATATTTGTTTAAAAATTGGAGGAAACGTTGTTTTAGCAAGACATAGAGATATTTACACCGTGTTTACAACACTGTTTTTTTATTAATTTAACGTTGATTTATTTCTAACTACATTTGAATGTACGGATTTTTAACTATGAACTTTGAATCATTGGTTTTACATATATCTCCTCCGAAAGAAGGCAAATCTAAACTACAAGGAAAGTTACCACATACCGTTATTTTTAACAAGTGAATGATGGGACCGCTAGTTAAATAACCTTCTTACATTAAGGCCTGGTGATGGCCCACAGTATCCGAAACTAGGCATCACATTATGGAGATACCGTCTGCGAGCTATGATATTTTTATATTTGTGTATAAATAACGCAATAAAATTATATGAAACTTTATTCTCCTTTTTGACAGAACCTTTTCTTTCATTCATAAAAAGACAACTAACTTGACAACAACGATAAAACAAAAACATACATAGGTTGTGGATTTGGTTCCATGCTCTATGTCATGTGTGATAACTCGCACTCTTTGAACGCGTTAAATAATTAATAGTCCAGTCATATTCTTTCAAAAACATACACAACAGATATGTTACTAAGTTTTTAGCTTTTACAGAAAATATCGGATAATATAGATACGCTTTGTTTGCATTAAGATTGACCGAAACATAGTCCTGACGAGATCTCTTCTTATAAAAAATACTGTATTAAATTTTGTTTAATCTTTTAATATATATGCCCTATAAAAAAAATATGACTCCACTTTTTTGTCTACATTTCGTTTTTCTGTCCTTGGTCTCCTTTCTGTAGTTTTTTTGATGTATTTATCATCCTTTGTACATATTTCCATTTGAATCTAGCTACGGTTTCAGCAATATAGTCACACTTTTTTCACGGATTGAATTAAATAAAAAAAAGTCCAACGTATATTTATGATAAAATTTGAGTTTGTGAGATAAAACTAAAACTAAATGGAAAATCCTACATAATATATGAGCATGCAAAACTGAGGAAATAAATTTTTATTTTCATACAAATGCAAATCAAATTAATAACCATTTTTTAATAATTTCCAACGTAGTTAGTACTCCAACTCAACAATTAGCTCAGTTTTATAATATTTTGCATTTTTTGCATTTATTTTAAATATAAAAACTCAAGAATGTGGCTTAGATGGAATTAATATAAAATTCTTACAATTAGTGTATCCCTTTCTGATTCTATACATAACACATAAAATTAACTACTGTTTAATAAAATCAGTTTTTTCTGAATCATGAAAGGAAGGTATTGTAATGCCAATCCCAAAAAAGCAACCTTTAGAAAGTGTATCTGATTTACGTCCTATTACCATTCTACCAACTATTTAAGTTTTAGAAAGAGTTGTCGAGCAACAAATACGTGACCATTTAAACAAATATGACATACTTCCCCACATACACACAATCAGGATTTAGACTAAGACATAGTTGCGGTACAGCATTATCTAATATCACAGATGACATCTTAAAACAACGAGATTAAGGTAAAATTGGAGTCTTTGTTTTATTAGATTACAGCAAGGCATTCGACATGATCAATCATGATTTGTTATTAACAATTTTAAATTTTATAGGATCCGAAAAAACAACTATAACTTTTTGTAGAAATAACTTAACAAGAAGGTGTCAAAGAGTAGTATTTAATGGAAGTAAATGCGTGTAGGGGCACACGGATTCATTTTAGGCCCTTTACTCTAAACTATTTATACTCATAATTTGGTATCAGTATGAGTATTAGTATAAGTAGATGCAATATCCATATGTAAGACATTGAATAAAGTAAACCTAATTGTTGATTTTATTGCAATACGTGTGTTTTCTTTTGAATATTACGTTAAAACATTAAAAAATGCTTCTTTAGAATTTTTGGTAAATTCTTTATATTTTCAAATAATAATGCCAATTATTACAATTCTTTCTGAGCCTTTATTTTTAGTCCTATTTTTGTGACATTTTCAGAAAATACCAATAGTAGCAAAACTTAGGGTAGAGAAACATTGATTTTTTGTAAACCTTCGAAAAGTATTTATTTTGATAATTTTTTAAAATAAATTAAAAAACATTTACGCGCCATTCTGTATTAAATCTAGGAAAATTTGCTGCTTTTTGTTTCAATAATTATCTATAGTAGTTTCTAAATGGGAGGGTCCCCACCTTTTTTCTTAAACGTCTGTTTAGAGTGCTGCCTTATCGTTACACAAATTTAATAGTATATTACGTAATAAGAGTTGTAAGTAACCCATTACGCACGAAGTGAAAAAGTATACGCACGAAGCCGCGCAGCGAAAAAAAGTTCACCTGTCATATTATCAATATTTTATTGAGGCAAGTTGGCTCAGATCGTAATATTTTAAAAAATAATAATAATATTTTAAAAAATTCGATTACTTATAGACCATTCTATATACAACACTTTTGTTGGTTATATTATCCATTTTTTTGTTTTACTCTCTTGAATTTTCGTACAAGTTTCCACAGGAAACATCAATAATATTTGGAAACTTTTGTTTTTAAACATTTTAAAAATAATTATAAATTTTCTTTCTTTTAAGAATAAAAACTGAATACTTATTAATATGATAATATAGAATTGTTTAAAACTAATTTACACATATAATTAAAATAATGTTCTCTTTTATACACTTCCTGTGCCAAAATCTCTCTTGATGCGACATGGCGGTTGTTTTTAAATTAATTATTGCAGGCAGTCCTATTTTAAAGGACAATTATCCTGATTGTTCAAGAGTCCACGGCATGTGCATTTACAGAAATTTACAATACCAAGCACAGTTCGCCGAAATACCTTACTCTTTTTCTAAATTTAATTTCGCTGAACACCTACAATTTTTTTCTTTTTTAATAACGAAGATAAGCTTTTAAAATTAATAAAAATATAAAGTAGTACAGGTTAAAATATTTTAATTTCCCACGAAATAAAAGAATTTGGGTTAATCCTAGACAGAGAAATAAACTGAACTAGAAACATTTTTTTCATTACCTTTTCAATATTTTTGGAACCTTAAGAGTTGCGCTTTTCTATTGAACTCATTTCTTCATTTTCGTTTTTTTTTTTGTTTTCGTCCCTTTTTTCTTTTTTTTTTTTTTTTCTTTTTCAGACGTTACTAATACCTCGTATGATTTCACCTATGTATTATTGTCCTTATTTACTTAATATTTGGGAAACGCAAATTTTTGAGATATTTTTTGTTCCTTAGGTTTAGTTTTTGTGAGTATTTGCGGGCGTTTTCGTTATGCCAGAGAAATCTGATTTCTTCGGATAATCCGAAGTGACACACGAAACACTTTCCAAATAAAAACGCTAATTAAATGGAGAGTTGGAAGGCAATTATGTGGTTAAAGAAATTATTTATTTGATTGCATACAAGTTTTATTCACACTTTTGTCCTGCTTTTTATATGAAACACTTTTTCTAATTAATTTATATTCTCTCGATCTCAAAATCATAATTAAATGAAAATTTTACACCTCTATTGTATAGCCATTAAATGCTGTGATTTTAAAACGTTTCCATAATAAATAGAAACAATTTCCGGAAATTTTTCTCTTTGTGGTACCCTGCATGAAATTACACTGGACATTTTTTTGAGATTTGAGAAGTTTTTCATCCACATGATAATACGACGCGACGGTGTGATTAAAAAATTTGCCATTTCAATTGTTAAAATTTTATTTAATTTCAATTATAGATAGAAATACATTATATTTATTTTAAGTAAAATAATAAGTAGGATTTTCTTGTCGATTAAACGGCTTCAAATATGATTAATACGCAGCATGGCCAACTTTGCAAATTTCATTTTAGTCGTTTTAATGCATGTCTACTAAGTTTTGAAATTTTGATATTTCATTGTAAAATTGTCTTACCGAATGCCACGTGTTCCAAAATTATTGTCTGGAAATTTTTGCTCACTCCCGAATATTTTAAGAAAATAATTTTCAAAATAATCCTTAGTTCTAAAAAATTTCTAAAAAATTTCAATATTGTTTGCGTAAATTAGATCATTTTGCCACTTATTACGATTTCAAAAAAAATCATTTTATATGTTAAAATTAGAAAAATAAATAAATAACAGAAAAATTGACATAAAAAAAAGATAATTTATCGGGAATTGAACCAGCGTCACGATATGGTCGCGAAATGAGAGGTTGAAAAACTAAACACTAAATGAACTGCGCTATCACAGTTTTATTATGTCTTTTCTAATTAAATATGTATATGAAACAGGAAAAAGCAAAAATAATGTAGGTATTTACTTTTAAATTCTTTTAATAATTTGTGAAAAATAAATATCTTAGATCTGTATTTAAAAATTATTGTTAACAATTTAATCATCAAATCGATTTTACTATTAAAATAAACATTACATGTATATACATTTTTTTTTTAATACCCTGTACCTTGAAAACGGATGCAGTTACGAAAATTTTTTACCAAGCAAACCCATTTAGTTTACAGTGTTCTACCTATCCTAGCAACGGGGCCACTTTTTAGAAACACCCTGTATAATTTTTTAATAAATTTTTATGAGTAGCTATTTTTCTTTTTTTTATATACATTTACATTATGAAACTTAAATTACTGTTGCGCAAAGCCGACTCTGTTCTCTGTTTACCCGGAATATGAAGTCTAGTGCTGTCCATATATAGACAAACGCACTTCTTCGAGAAGCTACCTGAGATATTGCTGCTAAGTTATAGAGAAGGAGTTCCCGGACGTTATAGATCGCAAAGAAACTACTAGTGTAGAGCTGGCTTTATATAAATAGCGCGAGTTTGTCGGAAGACGTTAAGTTTAAATAAAAGTGTTGGATAATAAAGACAAATTGTAATAAATACATTAGAATTGTGAGTTATAATAGTTCTTTTAAATAAATAAACTATAAATAAATTAAACAAACGTTACATTTGTGTTAGAAGTGGAACTGTAAATAAATAGTCAAAAATGGCTGAAAAACTGTGTGATTTAAAAGTGGCTGAGTTACGTCGAGAGTTAGAAGAAAGTGAACTGGAGACGACAGGGAAGAAATCAGAGCTGGCAGAAAAATGACTAGAAAATGAAGGTTTGGATTCGTATAATGCGTGTTCTATAATTTCTTCATATGTATTCTTTAAAAACCGATATTTCTTCTGACATTTCCTCATTAGAAATTAAATTTTCTTTTGTTTTCTCTATATAAAATGACACTTCCTCATTAGAAACTAACGGTTCTTCAGACATTACCTCCTTAGAACGTAAAGTTAAGACTGATATTTCTTCCTTAGAAAAAAAGGTATCTTCTGCCATATCTTTTTAAAAAACCGAAATTTTTCCGATTTGGAAATCGAGATTTCTTCTTTAAAAGATGAAATCTTTTCTGATGTGATTTCTATAAAATACGAAATTTCATTTATGAAAGATAAGATTTCTTCCATTAAGAAGAAAATAACTTCCGTTGAGGAGAAAATAAAAAAAATTAAAAAGAAGATAGTAGAAATTGAACATACAGAACAGGCCAAGGACGGTGAATTCAAGTGCCATAAGCACCTTAAACTCTGCTCGTGTTAAAATTTTCTTCGGACATTTCTTCCTTAGATAGTAAAGTTTCTTCCTTAGAAGAAAAGGTGTCTTCTGATATGTCTTGTCGTGAAAAACGAAATCTTTTCTTTAGAAACTAAAGTTTCTTCTGATATCTATTCTTTAAAAATGAAATTTCTTCCGATATGTCTTCTTTGTATAATGAAATCTCTTCTGATGTGGAAAACAAGATGTCTTCTGGAGAGGAGAAAATAAAACAGATGGAAAAGAAGATCGAAGAACTGGAACATTCAGACCCGACTAAGGACGGTGAAATAAAGTGTCATGAGGTGGAGTTTGGAAGGAGCTGTAAACTCTGCTGGTGTTAAAGTCCCAACCTTCGACGGAAAGATGTCATGGACCAACTACCTTAAACAGTTCGAAACAGCTGCGAGAGCGAACGAATGGTCTACAAGAGAAAAGGCAGTTAATTTGACAATCGCCCTTCGAAGAGACTATACCTGTGGAAGAGACAGATGATTTTGAACAATTCAGAAAGAGACTAAACATGCGATAAGGCCACGAACACTTTGAGCAGGTGTATCCATTACAGTTGAACAATCGCAAACAGAACCGTGACGAGAACCTTCAAGAATACAAATTAGATATTGCGAAGATGGTGCGATTTGCCTACTTATCAGCTTCGGAATACATGATTGAATGTTTAGCTGTTGATGTACTTCGTGACGATGAAACGAAAAGAACACTCCGTTTAGCCCATCACAAAACATTGGTCGATGTCTTGTCCTCTGCTCTTGAATATGAAGCGGCTACGCTGACTTCTGGTGGATACAGTGAAGTAAGAACTGTAAAAGAGGAAGAAAACGAAAATGAATTCGACCAACTTTTTCACATGATAAAAAGCCTAATGGAGTTGCCACCGAAGACTATTAATTGCTGGAATTGTGGTGAAATGGGAAATGTAAGCTATTCGCCCAAAAGCCCTAAGAACACTACGAATCGAAAAACCATGCCGGTGGCTGTACAGGAAGGAATGGTGGTGCCTGATAGATGTGAAACCATAAGAGTATCGTGGTTGCATGGAACTGTAGGGAAAGCAACGTCTGTCATAAAGGAACCTTCGAAGTGCAATGAAGGTGTTAGACAAGGAACTCTGATTGAAAAGGGGTTGGCCACATCTGCTAAGTAAGTTACGGTATGAAGAACAACGATTGTCAACGATGAGTGGGTCCCTGACAAACTTGAAGAAAGAACATGAAAACGATCTCGTTACACTACCAAAGGTTTAGTTGCTGTTCTTGATTTTGAATGACTGATTATATTGGTATTTCAGATGAAAGTACGAGTATACTCGGACTCAAAATTAAGAAATCTTTCAGCAATTTCAGAGGTTTGTGATACCAATTAGTAATTACTATGGTTATCGGTCCTCGCAAGAAAATTTTCTAAGAAAGCAATTGTGTTATGGATTTCATATATGGAACGCTCATTGTTTTGGGGTTCTTCTTTGGTTTCGTGTGGTATATCGTTCAAAATATCTAGTAGTTCTAGATTTTTAGTTTTTTTTTTTAACTTTACTTAAACGCTGTAATTCTGTCCACTTATTGATATTCAATGCACCCCTTTTAACTGACCAATTAATAACGACTCCAATTATTTAATCGTTGTGACCGTTAAACCGAAACCGAGCTCGTGTACCCTATCGCTTTGTCAAACATTGATTTAGTTTCATAATAACCATATTACGGCGAAACTTTGTATTAACAAACATAATCGATTGAGAATACAATTTGTGGTATTATAACCGCATATCGTTTTGAGGTAAATTCGTTTTGTTTGTTTTGTGTCGTACTTCGATCATGTAAATAGACTTAACGATTTGTCTACTGTATGAAAAGCTGTTGATTAATATTATCCCTTTTAGGTATCTGTCAATTTCGTTACTTTGCTTTCATGCCTTTGCTTCTGGTTCTCTTTCTATTGGTCAGTTTATTATTCCAATTACTGAGACACCATACCTCTGAGGCCTCAGTATTGCATTTGTGTCAACGAAAACATTTTCTTACATCATCTCCCTTTTAACACTTTTCTTCCACGTTTCCAATTCTTCTAAATCCGAAAATGCAAAATAGTATATTTATTACATTACGAGTTTTCAATATTTTTCCTACGACCACATACAAAATATAAAACTTGGTAAATCTGACAATGGAGATCCAATCAAGATGTGGCTGGTTTTAGATTTGTTTTTTTGTTATAAGCCTTACTGAATAATTTACACATGGTGTTTTACCTAAATTAAAAATATTGTGATACAATTTACAAACACTTTCATAGAATAATAAAGGTAAAATAACGTTAGAAACAAAAAATATAAGAATACATTAATGGTTTTTATTGGTTTATTTTTTTTAAATACAATAAATACATAATAAGATGTACAAACAATCGCGAACAAAACCTTTTTTAATATTATTAAGACCTTCTTACAATTTTTTTTAATCAGTAATCAAAATAGTACTCAAATAACGGAAAGATTAACGAATTACCTAACTGTATTAAATATGTTAAATAAAATATAGTAGTCATACGTTTTCAATTTTCATGTTTCCAAAATAAAAAAAAGATTGCTTCTATCGGGAATTGAACACGCATCGGAAAACTCAAAGTTCATTAAGTTAAACTCTCAACAAATCAGCCTTATGTTAAGTGACTTATCTGATCAAAATATATTAACCAAAAAAAATATTAGAATAATGTAGTTACTTTTAAATTATTTTTGTAATATCCAGGATCTAGGTATAAAAATCGATGTTAACAATTAGATCATCAAATCGATTTTACTATAAAGTGATAATAGGAAAAAATATTTTTCTACACCCACATGGATAATAGCTTATCTACGCACAGATTACAAAACGAAAAAGTATGTTATTACCTTCAACTGAACGAATATATTTTATATCCATTCTAGATAGTGGGAACACTGCAAAAAAATTAAATCCACCAATCACCGTTCAAATTTTGATCTACCGACTGCTATTATTTTTAAAATTTTAAATAAGTGACAATTCTGTCAAATTAATTGGCAGTATATTTTTTAGTTATTAAGATTAAACAAACATTAAAATGGTTTATTCTTGTGTAGTATCAATAAATAATAGTATTTCTGTTTTTATTTCGTCTATAATTATAAATAATTTGTTAATTTAAATAAAACTATATGAAGTCAATTTAATTACGAGTATTAAAGCAACAAAAATAAAAGAATAGGTGGTCCTGTGGTTAGCGTTCTTGACTTCCTCACTGAAGACTCGTAATTTTAAAAATTATTAAAAGTCACAAATTATTTTAAAATTATTTATTTTGTCTTAATAACCTAAAATAATTTTTTTATTTGTAAATTTTTGTTAGTGGGTCGTAGAAACAACATTCTGTACAACTCGAGTGGATTGTCCACATCGTACTCAGACGAAATTTCGTCTTCGTGCGATATGGCCATCATATCCACCCTTGTTGCACAAACTACTATTTCGTCTGTACGTGTATGTGTGTCAGAACGGTAACTCCAGAACGAAAGCGCCGATCGATTAGCAGTTTAAATTTTCTTTGATAATTTCCTCTCCTTTTGATTTTTAGAATTTTTGTGTTAACTTTGGTGCTTTAAATATCAATATTTTAGAAATGCTATGAATTTCTTATAGATCCTATTTTATGCACTGCAACAAGGGTACTGATTACACTATATGGTTAGCCATGATTGTCATCTGTGAAACCACAGATATTTTTTCTATGTTGCTCTCAGTGAAAATAATAGTTTTAAGAAATTAAATAAATATGGATATTACGCGAATAACATAAAAGGTGATCAAGTAACAACAATTTTTCTACGACCTTTAACGAATTCCAGAATGTAACTCATAGCTGAATATGATATTAGGATCAAAAACGTATTATTATTTTTATATGGGTAGGCTTAAGAGGTAAAGGAACCAAATATTTTAATGTGTGGGGTTTAAGAGGAAATAAAGCGACATATTTTTACTTGGGCAGGCATATGGAATAGTGGGGCCAAATATTTTTAATGTTTTAATGTAAAAGTATAAATATTTATGGTGACAGTTTAAAAACTTAAATGGTAATATCTCATGAAATAAAGATGATGTCAGAAAAGTAAAACCTAATAAGAACAATTTTTTTTCTTGGATTAGAAATATTTAAATGTAGGTACTTAGTTCAGATAAATGTGCCATGTTCTTCTTAAATAGGTTTTTAATTATGTGCTATTAAACCTCCCTTTATGGGGTATAACTGATATCATTAAAAAGCATATTTCGTATTTTCAACTGCAACAATTCTTCGTTTATTGACCTAATCCGAACATTGGTTGAGGCTAGAATATTTAAAACAGTACCCTATTCGTTTTACCAACTCTATAAACTACATGATATTCAGATGAAAGTGCACATACGCTTTTGTTTGCTGAAGACAAGACAGAAGCCATATATTATGACCGATTTCGAACCTGTCGTGATCAGTGATCAATAATTTTCAAGGGCTAGACATCCAGGATGTTTTTCTCATTTTTGGCAGTGCATTTCAGATGGATTCAAGTAGACGGTATTTAACAGAGGTGCGAAGCTATAGTTGGATTTGACATGAACATTCCAATATGTGGGGAAACTTTGGTTCCAATAGAAGATGTAGTAGAAGGATTTGAAATCGTTTATAAAGATATTGTGCCTGAAGTGAAAACAATCATTAAATGGAAGGGTGGATTCGAAATGCAAATATCTGCAAAACATCACACTACCAAGTCTCTTAAAGCAATTCAGAGTAAAAAAGCATAAAATAATTGCAAATAGAATATATGAGTGGCCAACAAGGTAAAAAATATGGGGTAATTGTAAAATTAAAACTTTGTGTGTGATTGAGTTTATCTAACTGCAATTCAGAAACAACAGAAATGCATAAAATAACAATTTTACAAATGGTTGGTTACTAAGAACACGATAATTGATCAAAGTTGCTCGCATATTTCAAGAAAATTTGTCCAATATGTTGCCTATATCCCAAGGGACAATTATTGGTAAAATTCAAAATTTAAATTTAACAGTTTCGCGTACCTATAGCAGAGAAAAAGAACCTTCTAATGCACAACTTAATAACACCAAATTCGATACAATGCTTCAGCCATAAATGTTAGCTAACTCAGGAGCTCATTAAAGATGACTTTGATAAAACAAAGTATTTTTGTGAACAATTGATGCAAAGGTCCAATATCAATTTTGTCCAATTAGAAAATGTTTTGTTTTTTGATTAGTGCATTTTTACACTTTACAGAAAATTGTTAATTTCTTTGTCTTTGTCTTTTTTACTTATTTTTTTACCGCAAATAAACAATAAGCTTAAAGTAGATCCAGAGAGTGTCTAATTATAGTTTTTTGTTTTACTAATAAAATAAATAAATAAAAATAGTAAATTATTCGAAGGAATCTTTCAATCTCAGGTAAAATATTTGTCTTCGAATATTTCCTACCGAAAGACACCGAGGGTTTTATGGCTAATAAACTCGAAACGTAAATGACCCGTTCAAAGTAGAGGGCGCTCCGGTGCTCCGGCTTTTTCAAAAACAAAAATTTTATGTTAAGAAAGTGAGAGGGTGCTATCTCCAGAGACTGTAAATCATTTGGGATTTGAATCGAAATCAGGGAAATGTCGCGGAATCGAGTTTTTCCGAGAGGAAAAGTGACGTTCCAGAGCTTATTTAGCGTGTTGAAATCGGTGCGTTCATTTACTTCTTTGTTTTTGAATTTAGTCTGTTTAGAAGACATTAAGAGATTTAGAAGTATATGAAGTTGGTATGTTCTGTGGGAATCCGTTTTTATGATTCTAGTTAAGTAAAAACATGTAAATATAAAAAAAAAATGAAAAAATACCATGATTCCTGTTTATATTTATATTAAATACACGTTGTTTATCCTACGTTAATCTTTCCGTTTGTGTAAAAATTTGTTCCACGTGATAAACAAAACTGTGAACAAGAGCTTTTAAATTATTAAAGGTAATAGACCGTCAGATAGTGATAGGTTTCGGTGTCCCATTTTCGCATACAAGCCTCGAAGAGGGTTGAAATGTATATCGATTTTAAGTAGAAGGAAATTTACAAGTGGCTCTGGGGGATAACATATGGAAAAATCGATTTTCCCTAACAAAAATAAATGGTTATTTGTTGTCCATATTTCCACGCAAGCTGTTTTCACTATATGATTAATTCGAAAAGCTAAAGGCTTTAACGTTGCAAGTGGCTAAAGGGTTGAAATAAGGGCGTAATCTTCTAAGGAAAAATCGAGATTTTACCTGATTTTTCCACACAAGCCCATCGAATGAATGGAAACGTACATCGTCACTTGAATGACCCGAATGTATTAGTGCATTTTGGGGTCGGAAAATTTTTATCATAAGGAAAATCAAATTTTCCATGTGTTATCCCCAAGAGCCAGTCGTAAATTTTCTTCTATTCTATGTACTAGATATACTTTTTAACCCTCTTCGAGGCTTGTATGCGAAAATGGAGCACCTAAATCGGTCACTATCTGACGGTCTATAATACCTACTTATCTATTTATATTTTTTTCTGAACCGTTATCAAAATAGTAAAAAATAAATAGCATATAGAATAATGGATTTCCTAACTGTATTGGTTATATTATAAATAAAACGTATTTTTTTATTTTTTATAATTTTTTTCCAAAATAAAAAATAGATTGATATGATCGGGAATTGTCGTATCGGGAATTAAACCCAAGTCGCAAAAACCAAAGTTGAATGCGCTAACCAACTGAGCCACGAAGCTTATGACAAGTTAATTATTATCGAACCAAAAATATATTTCCATTTTCTACAACGGCTTTTTTAAAGACATCTTTGTCAAGCGCTCTACCGCTAGTGCGTTTGCAGCAAAGTACTTCTATCTTCTACAATAGAAGAATTAACGGAAAAATTACCTACCATTTGTGTTATTATATATCTGAATTGCTAGCCAAGTTTGTCTAGCCAATCGCCTTCCCCAAGATATCATCTGTCCATGTTTAACCATTTCCATATTTGTCTTAATCTGTCTCTTTTTCTTTTATTTGGGGGACTGTCATCGTTAATTTTTTCAGATTTTCTTATAATATGGATTATTTAGCCGTTATTAGATATTCCCTGAAAATTCATTTTTAACCGACTTCAAAAACGGAGGAGGTTCTCAATTCGTCAGCATATTTTTATATGTATGTTCAGCGATAATTCTTATCTACGTTGCCCGATTTATATAACTCTTTTTTTTTGTATAAAGGGGATACCTCAGGGTTAGTTCCATATACAATTGTTCAGAATTTGGTGATCTATGAGAAAATCGAAAATCTCAATTTTTAAGGGCATTTGCACGATTTTTAAGTTGGTTTCGTAAAATTACTTTTATTAGTAGTATTAGTATAACTTTTTTTTTTTAATTTGGTGTCATCGGCATCGACTACTAAGGCCATTAGCCTCGTGTTCTGTGTAGGCTTTGTTACTGTTTCCCGTTGCCACTTTAGGAACAGCACTGTTAATTAGAACCCAACAGTGAATGGTCGAATTTGGAATCCTACCAAGGCATCATTATAATATTATTACTAAAAAAGCGAATTGCATACATTAAATTTTTGTTTCAGACTGAAAACATTAGAAATATGAATAAAACTTGAGAAACTTAAAAATTTCGTATTGTATGTGCTATATATAATTAAAATAGTAATTCTTGCTGCGCATCCAAAAAGGACTTTATTACTATTATATGGTCCTTTTGTATCTATGTGTTATTGGCGAAGTTACTGAAGTATATCAGGTAATAGATTTCTACATAAAAAAATTTACTATCATTTTTAAATAATAACTGAACAGACTATTCAGCTGTTGAGGTATTATTTTTCCGTGTGATATATTCTACGTCTTTCTATGTTGATCTGTTTTTTTCTTAAATTCTGATTTTTCGTATAATTTTAGTTTTAAGCTACCTTTATATGTCTTCTTACAGATCGCTTTTCCATTAATATTCTTATTGTTACTGTTTTCCCTCTTATTTTGTTGTATTTCTACTTAATGTGGCCGTACCATCCAATTATTGTCGCTTAGTAAATTTTTCTATTTTCATAGATTTTACTATTTTATTTGATCTTACAATTTATCCTTCCTCTTCGCTATTAGTTTGACTTGATATTATTTATGCGTAATTGGCACCAGACTATATCCCTGAATATCAAAGAAAGGATGTTTATTGAAATGGTGCAGAATATTTATAGAATAGGTATAGGAGTAACATACACTCCCTAACGACAAAGTCAAATTTTTTTTATAATAATAACGAGGGTGATAAAAATAAATATAATAATGACGACTATGATGATAATGATGCTGTTAATGAAAATGTTGTTGATGATATTGATAATACAGAATTTATAATCTTCATAATCGCATTGATATTGTAATTTTATAGAAATAATTGCTAGTGATGTTAAATTGTAAGTAGGTCGAATAGGTCTAGTTAATATCAATAAGAAAAAAATAATGTTAACTATATGGTTTTAATAAATATTACTGTTCCTTATTTTTTTGTCTTTTTACAGTCACTTTAGTTTTATTAAATCTGAAATCTTCGCCTTTGAACATCTTGTAACATATTTCGTTCAAATGTGACCTAATTACGGACAAAGCCAACTGGCAACATGAAATATGTGTCACAAAGTACCTCGTATAAAGTGAAAGGTGTCTATGAGTATATTCCTTCGTTTTTCTTTGTTTTTATGTCCCCTTTCGGTTTTTATGACTTACAAAATACACATACAGATGAGATCGATTCCTTTTCTATTTTCTTTTTCCCTCCGTTTCAGAGTAAAATATACCGGCAGCTGTATATTGATGAAAAAACGATAAATATTTCATTTTAAAGCCGTGGCCCCATTCCCTTTGATGAGAGCGAATTTTCAGCGGAATCTATTTGGAATCGTTAACTAACCCCGATCGATGGGTATATCAATTTCAGTGTAAAAGACATGAATGTAAAAATTTTAAATTTAAGTAGCTGTCTTTAGTATTGAAATTCGAGTAATATTGAGACACTTGTTTTTTATTGATATACATATACAGAGTGTTTCAGATTTAAACGGACAGCTTAATGGGAGGTAGAGTACATTTAGCTGAGTTCAAAACACTTCCATACTTAGCCTTTAATCTCACTCGTTTCTGTGATATAGGGTGTTTTATGATTTTTTGCCAAAACTAAAGTCGGCCATTTTGTTTGAAAGGCTAGAGATATTTTGATAAAATTTTGTACAAAAGTTAAACTCTCCTAAGTTAATCAAAACCATTATTTAATTTTAAAAAATTCCTGGACCGGATTCTCTTTTTTTATATTAATCTTCTTAGCTAGAACATCACCCTGTGTATCGGATTTTAATAAATGTTACTGCACATTTAAATAGTACGTGGATCAATAAATAAAATAATGTAATAATATTTAACTGCACCATCTTGATTTTCTTACAGTACATTTTTATAATGGCGACTACAATATTATAAATCAGTATTTACAAAATTAAAATCAAATATTTTACTTTGTGTTTTTAAAACTCTACACAAATTAGGTACCATCTTCATTTATTTTTAACTATTACATTTTCCAATAAGAAATTGAACATCCACATAGGACCGGGATCACTTTATTTGAACAGAACAAACAGTAACAAATAATTAATTAAAACTAAATTAGATTTTCAAAATGAACACCGTGGACGTCAATACACCTCTGCGAACGTTTTAACAGGTTTATTTCTAATGTTATTACATATATTATTCATTTTTTCCAATAACTGTGCTCGGGTATTCATTTCTCCGTTGTACACCTCTGATTTAAGGTAGCCCTATAAAAAATAATCCAGAGGTGTTAGATCTGTAGATCTTGGTGGCCAATTGATCTATCTATCTATTTGGGAAACGATGATTTAAATGGTCTCTGACCAGTATTTAAAAATGAGGTCCAGCACCATCGTGTTGAAATCACATTCCTCACAAATTTGGCAGGATGTCTCTAAGGAAATTTAAATAAACTTCAGCTGTTAATCAGACTTCAAAAACATAAGGGCATAATAAGTGATTTTTATAAATACACCATACATTTATAGAAAATCTATATTGGGAAAGTTTTTTTGATACAGTGTAAGGATTTTCAATTACCCAAATATAACCATTCCTAGTGTTATTGATCCCATCACGTGTAAATTGGGATTCATCAGTAAATAAAATTCTCGATATCGATCCTTCTGTGGACCGAAGTCCTTCTACAAAAAGATAAGCGGGGTACGTCGTATCGTGTTCAAGTCACTGTACTTTTTGTACATGAAATGAATGCAAATTTTCTTTTTCTAAAGTTTTCCGTACTCTTGTTATCGGTACTGCTGATTAATTATTAATTCTTCTTATACTGTTTATTTCTAGCTATCTGTTGTATCTCCTCTTCTTTTCGAAGATTATTTCTCGGAGCATGTTCATGTTTAACTGTAGTTGGAAACTTTCCATGTTGCTTACTGAATTCAAAAACCTGTAAAAATGTTTTAGAATTTAGTAAACGGCGATTAGGAAAGCGTCTACGATACTCTCTTACTGCTGCTCTACCGTTTCCGTTACAAAAACCGAACACAAAAATAAAGTCTGCATATTCTTCATTACTAAATTGAAACGGCATCCTGAAATACTTATTTTCGTACCATTAGAAACTTACACTTATGAACAAAAGTAATTTAGCTCAAAATACTGTACATAAAATAAATGAAATTTGACACAAGCCTACTGGTATTATACAATTTTACATTAAACATGTTTAGGACAAAATAAGTGATGCTGTAATTTGGAGCATATTGGCAGTTGGCTAAATTGAGTTATCAGCTCGTTTATAAAATACCTAGTTTTTTGAACTTTTAAATTTGATTTCATCAGAGTTTCAGTTCGTTTAAGTTTTAGTTCATTTTAATTTCCAAATATAATTATTATAATTAATATAGATGAACGTGGAGAGAGGAATGAATGAGGTGGTTTGAAATCATCTTTTTGTTACATAAAATATTTTTTAAAATTTTGACTAGATTATTTATTCAATTGTGTTTTAGAAAATCATATTAATGTGTTTATATTGCTTGTTAGACTTATTTTGTTTTCAAGAAAGTGAGTTATTTTGTCGTGTATTGTGTTTTGAATATTTTGTGATGATTTAGAATGAAAAATAAGGACCCAAACAACATTATTACTAGGTTGTAAGTTCACTAACCAAATACATTTTTATTTGTTTTCGTTTCGTAACTGGTAACATAATGAATGTTTCGTAACTAATTTCATAATGTTCAACTTGTTGCATAAAGTAGAACATTTTGACACTTTCTGCGATTACAAAATACGTTACTTTATATGTCAAAATTATTAGCAATATTTAAGAAAAAAATTTTTTCCTTCGGAACTGTGAGAAATTTTTAAAAGAGTAACAAAATGAAGATTAGCCTTCTCGCTAAAAAAAAAATGTAGAACCGTATTATCACCCCTATGACAGTTCTTAAAAAAATGTCAGGGTGTGAGGGTGGTTTTAACCCTTCTACAATTTTTTTGGGTTTCTTTAATTATCGAAAGGAGAGTAATCCTCTAAAACGTACTTTTGTCAAATTTAATTTATTTTCTTTCACTCATTTCTGAACAGCGTACAAAAATGTGTTTTTTTATGTAAACTTTGAACTCTTCTCACGGGCAAACCTTACATTTTGGTATATAAATAAATTGAGCCCAATCGATTTATTTTGACCTCTACTACACGTGGTAGATTAGATTAGATTTAATTAGGACTGTGGGCCAAGTGGCCTTCCCCACCTCGACTTTTTCAGATCTATTGTGGATATCCTTGAATCGTTATTTAGAGTAACTTGTCTAATTCGGTCTTTTGTAGTAGAGTCCATAGACTGGGAAGTAGTTCTCCGGTATAGCTAGTTGCCCTTGGTTTTTCTTCTTCAAGTGTAACGAATCTCAGTCTTGCTAGACCTTCGCAGTAGCACAATACGTGTACTGCCGTTTCCTCCTCTTCCTGACAGAATCGGCGCAAGGTCTCTTCTGTCAGACCGATATTATACATATGTTTGTTAAGACTACAATGCCCTGTTAATAGACCTACTAGTACTCTAGTATTTTTCCTATTAAGGCTTAGTAGATGCTCGGTGAGTTTAGCCGATGGTCCTTTTATGAACTCTTTGGCCTGTCTCTGTCCTGGAGAGTTTTTCCACCACTCCTGAGATTTTTTAAACATCCACTGCTTTGTGCATGTTTTGATAGTTGTTTTTGTTACACCACAGAAGGGTTCTGGTAGCTCTGTGTCAGCAATTTTGGGATCTTATGGGATTTTAAAACAAGTTCCACCGAAGACCTTATAGGAACCCATAATAATCTTGTAATAATCTTCATAACTATAGTAGCTGCAATACTAGAGATAACAGTCAAACATCTTTAACAATCCAGTGTACCGTTGGTTTACATTTTCTTTCTTTTTGTAATTTAAATTCATTTGTTTACAAAATTCTTCATACCGTCTTATTTTAAAGACAGTGACCGTTGTAATTAAAATATCATTTTGAAAATCGTGATACAACAAAAATTATTTTCCATAAAAATTTATACAACTTTTATTAGAGGATAAATGCTTTATCGAGAAAATATACGGCCGTCTAACAAATAAATCACCTCTAAACTGAAAGCGTTTGGTTCTTTTGTCTTTGTGGTCGATAATTACGAATCCAAACCGTTAGATTACTTTTATAATCCGTTTCTGGGACAATTCTCTTCGAATTTCGTCGTTCGTTTATCGATAGTTCAACTATTGTCTCGGTAAATTCTCAGAATTCTTGTCATAATTGAAACGATCGTCTCTACCTTTGAAAAAGAAAGTCTAAGGCTATGAGATTGGGAAAGCGCTAGAGTATAGAGTCACATCTACGTTGATCCGTTTTACGCGAGAGCCAAGGATAAGGTAATAGACAGGGCCGGTGTATGTGTCCAGAAGAGAGAAAAATAAAAAAAGATGTGAAAAATTTGGATTATTAAAAATATATTTTAAAATGACTAAATACTACTAGTAACTATTTTTATGGCACTTTTCATTTTTCTATTTCAGTTTTGGATAATTACATTTTTTGTGTATTTTAATAAATTTTGTGGTTATTTAAAATTCTAGACTACCTATACGCCGTTCAGTTTCTTTTTAAATTCAAGGTGGTTATGAAAGCCAAACATCGCTCATTCTGAATAATAAAACTGACACTGTCAAAGTTCCAATAGTGCTAAGTTACTTGGAGTTGTGTTAGCAATTTAACTGAGAATTTATCAACAAATTAAAACTTAAATAGAGTAAATAATCATACAAGGCAATCATTTATCGCATAATTTTTATTGGTGTTTATACTACTAGTATCGAACTCTATGTGCCATCAACAAAAATATGAATTACAAAGTAAAGGTTAGCTGTTCAGAAATTCATTACCTCAAAAACAATAATTTTACTATCCCAAAATTTAGTCCAATTTGGTAATTTAAAAAATTAAATTGAAATAAACCAAACCATAGGAACTTACGATTAAAGTAAAAGGAGATCGATAAGTGAAGACAAGTAAAAAGTTGTGAAGGGAACAGGGTTAATTCGAGTTAGTGAAGAAAAAGTAGTAGAAGAGTAGAAGAAGAGTAGGAGAAGAGTAGGAGAATAGTAGGAAAATAGTAGGAGAAGAGTAGGAGAAGAGTAGGAGAAGAGTAGGAGAAGAGTAAGAGAAGAGTAGGAGAAGAGTAGGAGAAGAGTAGGAGAAGAGTAGGAGAAGAGTAGGAGAAGAGTAGGAGAAGAGTAGGAGAAGAATAGGAGAAGAGTAGGAGAAGAGTAGGAGAAGAGTAGGAGAAGAGTAGGAGAAGAGTAGGAGAAGAGTAGGAGAAGAGTAGGAGAAGAGTAGGAGAAGAGTAGGAGAAGAGTAAGAGAAGAGTAGGAGAAGAGTAGGAAAAGAGTAGGAAAAGAGTAGGAAAAGAGTAGGAAAAGAGTAGGACAAGAGTAGGAGAAGACTAGGAGAAGAGTAGGAGAAGAGTAGGAGAAGAGTAGGAGAAGAGTAGGAGAAGAGTAGGAGAAGAGTAGGAGAAGAGTAGGAGAAGAGTAGGAAAAGAGTAGGAGAAGAGTAGGAGAAGAGTAGGAGAAGAGTAGAAGAGTAGGAGAAGAGTAGGAGAATAGTAGGAGAAGAGTAGGAGAAGAGTAGGAGAAGAGTAGGAGAAGAGTAGGAGAAGAGTAGAAGAAAATTAGAAGAATACTAGTAGAAGACTAGGAGAAGACTAAAAGAAGACAAGAAGACTAAGAGAATAGTAGGAGAAGAGTAGGAGTAGAATTAGAATGTCATGAAGCTTTGGCCGAAGTATCCATCAACAATGTGGTCACCTTAAGATGGATCAAAGGTCACGCCACATCGAAAGGTAACCGTCTTATCGATTCACTAGCCAAGAAAGCAGCCAACCAAAAACTTTTTGGACCTGGTTCTTCTATTGGCCTGACAAAATCGGTAGTGACAGACCTAATTAAAGAACATTCCCTTGTGAAATTCAAGGAAAGATGGGATGAAACAAGAAACTGCAGAGTTGCCAGGGAGCTCTTAAGTTATCCTGACAACACTGCAGCAAACAAATACTTGACTATGACTAGACAGAATCTGCGTCTGGTCACAGGCATTCTGACTGGTCATTGCCAAATACGGAAGCATCTCCATATCATGGGGCTGTCAGAATCCGCACTCTGCAGAGGGTGCGAACAAGAAGAGACCATCGAGCATATCCTTTACGATTGCCCGACGCTCTCATTTATTAAAAGATTTGTGTTCGGCGAGTATCGGCTAACACCGGCCGATATAAGAGAAGCACCTCTTGGCGACGTTGTCAACTACATTAAATCTGTAGGCTGGCTGACGAGCTAGGAGGTGCCTATCATCTTAGGAGGATGCACAATGGGCCTAATGAGGCCTAAATGCCACCCTCCACACGTTACAGATACAGAGTAGGAGTAGAAGAAGGGAAGGTAATAGTTAATAGAACCGATTTCAGGTATACTAAAACAGAATAGACCTACATAAAATAAAAAATAATTAAGAGACTACCAGGAACCAGTTACGGCAGGGGAAGAGGAATATATTAGAAACAGAATAGAATCGAAAAAGGAAAGTATATACTACTGTACTGACTCAGTATCACAGTGTGTAAAGAGATTCGTAGAGAGGTAGGTGAGTGGGTCGTGGGTCAGGTAAATTAAGGAAAACAAAAACGTACAGTGAGAGGAAGGAAATTAGAATAAAGGTTAAAAGAGTATATCAAGAGAGACAAGAAGTGGGGGTAAAAGAAAAAATAAGGAAAATGAAATGAGAGTGAAGGTAATAAGTCAGGTGAAGAAAGTATTGTAAGTTGGTTTTCGGAAGTAACTAGTAAATCGAATCTATCTTCCAATGGAATCATTAATTAACAACATGCGGAAAACATATTCGATAGGTGGATATAAACGTGATAGCCTAAAAATTTGTTTAATAAATTTTTAATTAAAAGTTGTTGCAGAATAAAGCTAACTTGAAACTAAAAATCACAATGGCGATAGTGTACCAAGACGAAATTGTAACAGGATGGAATCAAATTGATGGCAGTGTTGTCAACTTTTCGTTTTCTAACTTTGATGTTGGCAACTGCATATTGTAATCGATCAAGTATCATGTCAGAAATAATACTAAAAAATGTTTGTTATTCTGAAAAGGATTTTTACTCATATGTGCACTTTCAATAAATACAGCAGATCAAAACTATTTATCGTCACAGAACAGTTAAATAATACAAAAAATAAATGTAGGCCACAGCCATATCTTACTCACTGTAGCCACGCCTTATTATTGGTGGAGCATTGTTAAAGTACAATAGAAATAACTGTAGTTTTCGCAGTTTCAATGAATAGGTAATGTTCGCGGGCATAAGTTTTCTCGGAGTATGTCTATGGTGGCACGGAAGGTCAGATATTTCTATCCCTTCTACTTCAAAGTCCCGACGGTTACTTCCATTTCTGTATTATTCACCTATTTTGTTATATCGTACTCACTGATATAGCACTTGCTAGCTGTACTATGCGAATAAGTGAATCACCAACCGCGATTGGCACTGTTTAACTGCAAATATCAAAATAGCGAAGTGTACCAGATAACCGCAGTAGGGGTCTATAATTTAATTTAAAATCTTAGATAATTTTCCCCAAAGTCTTCAAATAAAAACAAATAAGCCGTTGTTTTCACAATACCATCACTATAAACTATGCAAACAATATTATAAAGACCAATTTTATTTAAATCAATTATCGATTCGCTCTAAAAAAAGTACTTGTAAGTGAAACGCAAAGAATAGAACAATCTAGCTCGAGTGGCAATTTGGCGTTACCAACCCTGTTTTCAGTGCACAAGGGCCACGGACAATAAGTAGAGGGAAAGCGAAGGGCTACAGAAAGGGCGAATTGGTGTTGGCTTACACTCTAGCAGTCCGGAACAAAGGAACGCCGACACGAGCCACGCCATTCTACCGTCATCGTCACTGTAACCATCACCAGCATCTAGATCAGATTGCTTTTGATACCTAAGTTCGGCTCTCAAAGTTGTAAAGTCGTTTCTGAAGACCAATTAGATCATAGAAACATTTGTTTTGTATTGATGGTTTTGCTAGAGGTTAAATTTCTTGGAACTATTTCATAATACTGAAAAACGAATTTTAAAAAATTACCGACCACAAAAAATAATGATTGACATTACACACCCCATGAAAGTGTTTTCGTTAAGTTTCTCTCTACATTACATTGAAAAAATTCGACAACAACGCTAATTTCGATTATATCAACCTTAGAAAATCGAAAGAGAAAAATACAGGATGCCATACATAAAATGATAGGTAATGCAAGTGGCTAGGGCGGCATAGCTTTAGAAATGGTTAAATGGCTAGTAGAAAAAGGAAATAATGGTTGTGTAATATATACAGAGAGGAATTAAAAAACAAAACTCACAAGATTGAGAAAACAACTTACAATACATAATACCAATACATAAGACTTATTCCAGCGTTTTTCCAATCCTCGAAACACTTCTGAAACGCGCTTTTTGGTATCGCCAACAGCTCCTGTTTCGATTTTTATTTTATCTCCTCAATCGTAGCAAAACGCTTTCCTTTCATCGGTGTCTTCAGTTTTGAGAAGAGGAAAAAGTCAGCGGGGGCCAAGTCCGGTGAATACGGTGGTTGAGGCATGATAACGGTTTTGTTTTTGGACAAAAACTCGATGTGTGAGCTGGTGCGTTATCATGGTACAAAATCCATGATTGTTTTTTCCACAATTCTGTGCGTTTCTGACGAATTGTTTTGCGCAAACGGCGCATAACTTCAAGGTAGTATTCTTTATTGACCGTACGACCTTGTGGCAAGAATTCATGATGCACCACGCCATTGCAGTCGAAGAAAACAGTGAGCAAAACCTTCATATTTGACCGAACTTGACGTGCTTTTTTCGGTCTTGGCTCTTCTGGACGCTTCCATTGGGATGATTTGGCTTTGGTTTCAATGTCATAGTCATACACCCATGATTCGTCACCAGTTATGACCTTTTTGAGGAAATCTGGATCGTCGTTGACGATGTTCAACAGCTCCTGAGCGATGTCCATGCGACGTTGCTTTTGCTCAAAATTTAGCAATTTTGGAACAATCTTCGCTGCCGCACGTTTCATGCCTAAAACATTCGTAAAAATTGCTTGGCATGAGCCAAACGATATGCCAACATCATCAGCAACCTCTCTGATAGTGATTCGACGATTATCCAAAATCATTTTCTTCACTGCTTCAATGTTTTCATCGGTTGTTGACGTGCTCGGGCGACCAGGACGAGCATCGTCATTGACATCTTCTCGGCCTTCCTTAAACCGGTTATACCACAATTGAACCTGTGTTCTGCTCATAGTAGACTCGCAAAACGCCACAGTCAACATTTCAAATGTCCTTGCGCATTTAATTTCATTTTTTACACAAAACTTAATACAGTTTCTTTGATCCATTTTTTCGAATAGTAAAAAATCGAAGAGCACACCAAAACACGACTAACCTTTTTATCTGTCAAAAACAAACTGACAATCCAAAATGGCTGATATTGCAAATATATATAACAGATATGTGTACCAACATAACAGAAAAAAAATGCGAAAATCGAACATACGTAACTCACGAAATTTGAAAATAACGGTTATTTTTTGATCAGACCTCGTATGCTTAATCCAAAACAGCTTTAAAACTTACAAAAGAATAATAGACAATAACTTAAGAAAGTATGTAGTACCAGAATTAAATAAAGACAAGAAAGACAGACAAATGACCACATATACATTTTGAGAAGTCTGATGGAAAACATAATAAAAGCAGAAGGAATATACCTAGTATTCCGTTACCATGTTTCGACACAGTAGAACGAGAAAAAATATGGATGGTTCTGGAAGACTTCAAAGTACCAACAGATCCGATCCAATATAATTAAAAGCACATTACAGGAAACTGTTAAAATAAGAATATAGATAAGAGGATAAAGATCAAAGGAGCTTTAAATAAAAAATGAATAAAACAAGGGGAGAGTCTAATTCCATTGCCATTCATAATATATAATGGACAAAATAGTAAAGGAAATAAAGAGCAATGAGACATAATAATAGGCATACAGAAACTTGGAGACCGTTCAATTAATCAATTTACTATATAATAATAAAAAATCTGATGTGTCCAACACATGACTTTCCTATCTAGTTATTGCAAGCTTTTTCCGGTTATTTTGTACAACCTATTGCAGCACCTCTATAAATGTTAAGAGGAGATAAACTAAATATATAAACATTTTTCTATAGATATTCATTGAAAACGAAAATACTGAAAAATTTTAATTTAGCACTTTTCCTACAAATTTTCCATTACGGTCCATTTTAGAAAACTCATGTATAAACAAAAATTATAGAGATCGATATCGCAAACAACTTTTATTTCAACAATTTTCATAAAAATCAGAATTTTGCACATTTTGTCAAATTTCTCGAATAGGAACCATTTCAGGAAATTTTTGCATACAGCAAAAATTATGGATAATATTATTAGAAGTAGCTTTTATTTGAACAATTTTTTTCAATAACAGATATATTCCATAAAATATAAAAACGGCCTACCATAAAGCACCCCCCAAATGTTCCGACTTTGTCCAAAATCTAATCATTTCACGTCAGGCCGAAATAAAACTTAAGTTTAAAATTAAATATTTTTTTCTTTATCCGTTTTTGAGTTTTCTACAAATTTCGAAATTTACACATTTTCTCAAATATCTCGAATACGGTCCATTTTAGAGAAATTATGTATGGGATAAAAATTATAGAGAATTATATTACAAACAACTTTTGTTTGAACAATTTTTATAAAAAAATATTTTTTTTACATTTTGTCAAATTTCTCGAATACGGACCATTTTAGGAAAATTTTCTATTAAACAAAAATTATAGATAATAGTATAAGAAGTAACTTTTATTTAAAGAATTTTCTTCTCCAAACGTAAATAACAGATATATTCCATAAAATATAAAAATGATCACCAATAAAGTACCCCCCCAGATGTTCCGACACTGCCCAAAATCTAATCGGCTCATTGGACGCTGGAACAAAGCTTAAGTTTAAAATTTGGTGTTTTTCTGTGTATCGGTTCATGAGTTATGCGACACACAGACACACACACAGACATCATCGCGAAAATAGTCAAAACGGATTCAGGGGACCTCAAAACGTAAAAATCCGTTGAAAACTCGAGGTCGAAAAAAATCATGATTCCTATACTTTCCTTATATCTGTATACAGATAGGAAAGTAAAAAATGCATAAACTCATGAATCTATGGACAAGAGAAATAAAATGTAAAAGACAAAACAATAGAAAGAGTAACAACATAAAATTACCTGGGAAGTATATTAGCAGATGAAGGTAGAATAGATGCGGAAGTAACAAACAGGGAAAATAAATCAACGAGAATATACTGCTTCCTAAATAAAATAATACTAAGATATAAAGATATTGATACAGACACAAAAATTAAAATTCACAATATAATAATTACAATATTAACTATAACTTATGCTAGCAAAAAGTGGGTACTACACAAAAACAAGAACAATTGAAATGCGATTTGAGAAAAATGGCGGGGAGAATTTAATAGAGTAACAGAGTAAGGAATGGAGATATAAGAAAAATAACTAAACATGGACCAATAATGAAGAAATCAAAAATAACCAATTAAATTATGGTATGGTATTGTAGCTAGTAAGAATGAAACCGTGGAACAAATGGGCTTATAAAGAGAACGGATCACAATCTGACCTAAAGCACGCTAAGTACACTGTTGCCATTTTATTTTGAATATTTATCTGTTTTCATACGGTGCTATAAAACAAATAATGAGCTTAGCGAGTCAAGGCAACAGTCATTTTGGAATATATTTCAAATTCATGATTGAATTAAATCTTTTGTATCACCAGGAAGCTACAATTTGAGATTAAAAATCTGTAGCAAATTAATTTCTTCCTCCTCCCCCTTTTCAAACCAAATTATTTGAGGTTAATTTACCAAAAAATGTTTTATTTATTATTAAAAATGTATACCTTGTTTGTTATAAAACTTCCAATAATGGGAGTAAAAGTAATATCATAGAAAATGTTATTGTTCCTTAGTTAAGAAATCCCTTTAGTTTTTTAATTGCTGATTAACATGTCTTTTTTGTTACAGGTAAGCCTACAAAGTTCGTTTACACGTATTATTTCCACATTATGGTAAGTATATTAAAATAATTTGAAATCCCAAATTATTTAGTTAGAACAGATAGTACCATATCCGTTTTTAATTTCTCTCGTTAGAATAAATCTTTTTAAAATATTTTAACCATATTTTTTTATTAAAAATATTCCATAAAAGGTCAAAATAATACTTTTTCTTTTCTATTTTTATAGCTTTAGTTATATTTAAAATTATTTTAAACTAATTTTGTTGACAGATCGAATAAATAAACTAATAATCTGCATTGGCTTATGACAAACTGTAGATTTGAAAATTTTATGAACTATAAAATATAAATCAAACTCAATTTTATTTTATATTTCAATCACTAAAAAGTATATTACCGTTGAAAAACTTTATATAACACTATTTCAAACAAATAAACTGGAAATATAGTTTCATAATGTTGATCTCATAAAAATTTAGACTCGTAAAATAGTTAAATTACTTCATAAATTGATAGATGTATTACTGAAAATGTTTTACCTCACTTTTGATCCACTCGGAAGTCTGTTGTGATTTCGTTACCATGTCAATACAAAATATTGTCATAAAAAAATTTCACCTTCATCTACCGTGGTCGAAATTAATGAGTAGAAATTTTTGTGTCAAATTACTATCACTATTATAATCGTATTTGAGATTTAGCTATTAAATTATGTTATTTTAATTTTCATAATAAACGAGATAAACAAAACGTGTTGGGGTTGTGGAAAAACATGTTTCATGTTTATTTGTAATCATTAACTATACAGTATGGTTCAAATGAAAGGAATAAATTCATTATAATGGAAGTAGTTGGTTTTTTGAAAAAATGCTCGGACAGGTCAATTTTGTTTAATTAAAGCGCAATTTTTTAAATAGAATTCAATTTTCCCCCACTTCCCATTTTTGGGCAGTGACGTCATTGACAATTTTTTTAAATGGTAACCCCAATTTTTTTTTCTTGATTTTGAGAGATCTTGCAATTTCCTACTCGGAAACATAATATTTGTAATATCTGACATAACAATTTTTTTTGAATAAAAGTAATTTAAAGATCAGATACATAAATTTTATTTTATTTTGAAACACAATATATGAATAAAAAATTATTTGTAATTAAGTGCTTCATCTAAAAAAAAAAAAAAAAATATAAAAAGAATTTATTGACAATTTCACAAATTCTTTTTTATTATTATTATAATTATTATTATTATTTTGTTAGATTAAGCACTTAATTACAAATAATTATCTTTTAATCAATTATTGTGTTCTCAAAATAAAATAAAATTTATGTGTCTAATCTTTAAATGACTTTTATTCAAAAAAAATTGTTATGTAAGATATTTCAAATATTATGTTTCCGAGTAGGAAATTGCAAGATCTAACAAAATCAAGAAAAAAAAATTGGGGTTACTATTTAAAAAAATTGTCAATGACGTCACTGCCCAAAAATGGGAAGTGGGGGAAAATTGAATTCTATTTAAAAATCTGCGCTTTGAGTAAACAAAATTGACCTGTCCGAGCATTTTTTCGAAAAACCAACTACTTCCATTATAATGAATTTATTCCTTTCATTTGAACCATACTGTATATATAGATAAAAATATTTTGAAAACTGATCGCGTTTCAATGGTGAATACTTCAAAAATTTTTATTAATTATATAGTTGCTTGACTACACAAATATAATATTTTGAAACAATTATATTTAACTTATTTTTTCTAATTCATGAAAACTTGATTGAAACTTTTAATAGCTTTCTTTGTACTAGGCTGGTTAACTGATTTTGATTCAATTCATAATAAGGTATGATAAGTATTTTAATTTTGAAAGATTTTTTTTTAATTTGACAAACCCGTTCTTTTTTCATTCTATACAATCTTCTTTAAAAACCTCGAAAACAACTTTTAACAATATACTGCTTAAACTGTCAATGAAATAATAATAAATAAGTAACTAAGTAATAACATTTTGTTTCAGAGCCTTATGGGTATAATTATAATAGGCCCCAGCATGTGTGTAAAACATGAAATGTGTTAAAAAAACAACCACCTATTTTAGTTAAAATAGTATATTTTTCAACAGTAAATTGTCCACAATCATTGAACCTATTATTTTTTAATATTTTTGTTTGTACATAATATGGAAGAGAGACTTTCTGAATATTTAAAAGTATACAAACTGTGTCCATTTGAAATCTCATAGTTGCCCTATACGCTATGTAATTTCCGGCTATCCGGAAGTGAGCCAAAAATATAGAGCTTTATAAAAATCTTATAAATTATTTGAAGAAGACTGGTGGAAACCTCATTTCATTATCTAAACTACTTTAAAAGTTATATAAGTTTTGAAAAGGGTCAAAATAGAAAAGAATATAGTAATTTCGAATCATAAAATATTGTAAAAAAAGTTTATCTTTTCCGTCAAATTTAACCAATCAAACATGTTTCAGCTTCTTAATTATTTGTGCCATACAGATTCCACGCGCAAAATTAAGAAACATTGATTTGATTTGTTGAAAACACGAATCAATCTAACTTTTCGTATTAGGAGAAACTCGAATGAAACTCTCTCTATTTGTAATACGTGACCAAATTTTTACTTAGTCTAATCTAAATTAGTGATGGTTCTTGCTATTTGGGTTTAGAGGCTTCTTCGAAGTAACCTAATTTATTTTTTATATACTGTAATACATTATGCAATAGTGTTACGTATTGGAAGATTTAAAAGAATATTCTTTAATCTTTTAGGGGCTTTCCAAAGTGAATAGTAGGTTTTGATATAATTTTTAAGGATTTATCCTTAATCTTGTGATCTTTTTTTTGTGGCATTTTTCAACTTGTAGACTGCCAAATTCTCCTTGTTTTCCGCTACTGAGTTTTCTAACTTCTCTACTGCAATTGTTACCTTTGATTTTTGGGACAATAGTGGGAGTTCTGTCCCTTGCTGCTAGATATTCTTCATAAATCTTTGCCTAATACTGTAAAACCAACATAAATGTAGATTTTCGAGATGTAGAAAGTAGTCTAATAAATGTTTAATTATTGGACTTTGGTTTGATTCTTTCTGAATAAAATGACAGGTGACATGACAGATGACGTGACAAGTGGCATGACTTGCGACGTGTCAGGTGATATCATAGATAACGTATGACAGGGGCCATGACAAGTGATGTGTCATTTGAAGTGACAGATGACGTGACAAGTGAAGTGGCATACAAGAAGGTAGACTTGAACGCTGCGTCGTTCCCTCATGTCCCCAATTCTCCATTTTATTACATCGTAGAAGGCCAACTGTCCTGTTACCTGTCAACATTAACCATTATCATCAACCTAATGACGGACCGCTTGAACCTAACTTCTCGTATGTCAATTCACCTAACACTTCATATATCAGGTCAACTTTTCGAATGTCTCACCGAACACGCATATGTTCACGTAAACACACGTCGATGAAAATTTGAGGTTATGTAAATAATATTTTTGTGGTTAACACCTCCTTGCTGTCCTACTTCTCAAATATGGTTGATTAATATTTCTAATAACATATAGTAATCATTATCGTATCAGATCTTATCATATGTAAAATACGAGTGGTATCAGAACTATTGATAATAGCATTAACTAATACATGAAACATGTCAAAAATTTATTATTATATCACGAATCAATAAATATGACAGCTCGATAATTTACAGTTATAATACAATAACAATGACATAACATGACAAGCATTTCTACTAGATATTTATAGCATTACATGAAATGGATGGTATTGTATAGTAAATGATAAATGATTCTAAAACTAAGAAAATATAAACAAAATATTTGAAAAATTTATGTTAAAAAACAGGAATGAGGTTTAATCAAAAACCGCTTAGCTCTTGGGAATAGTGGAGGAAAGTCCAAAAAATTTTGATTGAGTTTTTGTTTCTAGTATAACCTATTAAAGAAAAATCAAATGTTTAAAATACTGTTTCAATACTTTTTGAAGAAAAGTTACTAGTTAAAAATGTAAATAACAAAAATGTAATTAACTGAGAATAAATCATAAAAATATATTTTTTTCTAAATTGTCGCTAACTTTTCAAATAATTTAAACAGAAACCAAAAGCGTATCATTCATAAACATGCAGGAATGCTTATTTTTAATTTGATAGATTATAAAAAGTATTTAAAAATAGTTATAGCCATAGAAAAAGTATACTGTTTAACTAGAAAGGAATGTTCATTTTCTGCTCATACGATTTACTGAATGGGCCGCAGAAAATGAACACCACTCCCTGCTAGTTAAATACACTATTCCTTCATTTTGCTGAATGAATGACGCAATGTTTAACTATTATCTTGTTTACGTTTTTAAAATATTTGCAGAGTCAGTTCCAGAACAAATTCACCTGAAAAATTAAACCGTATTAGAATAAGGCAGGATTTAGCTCCTTCATCCACCCCAACAAGCTTCATAATTCAGGAATTAGCCTTCCAAGATTATTCATAAAAGGTGCGATACGAGCCATGTTATTATCCAAAATACAGAAATTTTCTCCGTTTCGCTCTCATCCCGATGTGAGAATAATAGAATAAAGGAACTAATCTTAACTAATGTGCCTCACATTTTCCGCTTTTGTATTACTGTTTCCGTGACTGTGGCCCTATAACGGCGTTTTTGAACAGGTAACGCGAGAGAGCTATTTATGCTTGGCTGTGAAAAGTGGGCCTTTAAGATGTTTGGTGAATACGAAAGCTTACTGTCAAAGCCAGACAGAACAACGTATATGAAATTTGAGAGAAATTGGGC
Source organism: Psylliodes chrysocephalus (assembly GCA_927349885.1). Taxonomy (NCBI): domain Eukaryota; kingdom Metazoa; phylum Arthropoda; class Insecta; order Coleoptera; family Chrysomelidae; genus Psylliodes; species Psylliodes chrysocephalus. The sequence continues at coordinate 79,940,496 of OV651814.1, read as the reverse complement.
GAAAAAGGCTTATTTGCTATTTTCTACTGACTGAAAGTGAAATTTAATAACATAGGTAAATTAACGTGATCCACAAAAAATGTTTATAAAGTAGGCCATGGCTGACAAAGATAGGTACACGAGTCATGTTCGTGATTACTAAAAAGAATAAATAACTATTATTCATGGATATGAACATAGAACGTAGAACCTTACAGAAAAATTTAAATAATATATCGACATATTGAATCTAGCAGGTCTCTTTATTATACGGGAACACCCTCCTGCTTTTAATTTACTCACTAACTACTCACTCTGTATATTTAGCAGAAAAAGTTTCAAGCAAAACTAAATTAAATTTATTGTCTGCAAAATGTCGTACTTTGATTTAACCAATATAAAGCAATAGAGTAATAAAGGTTGCAGTAATAACTTATAGGGCATATCAGTTAAAATTATAAGCTTACCTTGTTAAAGCCTTGCTATATTTAGTTCACAAAAAGTACCAAAACGAAATTCATAATAGACTCATTTAAGAACCCTTTCACACGCCTGCGGGTTTATAAAGTCAATTCACTACATGCCGGCTTATCTACATTCACCATAACCTCAATTTACAAAACTTTGCCAAAACTGCATGTGCGTAAGGGAAATAACTATTAACACGTAAATGAACGTTATGGGCAGCAAAACTGTAAAGTGCACATTACCAACTCTAAAAAGAATTAATTATATATTTGGGAGAAAATGAAAGATTTTGTATTTAAAGTGTGCTTAGGAGAAATTGGTTATACAATTTCGCTTTATTTTAAAAAATTAGTCAAGCGCTTTCGTCGATTAATACATCATCAGGACACTAAAAAGACAAACTAAGTAAAAGTTAAGTTGAACTTGCTCGTCTAAAAAAAACCCGTAAGACAAGAGAAAAAAGACATTAGGTACGTCTTACATCAATAACGAACTCTGGCCAACGTAAGCGTAAAGCCACAAAATCGAGACCCACCACCAAATTGGGATTGATCAAAAACTTATAAACTAATGGTAAACTTTGAACGAAATACGAAGTGAAAGCATTATTCCGCTAGAGTACCTTCTTCACCAGTGTAGGTGGAAGACTAAACATACTTATCCCATTCGTCACAGAAGCCAAATACCTCGAAGTCTTATTTGACCAAAGGCTGACGTAGAATCAACATCTCAAAAAACTCACAACACAAAGCTACAATAGCTCTCGTAAGCTGTAGAAGAATATGTGGGAATAACTGGGGTCTAAACCCCAAAATAACCAATGGCAGAGTGGCGTGGGTAACCAAAACTGCGCAGGCAAGTGCAATAGGCCAACTCACTAGCATTCAGCGGTTTGCCTGTCTAAGTGCTACTGGGGCCATGCGCACTACGCCGACTGCAGCAGTGGAGGCATTATTAAATCTCACGCCACTGCACATCTTCATACAAGGAGAAACCAGGTCAGCTATTTACAGGCTAATGCAGGGACAGAACCCAATGAGCCAACTACATAGCGCCGACCACACAAGGCTATATCAGCAAGAAAAAAGGGATACTATTCTACCTATGCCTACTGATAGAGCCATAACCACATACAAATTTGAAAGAAATTTTCAAATTCAAATACCAGCCCGAGAATCCTGGAAACAGGGACCTCCCGTACAGGCTGAACTCGTCTGGTACACAGACGGTTCAAAAACCAAGGAAGGAGCCGGTGCTGGATTCTATGGACCCTAGTCGAAAACAACGATTTCGCTAATTTAGGAAAATATGCAACAGTGTTCCAGGCTGAGCTAATAGCCATACAACACTGTGCAAGAGAAATATTAAATCAGCAAGTATCAGGCAAAACTATTGCCATATACTCTGATAGCCAAGCAGCTCTCAAGGCAATTCTCTCACCAGAAATCAAATCACGACTGGTCAAAGACTGTCTGGAAGACCTGGCAGAGCTAAGTAGTCAAAATAAGGTGACCCTAGCCTGGGTTCCAGGCCATGAGGGATATGAGGGCAACGAAAAGGCCGACGAATTAGCCCAAGAAGGCTTAGATAAGGCCATGACTGGCCCCGAACCCTTTTGTGGAGTTGCTAATGCATTGTGCAAAGCATCCATTAAACAATGGATGCAAAAAGAGTCTCAAGAATGGTTGAACAACTATCCAAGACTGAGACAGGCCAAACAGTTTATCAAGGAACCGTCGGCCAAGTTCACGAAAGACCTATTGGATCAAAAGCGTCAAACCGTTAGGATAACAGTAGGCCTTCTTACTGGACACTGTTGCCTCAAAAGGCACATGAGTGTCATCAATCCAGTAGAAGAAGCACCTTTGTGCAGGTTCTGTGAAGAAGAAAAGGAAACATCATTCCACGTCCTGTGCCAATGTGAAGGCCTGGCTGGAATAAGGTTTCTAACATTGGGCGAAGGAAAGCCAAATGCATGCAACTACATGCGGGAGCCACTGTCAAAGCTACTAAGTCTAATAAAAAAGACCAGGCTAGACGACATACTCTAAAACAAACGAAGTCCCACAATAGATCTGAAAAGGTCGCGGTGGACAAGGACAAATAACGTCCAACTCCTAAACTAATCTAATCTAAACTTAATACAAAACTTGAAACAGAGAACAGTGAGCACTGCTACTCTCACCGACAATAAAAGATGAAGTAAATTGTCTTTAGGAGACCTGCAATGGAGTATGGGACTACACATTTTAGCTTTTTTCTTATCGACAACGTGGCTGGTGACGATCGAAAAAACCAACATGATTTTTGGTATATCAGTTGTCATTCGGTGACAAGTGACAGACAGTGAGAATGAAGTTGTCAACAGTCATACCAACTAAAAATCGTGAAGTTTGAGTAATGTTTTGACCGAAGGTAAAAAAAAAACAGTTGGTACAAAATGACATGACAACTGAGTTGTCAGAAAATTGTAGCCAACTTAAAATTACAATGATAAGATATTGAATTGAATAAAGAAAAAAATCCTAAAATTATAATATCCCAATCTAAAAGACGGTCTCAAAGTTGTTTACAAGAGTAATATTAACTGATTTAGACTTCAGAAACAAGTTAGTAAGTAGGTAAGTTTAACTTAACTTTTACTTAATTTGTATCTTCATTGTCTACAACTCTTTTTAGAGTCCTGATGATGCCTTAATTGGCGAAAAATCTTGACTAATTTTTTCAAATAAAGTGGAATTGTTTAAACAATTTCTCCTATACACACTTTAAATACAAAATCTTTCTTTTTTTCCTACTACTCAATGTGTATACACCTACAACCCATTTGTTGAATTATATATTTGATTCAAAAGTTCCCTCAAAACTGAAACACGTAAATACTGCACAAGACAAAGGGATGTCATTATCCCATCTTTTATGTACAAATCTATGGGCAAAAATATAGATAATATATATAAAAAAAGATATAATTCAAGTAACGAGACAAGAACTAAAAAATTGTTAGATTGGGGAAAAATAAAACCAAGAAAAAAACAAACGCGGAAAAAAATTCTTACCTTTGTTTTTAATTTGTGTTTTACATGCAAGCATTTTATGCTTCGTAAGTTTTTTCACACACCATTTAATTTTGTATTACAAGTTTTATGTGTGTATTTATTTTTTATATAGGTGACAAAATTACTATTACTATCTACTCACAGTTTTAATATAGATTTAAAAAAAAATGGTGAATTAATTTTCAGCTAGTTATGTCCAACTAAAAAATGCATATTCAATTTCTACCCCTCAGTGAAAAATACTTTTTGAGTTGAATATTTTGGAAATTCGGGAATACGTTACCAAATTTCCCATAGTATTTTATTAAAATTATTCCCAAAATCCCCGGTCTGGATCGAACCATCCATACCTCGATTGGTATTCCAGTGCCTTGACCACTCGGCTATCAGGACGGTAAGCGCATCTTGAGTTTGTATAACTTTGTATACTGATACGACTCCATCGGTTAACTCAGACCTTTCACAATCTTTCAATAGCCACGAATACAGCCCATGTATTTTTCCGTAATATCATCTAGATATTTCAATGCAGAACTTAGAAGAATATACTTGGAGCTTCGCAGATTTTTAGAAACGTTTTTCTTTAAAACCGTTGAGAGATGTTCATTTTAAGAATTAAATATAGAACCCTTATGCCCAAATTAACTTGACAATCTTTTTTAACCGACTTCAAAAAAGGAAGAGGTTCTGAATTTGTCGTAATATTTTTTTATGTATGTTCAGCGATAATTCTTTACGGAGTCTGATTTCAATGATTCTTTTTTCGATAGAAAGGGGGTACTTCAGAGGTGGTACGATATATTAATTTGGTCAAAATCTAATAATTGGGTCCATTAGAAAATCCACAAACTCTTCATTTTTAATGTATGGTTAGCGGTAATTCTTTTTCCACCTTGTTAAATTTCTATGATTCTTTTTTTGGGTTGGTACCATATAAATTTGGATAAGATGTGGTGACGGCATCTACACGATTTTAAAGTCGGTTTTTTAAAATTACTTTTAATACTTTAAGATAGTTTTATGTTTTGTCATTATATTATATTTCTGCCTGTCATTCTTTTTTGATTATAGTGAAGACCAAAGTATTTTATACTTATTCAGATATTTAATATTGTAATCAAAAACTGCGACAATTTATTCAGATAAACGGGAGGCGACTTTAAAGCTCAAAATTACATCGTTCTGTCCGCAAATAACACTTAAGGTTAATTCAATTTTTTTAATTACAGATGTTATTAACAATTTGTTTAAAATTTGTTCTCCTAATATATTAAATTTTGGATCAACTATTTTGATTAAATTATTTTTTTTTAAATAGTACTTATATCACTTGGTCTATTTTAAAAGTAAAATTATCTAGAACCTAATGCTGCAGTAATTAATAAAAATGACATGATTCCATGTGACAAATTTCCATAACTTGTACAAACAACTTCGTTCGTAATAATTTTTCTCTGCAGCCACAAATCTGATGTGTAGTAATTTTGAGCTTGTTGTCATAGACTAATGAAGATAGATGGGTTACTCCAGAAATAATTCAGTGGAGGTTTTTTATACCACGGGATTAGGGATATATCATACGTCAGATACTGCCTCTTGACTCCGAAAGTTAAAAATATCGTAATACAGCGGTTTGTTTCCGAATTTCGTAAATAATCGAGTGTTATGAAAATAATGCGATTTATGTCCGATATAATAACTTCCTGTTGGATGCCCCATATCGCGTTGCTAAACATACGGTGTGTATAATTTAACTTGCATGCGGTGGGTTAATAAAACAACTAGAACAATAATTCTTTTGTAGACTCATTGAATTAAGAATATCTATAAATTTTACTATCTTAAATAAACAGTTGTGAATATCAGTAATCTTAACAAATACGATAATTGTAACTCTATAACTGATTTACTCATTTATGCTTTATTTTTAGACAGTGTCAATGAACAGTTTAAAAAAATATTTTTAACTTTAAATAAAATGATATTTAGGTGTCCGTAATAGATTGTCAAGGGGTTTAGTAACACTCTGTATTTTATGCCGTACGAAACCTTTAAACATAGAGTTTTACACTTATTTAGAGATGATAGTTTAATATTGAAATCAAAGACTGCCACAATTTATTCAGATAAACGGTTGGTGACTTTAAAGCTCAAAATAAATGCTTAAAATTATATCGTTTTGTCCGCAAACAACACTTAAGTTTAATTTAAGTAAGATTTTTTTTAGTTATAGATGTTATTAACAATTTGTTTGATATTTGTACTTCTAAATATTTAATTTTTTTCAACTATTTAAATTGAATTTTTTATTATAAAGTATGGCGTGCCGTTTTGGTATTTAATAACATCGCTTAAAAAACAAAAACAAAAATAATCTTTCATTCAAAAATGTTAATTCCGTAATTATTCTGTTAAAGAATTAAAATTATGTATTTCATAATTTTAATACACGTATTTCCATTATGAAAAATATAATTGAAATTGCCGATTTAAAATTATGAAATACATAATGAAAATTCAATAATTAAAATGATGAAATACATAATAGAAATTCAATTTCCATTATGTATTGAGGTTGCCTATACTACTGAAATGCATGTACCTGAAATATGCTTGTAAATGTACTACTGGCAACACTGTTTAAAAAGTGATGTCCTATGATTTGAATGACAGTAAAACTAAACCTAACCTCATTAGTTATTTGTTTTGTTATTTGCTGTGGTTATTGGTTATTTGTTTACTATCAGAAATTTTTAAAATATAACGTCTCCTAGTACTAGCGTACTAGCCATAGCGAACTTAATTGGCAGTGGAAGTGGTTTTTTAATGTAAATTGTAAATAAACAATCGTATTATATAGGTGTTAAGGTATAAAAGTGCAAGTGCAATAAGTATGAGTTCCGGAGAAGTCGCAACTACATTGCTTAGAATTCGGCGTATAATTGGCGAGTCTTGTAGAGTTTTTCAGTCAAGCAATCATGTTCCACGTGATATTCTATCATCTTGTTTGACTAACCTCGACAGAATTGAGAATTCGATTTCTTCTGATACCTTAAACACTTTAAAAAATACCATTAACGACTTATTGTCTCTTGTGTCTACTGAAGATTCCCAAAGTACCAATGCGAAGAAGACAACGATTAGCGGTGTTGCCAGTTATACACCCAGTTTCGCACTTTCTGACAAACGCATTACAGCAGTATAGGCAACCTCAATACATAATGGAAATTGAATTTCTATTATGTATTACATAATTTTAATTCTTGAATTTCAATTATGTATTTCATAATTTTAATTCTTGAATTTCAATTATGTATTTCATAATTTTAATTCTTGAATTTCTATTATGTTTTCCATAATTTTAATTCACGAATTTCCATTATGTTTTTCATAATAATAATAAACGTATTTCCATTATGAAAAACATAATAGAAATTCAAGAATTAAAATTCTGAAATAATAATAATAATAATAATAATAATTTCTCAATAAATTCCACGGTAACCTATATATTTTATTGTAAAAAACAAAACCTAAATATTTCAAAAACCTTATTTTTAGTTTTTTTCTACTCCATCTAATCAATAAATAATAGTAAAATTAATTATAATTCGAAAATTGTTGTTGAAGTCTTACTTTCTCATGAGACACTGTACAAACACACATTTTTAAAAAAAAAATTTCTCAAAAATTTGCACGGTAAGGTATAGTTAAAAGTTCACTATTAGATAAATAAGGACATCTACTATTAGAAAAAAATTAATTTTAGTCATAATCTAATATTTTTTATTTAACATTGGTGGCGAAAGGACCTCCAGTACTTGTTTAGTCCCATAGTGCCCTATTTCTGTTTCACATTTAACTACAAAATATTTTGACTATTAACTCTAATTCCCCATCCAGCAACTATTCTTTTAAATTCGTTTTAATAACCGTTAATGTAATTTTTAAAGTCTCATTTCCATACGCTTCACAAGAATAATAGTTATTTGGGGTCGATTATGATGCAAAAACCGTCTTGCTTAAAATTCCAGTCATCTTCGGAAATCGGTCCATTAATTAAAACCCCTGTTTAACATGCAAGTCCGCAAATGGCCGTTAACACTAATAGAAACGGTAACAGCTTAGTTAGAGCTTAAATGAATGTATGCAGTCTTTATAAATTCTGTTACAGAGTTGCAAGCACTGCTAACCAACTAAGAACATTAACTGGTTAAATTTCTAATTAGTGTGGTCTATAAAAACAAGTACTAACAAATTTAGGAAAGTATGCTTTACAATTGCGGGAATTGTTTAATAAGTACCTGAAAATCGTATGTATGTTCTTCTATGATCGTTGAACATATTATCATCATTGTGTGTCCATTGTTCCAAATAGAACGAGAAGAAAATGAAGGTTCAAGAGAATTAGAGTGCGCGTTAGACAAAAAAAAAACTGTTGCAACGGACTTATAAAAACATATTTAATAGCCACATCTCGTTTATATTTCTCATTCCAATTTATGTTATACGACGTGTGATCAAAGAATAACATACATTTTTGAATTTTGCATGCCTTATAAATCCAATTTTCAAAAGTTCCTGAGCCATGATACAATTAGCAACTATTTTGAATGTTTAGTTTATTTGCGACAGTCGAAAATCTTAATCGAGTTTTGGTCTGCTCGGTAATTTTTTAATTAAAAAAAAAAAAATTATCAAAGATTTGTATAAAAGTTTGCTTGAAAAATTGAATAAATTGCAACACCTCATTCGAAATGTTAACCGCATCTTTTTAAAAATATACTATCAAAGACAAGAGTTTACGAGTAGTACAGACGTTTCAAAAAGTACCCTGAAGACGTTCAAGATGACAATGCACTGAAAGCCCTAACACTTAGGGCTTTCAATTGAACACTTCAACAATCGGTAACAACGTGAAACAAGTGAAGAAAATCATTCTGGAAAGTCGCTGAATCGCTATCAGTGAAGTTACTAATGACGTCAGAATATTAGTTGTCTTGTTTCAAGCAATTGTTTCAGATGTTTTGGGCATGGAACGTGTGGCAACAAATTTTGTTCTAAAATTGTGGAATTTCCACCAAAAACAAAGTCGGCTAGACATCGGCTCAGGAGTTGCAGAATGAAATCAACAACAATCCAGAATTTTTGAAACATAACAGGTGATAAAACATGAATGTATGGGTATGAAGTCGAAATTATGGCCATATGGACCCAATGGAAGGTGGGTGAAGAGCCGAGATAGAAATCCATTCGACAAGTTGGATCAAATATGACGGTTACCCTAGCTGTTTCTTTTTTTTTTTTTTTTAATTTCAATGACTGTACATCTTGAGTTCCTTCTCCTAATAAAGAATACTACCTGGAAGTTATGCACTATTTACGTGAAATACTCCATCGAAAATGCCCAGAGTTGTGACAAAACCACTCGTGGAAATTGCATCACGGTAATACTTCCGCTCAAACCTCACTTATCATAATTTTTTGAGTAAAAATAAAATTGTTGTTTTACTTCAGCCACCGCATTCGCCACACATGCCCCCCTGTAACTTCTTTCTGTTCCCGTGACTGAAGAGAACCATGAAAGGACGGCGCTTTATTACAATTTACGAAATAAAAACAGAATCGCTGAATGAGTTCAATGCTATACCGAAAAGTGAGTTCCAGAAGTGCTTCCTAGATTTGAAAAAGCTCTGGAATAATTATATTATATTTGAATTGTTTAAAAAGAACAATAAAAATTCCCGTTATATTATTTAATACGAGTATTTTACCAGCGCTAATAACATATCATGGTGGATACGCATGATTTAATAAAAAAATCGTATATGTATTGTTAGTAGTTACTCGTCAAATATAGTTTTAGGCATAATAAGTGGACCATCAGATTTCTGGCTTTGGACAACTGTTAATTTTATTTAAAATAGTTATTTTATCTTAGTAACCTCCAAATAATTTTGTTGATTTTCGATAGTGGGTCGTAGAAAAAATATACTGTATAACTCTAGTGGACTGTTCGTATTCGTATGAACAAGCTACTATTCTAATTTTAAAAAAAATTGAGAACTTATAAATTATTTGATTTAATTATATGAAAAAAATTAAATCATCAATAATATATTAATATTGTCCAGAAACAGAACTTTATCCGAAATTCAACAAATTAATCTTTAAATCGTTTATGTCGTCATATCTGGCTAAAACGAAAATGACAAATTACATTCTCAATGTCCTATATTGCCGAATTACCCGCCCACATTCGATAAAGAAAACTTCCTCTCAATATATCTTTTTCGTTCTCAAACTTTTGACAAAACAATTAATGGTTTTATTCCGATGAAATAAGTTTCCTGGAGCGCATTACTAGATTCAACGAGAGTATCACAGACAATCTCAGATGCGTTCTAATCACGTGCTAACCTATTTTGTACTTGTCGTCCTACGGATAACTTTAATTCGAGTTTATCCTTCCAAAACTCCAAACTTCAACAATAACAGACGGCTTTTTGGCGTAAATCCTGAAGGACCAGCGGTCCATGAAATTGCACAGGGCTGCCACCTTCCTGCTGATACTAGCCCGCCACAACAAAGCCAAAGCCATTACCAGCAGAAGATAAATATTTAGCCGACGTGTACATGAAAAACTAGGGAGGGGTGAAATTGGTTATCTTGCTCTTAATAAACGCTGATCGGTTAATGCTAATTTGGCGTATTTATTTTTTTGCTCTCGCGGAATTACAAACTGAAAATATTTCTCAATTAAATAAATAGATGAAACAAAATCCATAATTTTTGGGGTGTTCTCTCAAAAATTCATCTGAAACTGCAATTGTTAATATTGCAAAAAGATATACCATTAAAAATTACATATTTTTATACAGGGATTTCATTTCAAAACTAGCCACCCAAAATAACTTTTAAAATATCTTTAAAACAAAAAAACACGTTAATTTATATTTACGGGGGGACACATTTTACAAGTATCTGTAACCGTGCAGTTTTATCCCCTAAGCGGTGGTGAATATCACTTCTAAAATTTTAAATAGAAAGGGGTATCATGTGATAGCTCTTCTTAAAGGTCTCTTTTTTCCAATCTTTTGACACATCATTTTTTTAAATCGGATTAATTTTTCACCAAGTTATAACCTAGAAACCGGAAAAAATATTGAATTAAAATGCATGAATATAAATACCGAGATAAACAAGTTAGCAAAAAGCCTTAAATGTTTTTTGCGTAAGATATTTTTGACCGTAAATTAAAACAATTTATTATTAGTAGATTATTGGTTTCGTTGTGTACTGACAATTTAATTTTGACAATGGTTTATTCTTTACAAGAAAGAATTGAAATAATCTTTATTTATGGTGAAGAACAACGCTGTGCACGCAGAACTGCTCGTGTTTTTAATCAGAGATATTCCGATAAAAATGTTGGGCATTAGTATGTGTTGGATTTAGTTAATAAATTTCAAGAAACTGGAAGTGTGTGCAATAAAACTGTAAGGAATCGTAGAGTTTTAACTAAAGCTGCTCAAGTTGAGATTTTAGGTCATTTTGCCATGGAACCTCAAACATCAATACCAAAAGTCTCCAGATTAACAAATATTTCCGTTGACTCTGTGCATAAAACATTACGGCTAAATAAATTCTTTCCTTACAAAATACAGCTTTTACAACAGCTTGCTGAGGATGATTATGACAGAAGATTAGAATTTTGCGAATTAATGACTCAAAGGGCAAATGAAGTCTATAATTTTATTAAAAATATTTGTTTTACTGACGAGGCAGGTTTCTTTTTAAATGGATTTGTCAATAAACATAATTGTAGGTACTGGGACAATACAAATCCAGATGTTTTTCGAGAAGAGCACAGCCAATATCCTCAGAAAATCAACGTATGGGCCGGAATTCTTGGTAATAAAATTATTGGTCCTATTTTCATGGAGGAAAATTTAACTGGGGAATTGTATTTGAACTTATTAAAAAATCTGATAAATCCTCTTATAACCGAATCCTTAGAAAACCAAATAGAACAAGATGGAAATTTGTTACTAAACGAAGAAAACCTATTTTTTCAACAGGACGGAGCACCTCCACATTATGCCTTGCCTGTACGAAATTGGCTTGATGAGACATTTCCAGATAAATGGATCGGAAGAAGAGACGCTATAGAATGGCCAGCGAGATCACTTGACCTAACGCCCCTTTACTTTTTTTATGGGGACATCTAAAAACTGTGGTGTATAAAACTCAACCTCGCGATATTCCTGAACTTAGACGTAGAATAGCGGAGGAGTGTGAGCGGATTACACCAGAGACGCTTCAAAAAGTGCGGGATGAATTCGAGCTGCGACTTTACCATTGCCTTGCCAACAATGGCGGACATTTTGAACATCTTATTTAAGTACAATGTAATTCTTACGCAAATAAAATATTAATAATGTAAATACAATGTAAATAATAATTATTTTAATTTAAAAGGTTAAAATGGCATAACTTGGTGAAAAATTAATCCGATTTAAAAAAATAATGTGTCAAAAGATTGGAAAAAAAGAGACCTTTAAGAAGAGCTATCACATGATACCCCTTTCCATTTAAAATTTTAGAAGTGATATTCACCACCGCTTAGGGGATGAAACTGCACGGTAACAGATACTTGTAAAATGTGACCCCCCGTAAATATAAATTAACGTGTTTTTTGTTTTTTTGTTTTAAAGATATTTTAAAAGTTATTTTGGGTGGCTAGTTTTGAAATGAAATCCCTGTATATTTTGGTATTGCTGTAACTGGGAATTGTAATATATTATTTTTTCTATTCTACTTATTTAAACAAGATTTATTCGTATGTCTTGAACTCCCATGATATGTTTAAAACATGTGTTTATTGTTTTCTTGCGCTGTTTATTAAAATTATGTAACTCTAACTAGGTGCAAATACTTTTTTATTAAATTGACAGTTTGACTTGAATATAATAATAATCTATGGAATTGGAATAGTTTTCTGTTAATGCGAATTACACAATCAACTAACTTATTCAGGCAACAAAATACTATAGCAGGATATCTTCTGAACCCAATCATATTTAATTAATCATAAGTAGAACATTACTGAAAAGATAATTTAATGGTGAATTACACAATTAACGAACTTATTCAGGTAAGAAAATATAATAGGACAAAAAACACCATCCATGTCTTCTGTAATTTGATAATAATAAAATGGAAATATGAAAATGAAAACCTCATTTCCCCCTACGAAATTAAGGAATCCATTCTAACTACCCCAAACTGAAATCAATCCAATGAAAAATTTAGAAGACTAGAATAAGAAAAGAAAAATTAATGTTAGAGTTCGAACCTGGATTACCAAATTTACGCTTCAACGCACTACCAGTTGTGCTATCGAGGCACATAGCTACGACAATCTAACTGGCAAATTTAAAGACATCGGATTACCACTATAATTGGTACACACATTATACTTCCTGTTCCATTTCTGTTGATTCTCCTTAAATAAATCCATTCAGCATCGGTGAGAAAGATGCAAGGCTTAGCATGTTCTCGAATAAATTCTAAGATATTCTCTTTGTCTGCCAGTGTTATTTTTACGTACGAATAGCTGTAAATGTAAATGTTTTTGAAAGAAATAAGATAATATTAAAATATAAAGCATTATGTAGACTTGTGATTTGAACTCCTGCTTTTCATTAGATAAAATCTGAGATGTATCCATATAGATGTTTCGAAATTATAAAAATGCCAATAAAATGATTTTAATTTTTTCAATAAAATATTCACTAGTAATACCACTAGAGGTCAAATTATTTCCGGAAATTTTTTCGAGCTCATGAAATTTTCTAAAAATATTCATGAGCGAGAAAAAATTTCCTGATATTAATTTGACCTCGCGTGGTATTCGGTAAGAAAATTCCACGCCGAATTATGGTTGAAAATTAAATATTTTTAAAATTTATTTTTCGTTTCTCAACAATGCAAATTATTTTCTCCAAGTCACCAGTGAAACATAAAAGGTGTTGTCGCCTTGATTGTTGAGTTGTCATGGTAACTAAGTGAGACCCTAACCTCGAATATAATTTCAGTTTTGAAGTTGTCAAGCGGCTCGACGTAAAAAAATGTTTCGCTGCAATTATTTAGGCCTTCAAATTGCTTATTTCTACTCATTGCAGTTGCATGGGAATACCATTTGAAAATAGAAAATAGTATATTCTTTAATTTTACGTATGTTTTGAATAACTACAAGTGGTAGAAAATTGTTTTTCTGCGTTTTTATTAACATGCGTTATGAGCGCTTTAAAATGGTATGAAATTCATAACCAGCGTCAGCAAGCGTCAATCGTAGGAGGCTGTGATCATTGTATTTTGACAGTTCAAAACATTAAATAACTCGCGTTTTGTTGCGATAAAGAATTTTGCACAGCAAGTAAAACCAACAAAATTACCTATTTGTTTAAAAATGAATCGATTTGAAAATCATACGCTATGCAAAATATGCGTGAAATTGTCTGATGTAATGATCAATCATTGCACCATGACTTACTTACTCGGATTAATAGAGGATTGTGGCTCCAACTTGAAAAACGAAAATTTGTTCCGAATTGTCCACGAATATTTGCACCTAAACTACGCAAAATTCAAAGTGCTGAATGGGAAAAACGTGAATAAATTAGTGTCTAAATATTATATATATTTTATTAGACATAGACACATAATTCAAAGCATCCAAAGTCCTGCATTTTCGCCATTAAGAAGAAAAGAAGTGGCCGAAGAATATAGAAAACACCTTAGCATTGTAACTAAAATGTATCAAAACTAAACCTATTATGTGAACAAATAAAAACCAGTCTGTCAAAAATGGTCTGTTATTGTAAACGTCAAAAAAATTCCAGTATAATTCGCTGTTGGGTACCCCACGAGAAAAAAATTTCCACTAAAATACCTCCGTTGCCATGGTGATCTGTCAAAAACACGTATTTTGATTGGTTCAAAATTACAGGTGTGGAATTTTCTCTAAATGATTTAACATTAAGTATACAGTCTGTCCGAAATTGGTGATGCATGTATTGCGATCTCCGAAACTGTTAGAGATAGAAACACAGTTAAAATGGGGAAAGTTTTAGACAATTCTGTTAATAATTCAATGACATTTAGTTTGAGATTTTTTCTCTTTAGGTTTTTGAGATATTTTGACAAAACTAAAATGACGCATTTCCGAAAATACCCTTTATTTTCTTTATTTTTGAAAATTTCCAAAATCTGTAAAAACTTTCTTTGAGCAACTTTTTACGTAGAAAACGCCTGTGTCGTCAGATTTTATTTGCAACGTTTCTGTTTCTTGGAATCATCATCAACTTTATTTTTCATATGGGCGCCATATTGTATTTTTATTTATTTTAAAAGCCTCTTTTTTACCTTCCTAACGATGTATCACACTTACTAAAAAAAAGTTAGGTTAGGTTAGGTTAGGTTAGGTTAGGTTATGGGTTACAAAACCAAAAATTATGATTTTGTTTTTAATTTGGCAACGTCGCCCTATAGAACACTAACACTTAAGGAAATCCTATTACGTTTAATCTCTAAACTGCAATTAATACCAAAATATACTCATCATAGTTTATTTTTATGATAATATCACACTCTTACAATGTAACAAAAAATAACGTCAAAAAAACCATAACTTTTGAAAAATACGTTAACGAAGTCAAATTATTATTTTTCAGAACATCCAAGTAAAAACATAAAATGCATTTAAATAAAAAAAAAACGTTCACAGTTGTGACGATTTATAATTCCTTATTTGTCTTAAATCCAAAGCCTACTAGGGTATTAATGTATTGCGAGAAAATGTATTAAGTACATCAAATTATTTACCGAGTTTTTGGTTATTCCAAATAATTAAATAATTTTTGGGTCATATTGGGTGTTCTGAAAAATAATAATTTGACTTCGTTAACGTATTTTTCAAAAGTTATGGTTTTTTTGACGTTATTTTTTATTACATTGTAAGAGTGTGATATTATCATAAACAAACTATTATGATGATATTTTGGTATTAATTGCAGTTTAGAAATTAAATGTAATAGGATCTTCTTAAGTGTTAGTGTTTTATAGGGCGATGTTGCCAAATTAAAAACAAAATCATAATTTTTGGTTTTTAACCCATAACCTAACTTTTTTACTGTGTGATACATCGTTAGGAAGGTAAAACAGGGGCTTTTCAAAACAGTAAAAATCCAATATGGCGCCTATATGAAAAACAAAGTTGATGATGGTTCCAAGAAACCGAAACGTTGCAAATAAAATCTGACGACACAGGCGTTTTCTACGTAAAAAGTTGCTTCAAAAAAGTTTTTACAGATCTGAGAAATTTTCATAAATAAAGAAAATACAGGGTATTTTCGGAAATGCGTCATTTTAGATTTTTCAAAATATCTCAAAAACCAAAAGAGAAAAAATCTCAAACTAAACGGCATTAAATTGTAAACAGAATTGTCTAAAACTTTCCCCATTTAACCGTTTTTCTATCTCTAACAACTTCGGAGATCGTAAAGCCGGGATCCAACGGCGCGTGGAGCGGCACTCCTCGGCGCAGTCTCAACGGTCGGACCGTTCCCACGGCGCATTAGGATCGCGCAGATGTGGACACGCGCCTATTGCAGTCTGTTTTACGAAGGCAGTGTTGGCGATAAAAAATTCATAATTTTGATTAATTGCATGAAAAGATGAACCGTGAGCGGACGCGTATCGTTGCTGCCTCAGCCTTTTATTTTATGTTAGGGGTTTACAGGATGGCAAGGGAACAAAAAATAAAACGAAAACAAAGAAGATGGTGGAGAGTGTCCTTGTATAGAAATTGAGATAGGTAAGTACATTATAGAATATTTTGCAACAAGTGTTTAAAACTGATGTTCACAAGTGTAATATACTATAATTTTTCTACGACTTCAATTTGGTTCAGAAACCAAAAACATGGGAGTCTTATTTTACACACATTTGGAAAAGGCTTGGAATAATAGACATAGTCTGACAGTCATAAAAAATAAACTTTGGAATAATTTGTAATTTTAATGTTTTTGCTGCAAATAATATAGTTTTCTTTTAATCATTTGTAGGTACAGTGCCACAGACATGTTAGAAGATTTACGCCAAGAACCCTCAGGCTATTTTAAAAACTTTTGTCGAAAAGTTTCCGAAAGATTCCCAATAATGTATCTTTTTTTTTCAAATCTGCGATTGAACATTTTACGCTCATTTGCTCTTCAATTCGCCTCCAGACATCATGAACTAAGTTCCTGTTTTTATGGTTTGGATCTCGTGGGTTCCAAATAATTGGCTCGGCTTCATAAAATGATAAAAATTCTAACACCACTTCGTTAGACCACTCCATGGTGAAAGTTACCACGGCACTGGTAGTACCACGCTCCTAGCCGCGCCGTTGGAGCTGTAAGTACGTGTGGCGCGCCAACGTCCGCGCCCCTTTGAACCGTGTTGATTTACCGACAGACGACGGGACTCATCGCGCCGACCGAAGATTGGCAAGCTTGCCCTATCCAACGGAGCGGGAACTGGCAAGTTTGGCGCGTGGAGTGCCGCTCCACGCGCCGTTGGATCCCGGCTTAATACATGCATCACCAAGTTCGGACAGACTGTATAAAAGCATCATCACTTTGTCCTGTAAAATTTCGAATATTAATTAAGTAAAATCAAAGCGACAAAATGTTATGTGTTTAAAATAAGAAATTATGTTTGCGTTCTCTTCCGTCCTGCCATATTTTCCATTCTATATTAATTATTAGTAATATTAAAATTACTTTGTTCTGTGTCTATACGATCTAGCAAACAATTTGTCAGTCTATTGATCTTACTTTCCCGCTTCTTATCCCGTTTTATAAGGATCCCTTGTCCGATGCCAATCTCATCATCTTCGAATATATCAATATTTGCCGAGTCATCTGGTCGTCCCTGTTAATTACAGAATCGTCTATTGTTCCTGACTAAATGAGCTACTGATTTCGTCGACCCTTTCCATTTAGCCCTTACACTTGATGGCGACATAACGCAGATAGTAGATGGGGTATAAAGAATATTTTTAATTTCTGGAAGCTTCTAGAATTATCGAATAACACAATTTTTTTTTGGCTAATTTCTGTTTAGCCACAGACGGTTTCGTCTACAATTTGAATCATTTTCCAATAAAAAAAGATATGAGGAGAAGTAAAACAATATAGGACAATCGCTTTTCGTACAGAAATCCATCTGGACTATTTTTTTTTAATAAATAGGTACACAAAAATAGGTAAGGGCGTAAACAGCTGAATATAATACAAAGGAAAGGAGAATGAGATTCCAATCACAGACGAATCTTGGAGTTTCTCAGAAAAATATAAGAAGGAATTTATTATATTATCAGAAAACTAAATTAAACCTATTCCAATATTTAAGGGGGATGGAATATTTTTCATATGAGTCATATAAAGCATATTTGTATATTTTTAGCAATCAAAGAAAACGTGATCTTAAGATCTCGAGTTGATTCACAAAAGGCACAATTTTCAAAGGATAAATGAAATGACCAAATGTGGTTCTAATTAAAGATATAATGTTGTTTAGTTAGTCTCTAGGGTGAGTTTGGAATATGTCATTGTATTTTAGTGCATGGTTGGAATACCAACGTTTAAAAGAAAGGATAGAAGAAAAATAGTATATTATGCAACGATCATGTAATGATGGTTATTAATACACGAGCATTAACCGGGATACGAAACGAGCCAAAGGCGAGTTTCGTATGGTCTATGCGAGTGTTTTAATAACCATTACATGAGAGTTGCATACGCTATTTTTTCTACACCCGATAAATAATCAAGACCTATAAATATTATATTTATATTGGTATTGAACACAATAACAGTAATTACTCGTATTTCTATAAAAAATTCTACAAAATTGTAATTAATGGTATTACTTCGGGTATTGGTATTTCCCTAGATTTTTGCTGCAAAATATTTTGTACTGTATTTTCTGCTTTCTCCGATATGTGTGGAAGAGTCTTCTATATCGCTGTTATGAGACATTTTAATATTATAATTATCGAAGTTTAGCTATCTACGAAAATTTAATACGTTTTGACAACTAAAACAATTACATAGAAACCTAGGACAAACGTCAAACAGCATGCTTGATTGAAAAATAGTAGGTTTCTATTGATTAAAAATCTGTATCGTAATGAAAAATCTGTATCATAATGGGTA
The DNA here is from genome assembly GCA_927349885.1 of Psylliodes chrysocephalus. Classification (NCBI taxonomy): domain Eukaryota; kingdom Metazoa; phylum Arthropoda; class Insecta; order Coleoptera; family Chrysomelidae; genus Psylliodes; species Psylliodes chrysocephalus. The sequence continues at coordinate 79,921,724 of OV651814.1, read as the reverse complement.
TCATTATGAAACGGATTATGGGCATATAAGTGCATTATAATACGGGTGTAGAAAAAGTACTTTATTGATGTATATTTCTATATTTTGCGACCGGTTTTGAAAACTAAAAACTTATCTTCTGTCACTCCATATTCTCTAATCCGCTAGGGGGATAAAACTACAAAGGGCACAAGTATTAAAGCAAAAAACATTTTTATAAAAAACTATTGTTTAAATCTGATATTATCAAGATTAAAATAAATTAAAAAATAACGTCACAAATCAAAATCAAATTAATTTATTGATGTAGATATACAAATAAATAATAACACCAAACAAGGGCGAACACCAGTCTAAGCAACTTAATGCTTGTTTTGTGGTGACAGTCCTGTTTGGTGCTTTACAAACATTATATTGTACACTAGATATAAATATTATTAAAATAATAACAGCGATAACTATGGCAACAATATTACTTATACTAATAAATAATTATTTGAAGAAAGATATTAATGTAAGACAGAGATGGAAGATGAGATCAGGAACGGTTTATATATGACTACAGATGGGTTATCGACATAATCCCCGGCGCAAAATCCCCGGCGACAAAACCCCCGCCGACAAAATCCCCGCGACAAAATGCCCGGCGCGACAAAATCCTCGGTGACAAAATCACCGGAAACTAAAATTCCCAGCTACAAAATCCCCGGAAACAAAAATCCCATTAAAAAAATCCCTTGAATAAAAATATATCCCGGTAAAAAACCCCTTGGATACAAAAAAATAATTGCTTAAAATACCATAAACTCGCCAAAACTCAGCAATTTTATTCTAACAATAAACTCATGAATTCCAATATCGATCATAAATTCATATTTATGAATAATTATCTTAATAACAAAGCTAAAAATCTTATTTCCATAATTAACGCAAACAATTTGTACACATTACAATAAGAAATATTATAATCGCAAATTTTGGGCAACGCCATGGAGGAACAATAACTTGTCGTTGCAATCAAAAACCTGCACTACTACTGAGAAGCGATTTTCCATTTGTTCCAATTTTCTTTTCCTACTTACAGTTTCACCTGCATGAATAGCAGTTATCACATTTTCCTGTTTGCTTTGCTCCAGTTTTATATTGGCTATAAATTTCCAAATCGAAACATGAGAGGCTTGCAATTTACTTAAAAATCCGCGATGCCACGCTTCCACACCATTATTTGTGCGAGGAATGTTATTTAATACTAATTCGTGGCAATTCCACAATTCATTGGCAAATAAAGGTCGTTGACGCTTGTTGCCATTTTTTTTCCTATCCACGTTTTTTAAAAATATTTTATAAGTGGGTTCAACATTTCCTGGTTTTCTGGGTAATAATCGGATTCAAGGAGTAGTTCAAAAGTTACAATTACTTGATTTACAGGCAAGAAAGCAAGAGCCGACAATTTTTTAAATCTAAAGCAAATTCTTCATCTTCTTTATATACACCCGATAACCCACAACTCTGAATATTTCTCAATAAACATTGAGTGAAATGGAAAAAACATGGCACGGGTATTTTGTGACGACGGGGATTTTATCCCCGGGGATTTTGCCACCGGAGATTCTTGTTTCCGGGGGTTTGGTCATCGGGGATTTTGTCCCGGGGATTTGGTCGTGGGGATTTGTTCCCAGGGATTTGGTTGCCGGGGTTTTTAGCTGGCACGCACTACGGATGTTATGAATGGTCTTATTTGCTTTTTCTATTGAATATTAGGCTAGCATATCAACATATTAATTGGGTTTTAATCCAATATAAGCCCATAGACAGCATATATTTACATTACTATTAATTAGTTGGAACGATGCCGTTTTGATTAAGAAAATTTAAATTAAAATTCATAATATCCAGAGCTCTGCTGATTTTAAGACATATAAAAATCTGAAACAAACGGAAGAACTAAAGCAACTGGATTCTGATACAAATTGTAAGACTACTAAAGGAAATCAAGTAATGCCAGAATAATGTTCTTTAACAACATAATTAAGATAGTCAGATGTTTTTTTTATTTGACGTCCATGAAGTTTATTTTGTGAAGTATTGCGTAATTAGTATCTGTCAAATCAAATAAAATCAAATTTATTCATTTATACAATTTACATTTTTTTTACAATATTTAAGACCTGCCTAAACAAAGTTTGTGTACGGAATATATATACATTTTTTTTAATTTTAAAAAGTTTTAAATCAAAGTTTTAGATATTGCTTAAATCATATCTAGAATACTATTGAAATAAAAATTAAAAAAATTAGAAATATAGAAATACAAAATTATACAAATATAAAATGCAAAAATACAAACTTATCAAGAATATTAAACATAGTAGTACCTCAAAAAGAAAATAAGGCCACCTTCTGATCTTGAAGAAGAAGGAAAAATGTTGCTTTTATTAAATTAATATGTAAATATACATCATGAAATTAATATGCAATTATGTCATATGAAATTAATATGCATTTATGTAACAAAAAATTAATATAAAACACTTAATAATTGCCTTTTAATTTTGCTGTAGTTTTTATGTATAAATACTTTTTAAATATTGTTTACCTGTACTATTTTTTATGTATGTAGGAATTAGGTTATTATATATTGGGGCCAAAATATGAGATAAAGTGTGCATTATTTTAAAAACACAGTGTCTAGGTACACGCTAACTTGTACGCAATTTAAAAAGTTTTATACACGCGAAACGTCTTGACAAAGTAGGTGAGCTGTGTGCAGGCAGTTGGTGTTTATGCTGGTCGGCCCGCCACCCTACGAGAAGTCGTTGCTTCGTTTTCTTGTTTTCACGACATTATTATTATTATTTGTTCATGTATGTGAAATTTGCTTCCAAGGTTTATAAAATGCTACTGCTAGTCACGGCGTAAATGAAAACAAACAAGACGCATTCACACAAACACCTCCCACCACAGCAATATGACGTTTCGCGTGTATATAATTTTTTGATTTGTGTACAGTTTAGCGTGTACCTAGCAGTTGCGTTTTAAAAAGAGGAACTGGCATAAGCTTATTTAGGATACGTCACGTGGACACAGTGTGTGAAAGCTTAGGAAGTTTTTGATTGTCAGTTGTTTAATATTGAGAATATCTTAACTATCTAATAATATATTTGTAGAACATCTAAGGTTCTTTCTTACAATAGTACACCCCATCTAGAATATTATCTATATGCAGTTAGATATAGTACACTCAGACTAGTCTGTATAATGACAGAATCAGAAAAAATTTTTGATGAACCTACAATTGAAGCACCTGTAGAATACGAATAACGATCAGCACAATTTCTCATTTGATTTTGGCGTTTCTTCTTTATTATAACGTACCAAAAATCTCCAAATCTTTATACTTTTATCAAGCCAACCAATTCCATCGCCATCCATCAGGTTCCTTATTTCATGAGTCATAAGTAGCACGAATTCTAGTATTTTTTTTTTTTTTCATAATTTTTTTATTATTCTGTCTTTTCATCATCTTTGCTTGAGACACATATGATATCTACTTCTGTACCACAATATTTTACCTTTTATATTTTTACTTTTGTTTTTTAGTTAGGTTTGTGTTTTTAACAATTTGTATTAGTTGTAATACTACTTTTTACTACAGTTTATTAGTTTTACTTGTATGTATTTATTCTTTTCACCGTTAGTCCGTGTTACTTGAAATAATTCAAAGGACTTAAATTGGCGACTACAGAAAAAATAAAATTGGCCTTTTGTTTATATTTAAAATAGAGTATTTAATTAGATACGATACCATAATCGATTATAAGAATACAGAATACATTTGTTAAATTCGATTCATTTTACTTAAGTCTTTTTTGCCTACCTACACTACTACATAAGGCGACATGGGCGAAAGGGTAAGAGAAAGGGTGAAGATTTTCATTTTCTCTCCCTAATTACTCCAAGCCGACTATACGTTAATGAGAGTTCGCTGTAAATATTCATATAATGAAGACTTATGAGCACCGAAAACTGTTCGAGCCATATGTAATACGGTTATAATGAGCGCTATGCATTATGACATAGTTATAACCTTTCGATATTTTTACTTTTATTTACTGCCTTACTTTATTTTTACTGCATCACTTTTTTCTTAGTGTCCATAGCGCAGATATTTATTATATTCATCAATTTTGTGTCGCAAAGTCCCCACATTTGTTAGTACTTTCACGTCTTAATACATTTTAATTTAAATAAAATCCAGAAGCAACAAACAATCAATTTATTTAGAATTGAACAATTTAATTGGTTTTGCACATACGTTAAAACTAAACAAATTTGTTATATTTGAGCACCTAGTGTAACATTCTAAAATTCCATTTAAAAATATTATTTTAATTGTGTGACATCCTGTATAAAATGGTATTCGATTAGTTTAAAAATTAATTATCGGCAATAGCATTATGCTTAGAGATGGAAATTTCTCTAGGTAGGGATCTGGCTGGCTCTTGATGATTCGAACCTTTTCATTAAAATTCATTTCTCATATGATATCTCTAATTACCAGTTTAGTGTCGAGACTGTAAAAAATAGCGGTAAGTTAATAAGTGTCATTAAAAAAAATATCAGAGTAGAAATTATATTTCTACTTATTGTTACTGTTAGGTTTATTTATTTTACAAGTCAATTTAAATTTATTAATTAAGCTTTAGTTATTCATTTTGTGAGCTGGATTTACACATAAATAACACTGAAGCCTATTGGCTTATTGTGTTTTACCCCATGTTAGTTCATAGCACCCACTCTATCACCTTTGTACCTTGTACAAGTTTGTACAGATCCTTGGGTGAGTGGGTTCTATATGTTGTTGGATCAACCTGGGGTTGTCCAAAAAGAGCCTGTCTTTTGCGATCTAGAGCTTCGCATTCGCACAGTATGTGTTTGGCCGTTTCTGGTTTCTTGTGACATAGTCGGCACATGAGTTCCCCATTGTACATGCCAATTTTGTTCAAGTGTCCCTTTACTGGGGCGTGCCCAGTCATGAACCCTGTTATCACTTTCAACTGGTTCCTATTCATTAAGAGTAGTTCTCCAGTTCTTTTGGGACATGGTCTGCCTATGAAGGTTTTTCCATGTGCCTGTTTTGGGGTGCTTCCCCAATAGTTGATATGTTGTTTCCGAATCCAGTCATTTATAAAACCCCGGACTGTAGTTTTTGGTACTCCTGGGTTTGTGTCTGGTTCCGGTGTTTCTTCTGACCCTCTTTTTGCAAGTTCGTCAGCCTTTTCGTTGCCTTCGATCCCTTTGTGACCTGGCACCCAAAATAGTTTTACTCTATTTCGGTCTGCCAGTGTTCTTAGTTCTTCGATGCATTCCCATACCAGCCTCGACGTAACTTTCTGACTCGATATGGCCTTAAGTGCCGCTTGGCTGACATTATTTGAATATGCTGATTTTCGACAGCTCTTTCATTGTTCGTTTTTGCACATTGCAAAATTGCATATACCTCGGCCTGAAATACCGAGGAATGTATTCCTATAGCATAGCTATGGTTAGTATCAGGGTTTTTGGAGAATACTCCCGCGCCAGTGCCTTCCGCAGTCTTAGACCCGTCTGTATACCAGGTTTGTTCCTGTCGTTGGGCATTGGGCTCCCTTATGGTGATCTCCGCTCTTTCCTGTATTAAAACCTCAAAGGGAGTATTAAAAGAGTACCTCTTGGTTAAGTGGTCTGATCTCATGTCTAGCACGTCTCCTGTCATTAACCTTGAGATACTCATGTGACCTGGCCTAATGTCAAGATTTCCCAGTGTATTCCCTAATCTGTAAGCACCTAATCTTGCCTCCCCTTTGTTATCTTGATTTAATTTTAAAAAGTAATTGTTTAAAAGTTAATTAATATATCATACAAGAGCCTCGTGGAAAACAGAATTTATTTTTTGTTTAGTAAGCGAATGTAAGCAGTCTTTTAGTTTTTCCTTCCAATCTAAATTCACTGCTATTGCTACTCAAATCTAACATAAAGGAGCTGTTTCAAATTAAACAATTGAAATGTTTTGGAGCTCGAGAAGCTACAGAGGCTAATGATGATGGCGACATTCCAGTATTAAATGGAGAGCTTCAGATACATAGCGGTAATTAAAATTCAAGAGGCTAAGAAATGTTGAATATCGTACGATAATAGGTAAAATTTAAAGTTGTTGGTTCCAGCATGGTAAAATCATTTGTTGTGTGTCCTAGACAGGCCTTAGCTAACTTAAGCCAATCTTGCATAGCACTTCTAATCGTTCGGTCGGTTGAGTCTCTTGGTTCACTCCCATTACTATAACCAAAATGCATTTCAGGTGAAATATTTTCTAAAAGCTCCAAAGTTAAATTTGTATTATTTTCTAGGAAATTATTATAAATAATAGAATCAGATGATATATTAATGTCCAAAGCCTTATTAATGTTATCTTCACTGGGAATAAAAAAAATTGATTTGACTTTAAAGCATCTTGAACATTTTGTACTATTTTTCTTAGTAGATGACGCCGAGACAGGGTTATTTTAGAAATTTTATTAAATAAAAAACATCTGACCAAAAAAAAAGTAAAATAAGTATGCTTGGAATAACTAGGTAGCCTAAAAAATACGTATAGAGATACGTATGAAAATAAGAGAAACAAAAGTAAGGTTATGTTTTGGAGTTTCTATAAGCATTTTACACACTCTAATAAAACAGTAGTTGTTGTAAAATGCAACAATTATTAAACGAGTAGCTAAATTTAAACATTAATATAAACTTACCTATGCTTGTAACCAATATCGTAAAAGCCAGGACATCAAAGCAACATGCAAACCAACATGCAAACCAAATGGACACAGCAACAACACCAACAATTTTACAAGAACTTTTTATTACATAAAAAACAATTATCGTGGTTAGCAACTAGTTAACAGAAATATAACTTATAATGGGTCCTATGATTGAACGTTTACGTTATCCGTAACGTACATGTTAGGCCGAATTTTAAAAGTACTGAGGCAAGTTCGTATGATGGAAACCTGTTAAATTAGAACATAACAGGCGGAAAATAATAGTAATGTGTTGGAAAAAGTTTTCCATCGTACGACCTCGCCTTGTTACTGTTAAAACTCGGCCTAACATGTACGTTATGGATAACGTAAACGTTCAATCATACGACCCAATATCGTGAATTGTTTGATTGATAGCGAGCGCTTCACAGCCACCAGCCACCATCAATCAGCTGATTCCCGATCGTCTGCCGGTACCTTACTCCCCTCTTGATTCTCTGCACTACGCGCACTTTGGACAAGCCCGACTTAGCTTAAAGCACACCCCGAATCTCATTCACTGAAACGACATGGACTAGTCCACCCCACCATGGTTATTGGCGGGTTATTTAAATGTTCGGTTGTTTGAAATCGGTACAATGGGGAATTTGTAATAAATATTACAGGTATATAATTAAAAAATATGGTGTAATGTAAATAAATATATCTATAAGCTCTTAATTTAAATAAACCTAAATATACACATATTATTTACTTCTGTCTACTAGTTCATCGTAAACTGGTAATATGCGTTTATTGTGACTTATATTTAAACGTAGAATAATATAGGTATATTAACTAGTATCCACAAACAAAAGCGTTTAATGTATCTGTTTAAAAACGTTAAGTATAAAAATGGTAGATGGTAAACTTTTAAAAAATCACCCAAGACGAAATTTAAACGGGAATTATAAACGAAGAACACATATTGTAATATAATGTAAATTTATACGAATTTAATTTAAATAAACCTAAACGTATATTTAGGCCCACTGTATATAAATAGTTCATCGCAAACTAAAAATAGTCGTATATTGTTAACTACATTTAAACGTAGAAAAATTTACAATTATATACCATAGGATGTATACAAAAAACGTATAATATATCTTTTAAAATACGGCATGTATAATAATCGTAAACTGTAAACGTATACGGAATCAACCAATACCAAAATTAAACGAGTATTACGTATAAAATACGTTAGTTATACTAATGTGTGCTGCCTGGGTAACTTACAACATTAATAAAATAAAGATAATTCAAATATTTAATGCAAAATAAAGAAATAAGTCGACATGTCAAAAAAACGATATAATATCAGTGAAATAATTACAGACCACAATTAAACTCTACAAAATAAAATCCAAAATTTAACAGGTATTTTTCTTCAGACGAAGAGAATCTAACAAAGAAAATAACCCTATCATTCAAACCAAAAATAAATAGTTCAGAAAACGTTTTTCTTGGTAATTATAGGAATTATAAAAATATTAAAAATAAAGAAAACTCAAGATAATGATCAATCAATAATAAAAAGCAAAGTAATCAATTAAATAGCATCTGAAATTAATGAATCACTTGTCCACCTAATTAATAAAATGCATACTGTATACTCAGGTTGTTCCATTTATATATTTAGAGAGCTTGAGTTTTGCTTCGATGTATAAAAAAAAGCATAAAAATAAAACAAAAACATATACTTAATGTTGGAGCATTTGCCTACGAATTAAATAATAATTTTGACTAAAAATAAATAAAAATGTACTCTTATTTACATTCATCTGACGTTAATGTGCATACATCCCTTTCCGACTTAATCCTCAGTAATCTCGAAATAAAACCCCAATAAACCCAAATAATCATAACTCTTTCGCAACCAAACAACCAGAAAAAAAAATCGTATCTATATATATATATATATTAATATTTTTCTCCCCAAATTAATTTATAACCGTGTAATATGACATGAGGTACCAGATGGCGCAACCATTAATACGAGTCTTGGGAGTAATCAATCTTGCCACGAGATTCGCGTCTCTGACAGTGCGATTGCCTATAAAGAGAGATAAAGAGATGTAAAAAGAGAGAGAAACAGGGTCGGAGCAGCCAATGTGGTTTATAGCATCCCTGATAGATTTTAATATTTTAATTCTTAACGTTTTGTGTTTACATTTTTATAGGACATTTTATTTTCTTGATACTCTGCTATAGGAGTTATCCTCCTTCTCCTGCTCTGATTAATAATTAGTAATCTAGATAACTATTTTCCTAGTGTATTGGCGCGGCACGTGGGACCTGTGTGGTAGGTTATGTTCCCAATAATAATCGCTAATTTTACTATTTCCAACTTTTTTTTTGGATATTTTTGGGGGGAGTATACTTATCAATCACCTAGAACATTTTATACAGCTTATAACCTAATTATTTTTATCTTAAATGATTCGTTATTAATTGGCAATTAAATGCATCTAAATATTTGTTTAGTTTCTGGTAAACAAATCAAATAACATATCTAAAACATTAGACGTTTTTAAAAATTGGTTATTAAGACAAAAGAAAGCTATTTTAAAAATAATTTACACAACGATTTGACTTTATACCTTTTACATTTATAAATATAAGCTGGAAAAACAAAAAAAATTGTTTGTGCAACAAGAGTGGATATGGAAAATCTACTCGAGTTGTACAGTATATTTTTTCTACGACCCACTAACGGAAATCTACAAATTAAAAAAATATTTTAAGTTATTAAGACAAAATAACTAATTTTAAAATAATTTATGAATTTTACTGATCTTTAAAATAAAATTAATATGAAAAAAAAAAAAAAAAATTAGTCGCCAGCCGAGAATCGATCCCCGGCTTTTCACGTGGAAGTCAAGTACTCTGTCCATGCCTCTACACTTATACGATTTTGGTTTTAATAATCGTAATTAAAATAGTTTCATATAGTTACATAACTCTACTTAACATGATTTACACGTAAGATAATTCAATTAAAATTGCGGAGAGCATTTTTTAAGGTAAGGTCATTAGCGTTATAGGTGAATTTCTTCCCAAGTTCGTTCAAATACTTGCTGTATAAAATGTTTTATGATATCTAATGGCTGTTTGGGGAACATTAAAATTTATTTAATTTATCAAAAATAGTACATCAATAGTGTTATGTAATATTTTATAAAAAAATGTAACACTGGAAACTACCCTTCTATTTTCGAAAGAAGCAGAGAATCTTCAATACCTCGAATGGGATACAGCTCATCTATTTTAAAAGAAAGGTACTTGAGAGATCGCCGCTGAACATTTTTCAATGATCTTTTATGAATATTGTAAATAAGGTTCCAGATAAGAGATGCATATTCTAGCCTGGAACAAACTAAATAAAAGTAAAGGATCTCCAAGCTTTAAGAGTTTGTAAAAGAACGAGTATAACGAATGAAGAACCCTAAGCTTTTCAACGCAGAAGCAACGGTATTTTCAATATAATCCGAAAAAGTAACTTTTTGGTTGAATAATATACCTTAATCTTCAATTTGTGCACAAGTCCGATAAAGGTAGGCTGTTAAATAAATAATCAAACTCCACCTTGTTGATACTTCTAGTATAGGAACATACTTTACATTTAGACACATTCATAAACAGCTTGTTTTCATTACACCAATTTTCAAGGATTCCCAAGTTGGGTCTGTAAAAAGTAACAGTCTTGAATTGATGAGATTGGGTAAATATTTTTAAGTCAGCAGCGAACAGCAGGTTAAATTTCCAAGTAATTTATAAATATACTAAATAATAGTGGCCCCAGATTGGAGCTCTGTGGAACTCCAGATGTTGCTGTGAGGGGTGAAGATGAAAATCCGTTGTAAAAGACAGACGAGATAACAAATAATATAATATACATTTCTTAGAAAAATAGCTTTGAAAGGATAAATAATGATATGACTAAAAATGGATTATGTTTTGATTCGTCCGTTACAATTATTTAATTATATTTTAGAATTGCATTGAATAATACCAAAAAAACTGTTAAAATACGTAATCATAAGTTTTGAACAATCCGCATTTATTGTTAAGGCAAAATATATTCAGGTTACGAATAGTGAGTGAGTAAATTATAATTAAATCAAATTACCTTTTCTTTGTGACATTTTAAAATTGATCAAAATACTTATACTTGAGAAAAAATAATATTAGTAAAAATGGTATACTTATTGAAATTTGCAGACTTTTTTCTAAAGAAATAAAAATGAATCGATGTACCTCATCTAAACTAAAAAATAACAACTTTTATTTGATAATAGATAGTGATCCTCAAAAATAATTCTAAAGTTGGTCATGGTCATGACTTACAAAGACAGAGTTATGCATCATGTTCGTAATAAGTACGCACGCCATTAATTTAAGAGGAAAAATTTCACGCTACGACATTCGTAAATTTTTCCATGGCCAACCTTAGAAAAAAAATTGTGAATCACTTCATATTACTTTTGTACAAACTATTTTAAATTTTGTAAAGAAACATCATCTAGTTCATTTTTTTTACGGTAAAATGTTTCCGCCGCCCCTGGCTATATGAACAGAACGAAAAGAATGAAGCTAAACTTTACCCGAAAAGCATCCAATGCTCCGTGATATTGCGAGAAGTAAGGTATTTTTGTAAAAATAAATAAATAACTTTGACAAATAAAAACAGAAATGTGAATAGGAAGTTTGAATATGTTGGATAGGAAATTCTTGGTATTTATTGAAATACGTGCACGAGTCATAATTTCGGGAAATTATAATTAAACAGCTGGAAATATCACTCTTCAATTATTATTAAGTAACATTTAATTTAGAATTAATTTTTTATTATTATTTATATTTAATTTAATTTAGGTCATGGATTACTATTAAATAAGCTTAATTCCCTTGGGCTGAGCGATTCTCTAGTTGCTTTCTTTTATTATTACCTCTCTGAAAGAACTCAATATGTTCAAATATTGGGACACAAATCTCACATCTTCCATCAAACGTCAGGTGTACCACAAGTTTCCGTATTGGGGCCATTACTGTTTATAATTTTTATAAACGATATTGAAAAAATTTGAATGCCAAATATCTACTATATTCAGATGACATGAAGCTATTCTGTAAAATAAATACAATGACCGCCTGTTTGAATCTCCAGCAAAATCTGCTATATTTATGCACGTGGTGCAAAAATAATAATCTCCCACTTAACTCAACTATGTGTAATATAATGTCATTGTGTCGTAAAGAGGCATCACTAATATTTAACTATTCAATAGATAACGTTGTTCTTGAAAGACCTGATTTTATTAAGGATCTAGGTATATATTTTGATCCAAAATTATTATTTGTGTTGCATATAGAAAAAAGTTACCTCTGCGTACCGATCATTAGGTTTTATAATTCGCAATTGTAAACAATTTCATACGATCGAAACCTTAACCTTCTGTTTTCAGCGTTTGTCAGATCTCAAATGGAATAGTCATGTGTTATTTGGAGCCCGAATTATAGTGTACATATGTTCAGTCTCGAGCGAGTTCAACGAAGATTTTTTAAATCGGCAAGTGACATACTTGACAGTAATTATCCACCAAGAGGCTTCCCGCAGAAACAGTTTTTTTATCAGTTTCAAAACTTGCAGCTTAGTCCGTCGTAGATCTATGCACTCCGTAATATTTTTAATACAAAATAGTAAATTTTATTTTTAAATGTGAAGCCATAATAAGTCTTCTCAAGTTCAGAACACCCAGGATCACCGCTAGAACTCGTAGCCTATTTTACATCTTACCATGCAGAACAAATGCTTCCAAATTCTCTCCACTTAACGAACTCGTCAATAAATAATTATTTGTCATTTGAATCACAGCTTTATATTTTTTTTCACCAGTATTAGACAACTTAAAAACTTTTTTCTAGTTGAGCGATGTGTCCATAATTAATTATTAACGATAGTATTTTACCAATTGTGTTTTTTGTTTTTATTTTGCTTTTTTCGTGATTAGTTATGTATTTGTCTTTAATGGTACAGTAGTTCCTAAGCATCCATTTTTTCCTTTTATTTTTTTTTCCAGTGAGTGTTTAGGTGCAACTGATTGCCATTTTTATTACCTACATCAATTTTGTGTTTTTTTATATATACTCTGTTAATTTAAATGTTTATTTATTGGACAAATAGCTCATTATTTAAAAAAAAAAACTAATTTAAATCAATCTGTGTAATAAAGTACTTTTTTATTCACGAACCCTTGAAAAAAATCATTAGTAAAAAAGACAGTATAGGACTAAAAATAGTGTAAACATAAAATAATAAAATATTAAAGTGTAAACCGAAGTAATACAATAAAACCCTAAGGGCAATTTACTAAAATTAACGCTATAAAATTCTTCAAACGTATAATAAGCCCTCGTAAGCAACAATTCCTAAACCTCTCTGCAAAATCTTATACAATTTGTAGATTTTCGAATTTCAAGTGGTATTAATTTAATTGAAGAACATCATACTCAAGATACTTCATCGGCTTACTATCAAAAGCAATGTTTTGGTAGAATGATTTTACAAGAATCACCAGAAACATTTCATTTGTTTTAATTTAAGATAGGTATTTTGAAATACGACAATGCCTTAGATCGGTTATACTCAATTTGCGACCAGTCAAGCTTTTATGTGCAGCCCAAAACACTATTTATAGTCTATTTTTATGTATGAGACAGTATTAAAATAATAAAGCGTTCGTAATCCATAGGCGTACCACTTCTTTTAGTAGACAGTTATATTTTTTGAAAGTGCAATTTTTTCTAAAATGTTTTATTTTTCCACAAGGTATGTTAAGAAAATTGTGTCAAATGGGTTATGTAGGTATAAGGGTTTAAACTTTGACTTTCAAACAACGTTACGTTCATAAATAATAATTTTAATATAAAAACTACTTCTTACCTACAAATCCAAATCAGAATCGAAATCAGAAGATGAATTGTCGCAACCAATATTTACAATGAGTGGCTCGATCATTTCATCAGTAATATTGTCCAACTTCCACATTTTCTCTTCTTCTTTAATCGTATGATTTACTGCCTTTTCCCAGTTTTCAGGCTTCACATTATTTACAGCCTCCAAAAACAACTGTTTAACATCGCCCATTTTAAAAGAATTATTTTTTCTTGAAACTTCTCCCTTTATCTGTGCCCATATCAGTTCAATCGGGTTTACTTCGCAATGATATGGTGGTGATCTAACCACCGTCATCCCATGATATTTTGCAATTTCATCAATTTCATATTTTTTGAATTTCTCTTTATGAAGGGAACACAAATGATACAGTTCTTTTCTCACAGAACTGGGATGGAACTTAATATTCTTTGAATTTAGCCAATTCTGTAAATCTTTTTTTAACCACTTGGTTGTGGGCATTTTTTCTATAAGTCTCGAGTGATAACTTGCATTATCCATTACTATTATACAGTTCTGAGAAAGAAGATCTATAATTTGTTCGAACCACTCTTTAAAGACATCAGCATTCATGTCCTCAAGGTAGTCACCGGTACGAGTAGATTCAAAAGTCAATAAACCACCTTTAACAAAACCGTTTGAACTACCGATGTGTACTATTATTAGTCTGCGCCCCTTTCCTGATGGTGGATTTAAACCAGTAGATAAATTATTTAAAAAAGCCTGTCTTCGACTTGTAACAGTTTCATCTTGCCAAAATTTATTTGGTTTATGTCCCTCGTTGATCCATGTTTCATCTAAATAAAATATATTTCTTCTTTGGTTTCTCATTTCTTTTATAGTCCTTAGGTAATTTCTTCTCCATACTACAATATCGCTTCTTTCTATTAAAATAGACTTTCTGGAATGCTTTTTCCATAGAAAACCTATTTCTTTTAAAAGTTTCCACAGTGTGCTTCGACTCATTTCAGGGTAATCCTTATCATCTCGAACCGTGGCAAGAACTTTGTCTACTGTCAGAAATTCTTTTCTAAAGAAGAACACATGCACTTTCCTTCGAAGTCTTTCTTTCAAAATATTTTCTAATTGAAATTTTGGTTTTCCTGGAGCTTTACGTGATGTTTGAAACTCGCCACATTTCTCTTCTTTAACAACTCTGTAAATCGTAGATTTCCCAACACCAAGCGTACTACTAACTAATTCCACTGTGTCATCAACACTTTTACATAAATGTTTGTCTGTAAATGATTTAAAACAGTTAAATATTAATGTTTTTTCATTAACTGTTAAAGGACCGATTTTTTGTCGTTTACGCGGCTCTTCCAAATTTTCCATGATCACACTAGAATTCACACTGCACCTTGCAAGTTGCAACTAAACGACATTTAGTAAACTGTCAAGAATCCACAACTTGGACCTCCTTACTAAATGGAAAACCTATAATCGCATTTTCGGTGAAATTTGTTGGGAAGGTATTTATCTACTTATAATTCGATTACTGTAAGAAATTCTTGGAATTAAAATAAAACAAAATTGGCAAATAGGTACTTATTGAAAATAATCTTAAGATACGGCTATGTAATCTTTAATACACAGGGCTTTTGGCCTGTCCAAACCTTTTTCTATTGTTCTGTACAGCTTATGTTTATAAAGGACCAATAAAAGACCCAAAACTTGTAATAGCTCAGGTACATTTATTACAATTTTAGGAAATATTTAGATTATTCTGTAAAAATATTTAAAATGACCGTACTAAGTTTTGCATTAGAAATGCTGTTTTATTACTCTCTCATACATAAAAATAGACTATAGTAGTATACTCTTCACACAGTAGTGAGTATTGTGCATTTAGTTCTGTCCCTCCGTCCGATGTCACGTTTTTTGTACGCACGATAAGTCAAAAACGAAGCATACTGATTTTTAAAACAAAATTGAATAAAAATGGGGGGTTAGAGGGGGTTTAAATATCCTAACTCAAAAATAAATTTTTTAGTCAAAATCCAGCTCTATAATAGAAAAAAGTCCTTTGATTTTGAAATAAATCTGATTAGACATGTGGGGGTTAAGGGGGGTTGAAAAAAAATCATAAATGAAAAACGAAAAGTGATATCACATGATATTTTTAGTAAAAATCAAGCTATATAAGAAGATGAAGCCTATTGATTTTGAAAAAATCTGAAATCAAATGGAGGTTGAGGAGCTTGAAATATTAAAAAAAACCTAATTCAAAAAGAGAAAGATATCAACTTGAAATTTTTGGCAAATCCCTTTGTTCTTAAAAAAAATCTGAATAAAAATAGGGAGTTTAAGGGGGGTTGAAATTAAGCTTCAAAGTTCAAAAAATAGACTTGGTAGGTTTTGATAGTAAGCCGACGACTTATAGCAAAAAAATATTTAGATTCTTTTGATAAAGCTAGAAATATAAATAATTGGAAAAAACGAGCAAACAAAAGAGAACAAATGACAAATTCTGATTTTTTATTCTTCAAAGTTAAAAGAGTTGAAAGTATCTGATTATGTCTAAAGATTGACATTTAATTTCTTTTAAACTATCTATAACAGCCGTTATCATGGTTGCTTTATTAGGTTTAGAATCAGTGACACTGTCTCGATCTATATAATACAGTATGCCTAGAATAAAAAGACAACTTCTCCACCAATTCTGGACTAAAAAATTATGCAGAACAATATGCAATTTCAATTTGTAAATTATTTTGGTAAAACGAATGAAGAGAAAAATATTTCGTCAATTTTTTTTTAAACAAATTACCTAATTTCACTCATTTTATGCACTTTCTTGAAAATGAACCCATTTGTTTCATTATTGGAGATACGAAGAAATACACGAAATACAACAGTTGTACGACCATTTTAAAATTATTCGGGCAGTCCATAAATGAGGGGCGAATCAGACTTATACTTTTTTAAACCAAATACCCTGTAGATAGTTTCACATAATAGATTTGATTATTTTTACATCATTAACAAGGGTGTGTCAAAGCGCGAGGTTATGATTTTTAAATTTTGTTTTCAAATGCATTAATCTGTATTTGTTATATCATCAACTTATAAATTTATTTTTAATTTTTTTTGACTTTCCCCATACTCAAACTAATTTTTTCTTAAGATTGGTTTGTACGTATGTAAGTGTTTAAAATTTTTCTAATTTAATTTTGAAAATAAGGACTTATTTATGGTGAAATGCTAATAAAATTTTTGTTAGTTCATTTGTTATAAGTAATGGATGGACGTCACAAGTAAAGTAAACTATTGTAAATAAAATTAAAAAAATATATATAAAAAGTAAAGAAATTAATTAATTAGTATGTAGTATACCATACAGGCTATTCAGTTCGATAAAATTGAGAATATCGTAACCTCGCCTTTTTTACACAGATGAATTGAAATGTTAAACTTTCTTAGGAATTTCTAAGTCAAATAAAATAACGATGTGAACAGAATCAAATCGTTATGCGTTACTACCTACGGTGTGTTTGGCTTAAAAAAGTATGGGTTTAGTACCACCCTCATTTATAGACCTCCCTGTATATTGTACTGTACTTAAAAAGAAAACAATTTATTGCTTAAATAAACCACAGGGTGTTGCATGCTAAAAAATTTTGTATGTCGACTTTAAAATGAGCCATATTTCAAAACTCTTTATTAGCTTGTTACCTTATTAGTTTGTAATTGAATATAATTTTGAAATTATTGCTAACCTACCTACATTATGATAATTTATTTATCATTCTCTAATTTCACAAAGAAAGTAATTGCTTGGCTGCTCTGTAATATTTAAAAAAATATATATTTTAAGGTTGAATACCAGACCATTCTAAAACTGAATTAAGTCTATTACACCCTGAATATTCAAAAGTATTTTTAAAATATGTCGTTTCCAACTTTTATTTGAAACATGTTTGTGTATCTATAACACAAATTGAAATATCTAGCAATTATGCACTAATAGAACAACCTGTATTTAACTGGTAAATACAATCCTAGACGTTTAATTATTTTGTTGATAGCAATTAATTTCAAATAATATACACCCAAAACAATTTCTCTCCGTATAAGTAATTCGATATGGCAATATGATTTACCCAACAAATTGAAACATATCGTTTTATACGCAGATTCTGAAACACACACAGAACATAATCCCCGAAATGTCCTATAAACCGCCACCCGCGACCCCTCTATACTCCACGGACTAACCTGCAGAGTCCTACAAATGCCGCAACAACAGTTTCTCGCTTTATTTCTCCGTAATGGACCAAATCCGACAAGAGCTTATCCTATTTTGTGCATTAATCACAAAACAAAACTTGTATAACATTCCTGGCAGGAATTTACAGACTTAGTTTTAGGTACAACTCTAGTTATAGTCGTTATAGTCGACTTGATGAAGGACTGCCTTGTTGCCGATTAAGTCGTGGTAATAGTTCGCACATGTGACAAAATTGAACTGTTTAAAAATCAAAAAATTTAAAATACTCAACTGATTCAGTATTAATAGCAAGGTTTCGCATACGAAGTAGGTTTTTTTATTATTCTTCTAACTATGCATCAAAATTATTTTTTAAATAAATAAATTGAAAACAAATCCCGTTCATCAGTGAGATTCGAACCTAGAACCTTTGGATTCGCAAGTCCAGGCTCTAACCACTAAGCCACTTACGCCCGCGCAGTAGTTTAAAATGAACTCATTAGACAATCCAAAAATGGACATTAATAATCGCGGAAACCTGGGAAGCGCTCGACACCTAGCAGAGTTTATCGGTAGATTTAGTTTGGTTGAAATTTTGAACGTGGGCTTTCTCGAGATTTCGGATCAAAACTTAGAATATATATAGCCAGGAAGGAGGAATCCTAAACGACCTTGGAATCGCGATGGTGTTTCCGGTCTACCAGTAACGTACTGTCATAAAGGGGCGTAGAAAAGAAAATAATAAATTCTCATTTGCATATTATCTAAATTTACCGATTTCTCTCAATTTAACGAATTGCTATTTTCTTGCGAGAAGTTTGCATTTTTTTTTATTAATCTTCATTATGTGAATAACTTTTACTTTAAAATTGCATGTTGGGTGGGATAAATATAAGAAAATATTTTTGGGATAATTTGTAGAGGGATTTCATTTGAAAAATCAAAGAAATAAAAAAAATATTGACTTTTTTACATCTTTATTATGACAATGTTTTTATTAATTTACATTTTACAAATTATTAAAGTTTAAAAATAAATACGTTTTGTAGATATGCGTTAAAAGAAATTAAATATCCTATACTTATATTTAGGTCAAACACCTAAATATCCTACTTATGTTTAGGTCAAACAAAGCTGTGATATTTCTTTCTTAGATGTTTTTGTTGGAGTACATATAAAACATCCTAAAATCGAAGATAATTCCTTATTATTTTATTACATAATATTAGTAATATTTTTGCAGGACAATTTTGCATAAGCAGGTAAAAAACCTTTCCAAGAATGGATCCTATAATTTAATAATAATTCTATGAGTGCAAAATAGATTATTTTTAAATGTATATTCAACGCATTATTTGTATGCTTAGTCCAGTTATGATGAGAGTCGATTTGTACTCTAAGGTATTTCATATCATTTGTAATACTTATATGAAACTACTGAACGTTACCTTTTATTGTTTCTGTAGGAATAGGCCTTCTTTTTGTAATTGTATAATGAAACAACTTAAGTTTTATAAAAAGTTTGTAAATTTTTTTAATTAAACCATTTGAAAATTTTTATAAGATCTGTTTCTATTTAATCAATTCCAGTTTTATGCATTTTACAGAATAACTGTGGTCTAAAAAACTTACAATATTTCCATCTGTATTTAAACGACAAATTATTTAAAATAAAATTAAACAAGATAGGAACTGAGACAGTATCTTGAGGCATGCGATATGCTACTTATTTCCTTACTTGAGATATTATTAATTCTATTTGTGTTCGTTTTTGTAAATAACTTTGTAATAAATTATATAAGGTGAATCACATTCATACAATAAATTTCTATTATACGAAAAAAAACGGCGCATGATATAGTTAGTAAAGAATTTATTTACTTATATACTTCAACCGGACCACTTTTATTGTTGGAACAGCTGTTGGTAGAAGTCTTATTCTTGGTTTTGAGTTTCGATCAAAACAATGCTTTAAAATGACGTGAACACAAAAAATTAAGATATTTTGGCTCACAATTTGTTTGTTGCATGAACTTAAGCCATAACTTTGTTTTTTGAGAATCTTTAGGAAATTTGAAAATTGTCTACCTGGGATTAATTTATATAATTTGTAAATCTAGAATCTTTAAGAAATCTGAAAATTGTTTACTTGCAATCAATTTATAAATATAAATTGAACAATAATTTGTTCATTTTAATAACTACATAAATATCTTAAAATTGCATAAAATAATTGTTTAAATAACAGTATGTATACCCTATAAACCATGAGATTACGCCTATGAGCACAGTTGATCGCAAACGCACTTACCATGTTTGTTTACAAATTTAAAACATTAAAAATTTTAAAATTTTTTAATGTGGTTGAAAATTGAAAGAACAAAATACTTGCTTATGAAATGTAGATTATTCCTTTCTACTTTTAGCTGTGCTGCTATATCCACTAAACCAACAACTGACCATATTGTCTTGTTTGTCTTTTAACGCGGAAAACTTAAAATTAACAGTAATACTAAATAAATACTAAAATACTAAACACTTTTTAAAAATGTATACAAAACATACGCTTAATAAAAGTTTAAATTAACACACAAAACATCCAAATTATTAACAAATTTTAATCACTAAAATTATAAACCAATTTTAGAAACCATTTATCACATGAGGATGAGTCATCTATAGTACAACATGGCTTCCACTTCCGACAGATCGATTAGATTAACGCGGACATGGCATGCTCCTTCCTGACTATATATGTTCTAAGAATCAAAATCAGAACCTAACCTCAAATTACAAAGGTCTGCGTTCTACGTGTTAAACGGTCTGAAGTTTATTCTTATATCAGATAAAATTGTGAAATCAAATAATTCCCTATGTTGTTATAGATTATTTGCACTTATTTGCGTGGAAGTTTTTTTCATGGTTTCTGAACAATTTCTCGAATTTTTTGTGCCGTTTCGATACTTTTTATAAGGGAAAAATATTATAAATGTATTTTGAGGACCATACTAAAAATAATTTTGTTCCAATGATGTGTACAATAGTTTTGTTGTAAAAAATGGTACAATTAGCTTAGAAAATACTCTGAATCAGTTGTTAAATTATATTTCAATAAATAAAAAACATATAATTATTAACTATGTATTTACATTTTATAGTTCTGTTTTAACTTTTTAAATAAATCCGCAGTTTCGATTAAAAGACGTACAAAAAGAACGTGCAAGAAACTTATGGGTGAACATTATTCTTTTCAACAAAAAAGAAAACATTATCAGCCTACGCCTACATCCGTACATCCGTACATCCTTACATCTTTTACACCATAAGTACTGTATCTACAACAGGTTTTATTTTCGATGTAATCGATGAGGGGTTTCTCAGGAAGTTAATAAAAAATGTGCAATAAAGAAGTGTTTGGGTGCATTTAACTTTAACTTGAATTACTACGATTGCAGATATAGGATGTTTCCACATACTCATATTTTTTGCTCTGGTCATGTCCTGCTTTTCAAACCACATCATAGCATTCTTGGCTAGCGATGGTATGTGATTGAATTTCTAATTGAATAGTTTCCATACTTGATATATCATTAATCAGTTAAATTACACTGAAAATCAAATTGTTAAAATAATTACTTAGCAGACTTAATACAAAATGCTATTCTCTTTTTAACTAAAAATTAACACACATTAACCCATAATCAAGCTTGCCTGTAGTACTCACAAGAAAGTAGAGGAGGGTGGGGCAAGTGAGACACCTTAAGTATAAACAATTAATAACTTTTATACTTGTAGAAATGAAACAACGTGTATTGAATAAAAATAAACTTAAATTCTTTAGGTCATAACCTAACCTTGAAAAATGAGGAAAATTTAAAGTTTTAACTAAAGGTCAGACTTAGGAAAAAAATTGTCAAATGACTCACCTGACCCAAGTTATGGGCAAGTGAATCACCCAGTTGGGGGCAAGTGAGTCTTTATGCTAATTATCATCGGCAGTTGTCACAAACATAGTTATCAGCACCCGGTACGTTATCTGAACATTCCTCATGCATCCAGGCACCACATTTTATGCACATAATCCATTCGTTCTGACAAGTGTCTCCATATGTCTCATGACAGTAAACGCATATTGTTGCTTTCTCTTTCTCTGACATTGCTGCTGATGCTTTTGCCGATTTACCTTTTTTCTTTTCTCTCAAGTTTTCTTTTTCTTTCACATTTTCAAGACACAAATTTGGCCCTGCTTTGTTAAAATTCTTTTTGACTGATTTAGCTTTTACTATTTTTAATTTATCTTTCAATTTCTCTTCGAGTTGATCTTTGTAAGGTGAGTTGGTGATTATTTTGGATCCTTCTGTGGTTCTGGATTTTGCTTTGATTTTTCTTTTCTCTTGACAGGGTTTTGGTATTGGACTTAATTCTGAGATAGAAACATAACTGCATGACGGTTGATCTGGTTCTAAAATTGTTTTGGAGTTGCTTTGCTTTCGAGATGGTTTCAAGATTTGGCTTGAATTTGAAATGGAAACAGAACTGCATGACGGTTGATCTGGTTCTGAAAGTGCTTTGGAGTTGCTTTTCCCTTGAGATGGTTTCGAGATTAGGCTTGAATTTGAAATAGAAACAGAACTACATGACGGTTGTTCTGTTGCCTCTAAAACTGGTAGTATGTTAGGATCATTCTGGATCTCATCTTCAGGCGATTCTGGATTAGATACATCTTCCAAGTGTACGGAATTGACCAAGGGATTGACGCTTTCTGGATTTGATTCTTTTTGAAGAATGTTCTCGGCCGTCTTAAAGTCGCTCTTTTGGAACACATCCGGGTCATAAGGGAAGATTCCTGTTTTTTCAAAACCCTTCATAGGGTGATTTGTCAGCCAGTGGTCCATTTGTCTTGCTAGGTAGGTTTTAAAGGGCCCAAATACGCTTACATCAAGAGGCTGTAGCCTATTCGAAGTATGAGGTGGTAACGTCAAAACAGAAACTCCAGAATTTCTAGCCAGGGTTATTGATTCAATGGACTTGTGACTTGAATGACCGTCTAGTATCAGTAGGCTCGGAGACTCTTTGGTTGTTTGTGTAGAGTCTATAAAATGTTTTAAAAATTTAACAAATAGGTCGACATCCATCCATCCGGATTGAGCAGGGAATCCTACTGTTCCAGGAAACGCACCATTTAACAAGGTTGGGTTCATTCTTACACGAGGGAAGACCATAAATGGTGGAATAAATGTGCCCGTAGCACTAACACATGCTAGTAATGCAGTATTTTTTCCTCTTTCCAATGAAGTTAATCTTCCCACTTGCTTTCTTCCTTTTTCCGCTACTATTTTTCCTGGTTTTTGAACGCAGGTAATCCCTGTCTGATCACAGTTAAATATGCGATACGGAGGGAAATTGTACTTGTCCAAGAGCTTTTTTAAATTTTTAAAAAACTCATTGACTCTGTGCTTGGAAAATCCTGCCACTCTCGCAATGCTTGTTGCTTCAGGTTTTTTGACGCTTTAAAAATGATATCAGCCAGTCTTTTCCTGTCAGCTTCCGATCTTTATTGAACGGATGATTGATTTGGTTAACTTCAGCAAACTGAAATGCAATCCGTCGAAGATCTGTCGTTGAGAGTCCATAAAATAGCTTCTCTAAGTGTAATATAGGTTCACTCAAATCCATTTCCATTTTTTCACTAAACACGGGTTTGAATCTGCCTAGGTTTAGAACCGGATTCTGCCCCTGTCGCTTCAATCGTGAGTGTATGCTGGTTCTCGGAATGTTAAAAACTACACTAGCTTTCTTGATTGACATCTCCTTATTCTGAATAGTTTCTAAGCAACGCTACACAGCATCTTCGGAATATGATCCCTTTTGGGTGTTGCGCACGTAGGTACGGACCATTTTCCACCACTGCAAAAAAAAACAATAACTTATTTAAAATAATCCTATAATAAACCAACTGTGGGGCAAGTGAGTCACGGCTATGACTTACTTGCTCCACAGCGACATCAAAATTTAAAAACAAAATCAAGCTCAACAGGTACATTTGGCAACGTTCTAAGAATCAGGCGGTATTTCTCGAATATGAGGTTATGTTATGTTTATATTGAATTATCCAGATAGTGTCTTTAAATTTAGAAAAACGCTTGTGTAATTCACCTCAATAATAACATAACAACACGTAGAATACAAAAAAAAATATATTTACCTTAGTTTTAGAAATTTTCCGGCAAATTTTCATAGACACCATCCACTTGTTGCCGGCTATGTTGCTGATAATACAAATTATTCCAAAAGACGCACTTGCCCCACTCCCCCCCTAATGTATACAAGCTTTTTTTTTTTCAGTAAAATTGTTACATATTTAAATGTAAGAGCATTATTTATATTTTTGCCGGTTTCAAAAAATATTGCATGGAACTATTTTCAGTTATCTTGACAAAAACATCTGGTAGGGATTATAAAGGAGGGAATATAGTTCCTAGAGCCTGATTTAGGGTTTAAAAAAATTTAAATAAAATATTTTCTGCAGTGGTGCCGTAAAAAATATAAATATAAAAGTTGCCACCAACTCTAGATAACTTTTCCAAGTTTAAATTTTTGACAAAATGTAACTTTTTTAAAGAGCAAATTGTCCATTAGATTAGAAAATTTATTTTTTATTTAAACATATTAATACCCTGAATCTCTGAAAGTAAGCTCTTAAATTCCTATATCAAATTATATAAATTATCGAAAATTCTAACAACATCATATGTGTTACACATTATACAAAATTTAATCTTATATGAATGCCACAGAATAATTTTATTGGATATTTAATGCGCTCTTATTATCTAGTCAGCTTTTACTTTTATTTTCATTTCAAAACGGTTCAATCTATTCATATTACATCTATATTAATATTAATTTATTTTTAGGTCAAGTTTTACTATTTTGTTTACAATCACTCTGCATGAATACAAATGAACCATTTTGCTAATAAACACACACCAACCGGCAACATTGGGTAGAGTTTGCACAAATTTAAAGCTCCTTTCCGACAAGTCATTTATCATGCAGTGCCCCCTTCCGGCCTAAGTATTAATTAACAATAAATAATAAATTAGAAAGGAGGCGGCACAACACGCCGCCAACCAGTCTCTTATAATTCATAGAAGATTGAACGCCTGAGGTTGAACGTCGACGGACAGGATATTCTTTGAACTTTTAGAGGGTTCAGATATTTTACAAAAATGCATTTACTTTCTGTCCTTACTTAATATGTATGTAATATAATTGATATAAAGACTACAAACAAATAAAGTATTTTGAAATTCAGAAATAATCATCTTAATTCCCCTACAAAATCAACAAATTTATTCCTATGAAGACTAGAAAAAAGGAGGCGAATCGGCAATGGTTAAATTTCAAATTTCCGTCCTTCTTTTTATAAAGTTCGCGAAATTGACTGTAGTTGGCATGTCTAATGATAAAGTGATTTTTAAAAAATTGATGAAAAGAATCAAAATAACGTGAAAAAAAGTACCTGAGTACAAGTAACATGAGTGACAAAAAACATAAAAGCAAGATTTAAGTCGTTTCAGATTGTAAAACAGGATAAAAATCAAATGTAAAACTAAAGAAAACACAAGAAGAAATTAATTCAATGTCTTTTTAAATCTTCTAATGTATGTATAATAATGTATTCATGTCTAAATATAATATTTAATGTACACTAGTCACAATATGTATCTTACGAAGTGTAGTTTATTTTATTATAAGTTTCTATAATATAAAATTTTACAGTTATAGATGCTGACTTACAAACAACAATAATTATGCATTAAATTTAATTTGCTGGAAAAGAAAATTAATTTTTTAAGAGTTTTAATGTTAAATAATGAGTTGCTACTGTTATTTTTTTTGCCCCAATTGTGTCATTGTAAATGTTTTTTATAGGATACTAAACGTTTAAAACAGTGGCAGCATATATATCGTTTCTCCTGTCGATAAAAAACTTTCTAGAGATGATGCTGTTCTATACTTTTTAGAAGATATTATCAAATATTATGAGACTATTTTTACTGATGATACTGTTAGCAAAATAAAAAGGGGAAAGCTGAAATTAAAGGATGAGGTAATACCATGTACATTCCCAAATCTCCCTTTATACTTGTATTACAACAATAAAAAATCTGTTCATTGTATTTTATTTTACTCTTAAAACTATATATTAGTTCAATTCAAAAAAAAAAAATTGTACTAATCAAATTTTAGCATTTAAGAAACCTTTTCGAATTTGGTCATAAGTACCGAATTTGTATTTTATATAGATAAAATTAAATTATTTATCGATTAAAACATATTTAGAAATAAATACAACAGTATGTTCTGTGCTTTATTTAGCTATAAACAAGTTTATTTTTATTATTTTGACAAAATTATGTATAATTCCCATAAGAAGCCATGTATTTTGAACAGCGTATACAGTACCAGCGCCCATGTGGTTAATTATAGAAGGTCAATTAGCATGCGTTTTTTGGAACCGTTTTTTGAGTATACCGATTCGTCTCCTTATCTCTAGTCTTCATATTTATTCCGTTTATCAAAGGTGAAAAATAAAACAAATTAAAAAAAAACATTAATCACAATTAACTAATAATATATAAGTTTTTAGCATCTCTATTTTGACTTTTGAGATCAACTTTATTTTTTACCGTACGTCTATGGTCTGGAACATTCTCTTGGGGCTAAGACAGGGTAAGATTCTTCTGGGTGAATATAATCCAGAAATATCAAAAGCCGGTATACCTGAGTAAGAACAGGCTTCGCATTGTAACAGGAATCCTTACCGGTCATTGCTGACTTAAATCACACATTAGTTTCACTTAGAGTAGTAGATGAAGGTGAGTGCAGATTCTGTGACGAAGCCTCTTTCACTCCGAAATCCAAGGGTACGATACTTAGAAGCATACCAAATAAATCGCCTTCTTATCAACCTAACTTGAAGCTCTTCCAAATCCTACCCTTCCTTAAGAATATAGTATTGGAAGGGTCGTTACAGGCATCGTGACTATTTCCTTGGTTCATTGACAACATAAGAGGGCACAATATATCTTTCAGATCGCAGTGTATTAATACTCCATACCCAACATTCACATAAATATAATTTACGTGGAAGACTCGTCATCAATCAGTAAATCTCTCTCTACAGCCTGACCAATCGTTTCCATACCAACCGTTAAAAAATCATAATCATTATTGTCACCTGCTATGAGTAAATTAATTCACTTTCCTAACCTTTGTAAATAAAAATTTATTTCCTTCTAAATGACAAAACAAAAGTTTGCTTTTAAACAATGTGAATACTAATTTTATACATTTCTCAAGAATTCAAACTTCAAAACAGTATAATTCCTTAAAAATATTAAAGTTTTAAAATTTAATTTTTTAAAAATTATAGCAAGGTTCAACCTAATAGTTAAAACACATAACAGAAGTTGCAAGGTTAAATATAAAATTTTTTTAACTTTTCCATCCAATAAAATAATGTTTCAAAGTATTCAGGTTTAAACAATTTGGTGCAGTGTAAGTCGTACTGCGCTGTAGTGGACCGTGCCGCAGTTTTAAAATAAGTAGAGTTGATGATTTAGACGAAGATGTAGAACAGGTGCTAATAAAATATCAGTAAAATGTTTATTTTATTGTTTAAAAAAACCAGCTAAATTTTTATATATTCTTCTGAGCTTTACTTTCGGAAATAAGTTGGGGGACAGCTATTTTTAATTGTTTAAAATGTTTAACAAAAAGTAACGTATTACATATTTTTGAAATCGTGATTCAAAGAGTTTTCTACCCCATACAATCACATAAGCAAAAAAATGTTTTATAACTTTTAACCCCTCCCCAAAAAAACAACTCTACAAAATGCCGTACATCTGGCAATAGTCAAATGGTTAAATGGTTAAATAACAATGAAGATATAACAAGGAAGATATAACAAGGATGATATAACAAGGAAGATTTAATAAGGAAGATATAACAAGGAATATATAACAAAGAAGATGTTGAATTCGTCCTTAGATATCTTTTGGATCTTTTAGAAATATGTAATAAAATAACTGTAATCATTGTAGAAAAATATTTAGTACAGTCCTTATACTTTTCAGCAAGAAATAGATATTTCTCAATTCCAATCTCTAATGGATTTTGTGGATTGCGACACCATTTTCACTACTTGAATTCTTATTCTCTTTGTAACTAACATTATTGTATAATAGTAACTGTGTTACCTTCGTTAATTCCATTAGAAACTGGAATAGAGAATCATCTATTTCTTGCTGAAGAGACCTAATAAGGACGAAATCGGTCCAAGAATGACGTTCTTCTTAGTGAGCAAAATCAAAAGTGTTAAAATTAAATTTCTCTCTCTACTGTGTTTCCATTATAAATAATTCAATACCTGTTGAGGTTTTAGCCAAAGGATTAGTTGTTTTCCGAAGGGAAACGGTCGCTCCTATTTTGTAATATATGGTTTTGTGTTTTATTTTAGTTAGAATATTTAATTTTTGGTTAGTTTTGATGTGAATAATAAAATTTATGAAAATAAAACGAAAGAGCAAATAATATTAACAATAAGATGAAGAAATATGTCTGACTAAGTTGGAGCCATATGGAAAACTTTTTTGTTATTAATATTAGGAAAAACAATATTCTTCATAAAAAGTCAAGCATGGTCTAAAACCTAAAATACAACCATGGGATATAAAAATTTTACTCTTCAGCAAAAATCGTATTTTTTGACAAACCTCGTATATGTCTTAAAAAAATTGATATCTGATTATTGCATTTTAAGTTTTGGGCCATGCAGAACTTTTTATCAAGAATACATTTTTCCACAAAACCAATAATAAGAAAGTTTTCAATATGGTTCCAACTTAGTGAGACATATTGTAATATATGATCAGGATTGGAAGAGAATGAATAATCGCATAACCTAGAAAGAATCAGTTTGTTATGTTAACAGATAACAGAGGTGTTTTTAGCATGTTTGTTTAAATGATCTATTGCAATCAAGACCTATTTTCTATGGTTACTTTGTCTCTTTCTTTCATTATTAAGATAAAACGAAGTACATACTTCCAGATCGGCCTTTAATTTGTAAAACTTATTTGGACAACCTTCATCTGATTGAGATCCAATAAATATAGTCGTCTGTATGTTGTAATTCTGCCAACTTCTGCTATATTTTCAAGTTTTGCCTAAACCTTTATGAAATGATATTTGATCTAACTATTTTATTAGTTATATTTTGTATCATATGTTACAGATTTTACTGCTTTTATTGTTTAAGTTTAATGATAACCCTAGAGTCAAAGGCGATATTTGAAAATAAATGGTGTTTTTTCATTAGTAATTGTATTCGTAAATAACCAGATAAAACTTGTCAATGTAAATTATTAATTAGTCATAAACATGCTATTTTTAAGAGAATAAAAACTGTAGAAATATCTCCATTTTGATTCCCGGAAACATAATGGTCCTTTTGTCAGTTTATGCAATTTCAAAACAGTAATTGAAGACATTTTGTTTAAGAAAAAAACAAGATTTAGCAGAAAAATAATAAACTTAAAGAATTTGAGTAAATTATTTTGGAAAAAGATCGTAAAATATTCACAAAATAATTACCTACAGTGATAAAATCTAGAAATAAGGCCATAAATGTAGAGGCCACCCTGTACATTCATTACAGTAATCTCCTTTTTGACACTCTTACGCTTTGAGTAATATACACAATAGCACATCTCCTTTAAGTCCTTTTCCGCCGCTGTGAAATCCTCTTATCTGTCAAAGGAAGACGTTAGTCCGGACACGAACATATTACAACCAATAAAGTTCGGGCAAAGTGTTTTTGTTTTTCTTTCTCAATCACTATAACCAATGTGTCGACGAAGGGAGAACATGAACAGGCCTATACATTCTTCTTTGTTATTCAATGGAAAACTTCAAATATATATATTCTTTTGTAAATGTTAATAACATATTGAATACCGTACTTATTAAAGAGATTGTTTATTTTGACTACTATGCTTAAAATGATACAATTTATTTTCATGCTCCTTTCAAACCTCTAAAGGAAAAAATAACATTTATTTGAATATTAAACTAGAACCGTGGCAAACTTAGGTACCAATTTTGGAGATTTTTTATTGAACATTTCTAGTAGCCGTGGAGTTTCATTCGCCCATATTGGCTGTTCGGATTCTTTTTATATCCTTTCAATCAGTATATAAACTGTGAATTATAATTCCTATAATAAAAAGTTTAGATAATGAAAATGTGTCCAAAATTTACAACAAATTAAACATTTTTCAAATAGATTCTCTGTATAACGGGAACACTTTCGTCTTTTACGGTACTTCAAGCCTTTTTTCTTACAGTTCCACGAGAAACATTAAATATTCCGGCTAACTTTTGATTCGATGTTCCAACTGAGTCTTTCGCACTTTCACAGATTCGGTTGACGCGATTTTGTGTCAGCAACTTCTGATGTCCATTTTTTCGTAAATTTATGCGTCGTGTTAACATTCTGCAATTATTCAGTAAATGGACGTTTTTGAAATATTTTGACTGCGAAAAATGTTTGCAATTTCCCGCTTGGGCATTTGTCCAATCACGTTATAAATTATTTTTCGAATTACAAGTTTGTACAGGACGGGGCAAATTATTTGACTTCTACGACTAAGTGCAAGTCATTTACACTTATTTTTAAGCCGACGAAAATGTTTCCAATACTTATGTGATATAAGTTCTATTGCTACAAAAAATAGCTTATTTCGAAGAGATTCTTAACTATGTTAAATCAAAAATATTGGCTTTTAAAACAGTTATACTGCATTCAACAATCTTTAACAAAATTTGTTAACAAAACTGAACTTATATCCTAAAAATACTCATATACCACGAGACAAAAATTTTACCTGACACCAAAAATTTTAATATCCCTCCTGCAATTTAAAAACTAATAAAACTTAAAGAAAATATATAAAAAAATGTTTTATGCACTTTAGGGACTAAAATGGCACTTTTATTCCCTACGGATTAAAAGTATAATATAGTGAATAGCACTTTTACACACCATACAACCAAAAATACAGTAAAGTACAATATACACTATAACAACCTTGCACTGACAAAGTATTTTTTTTTTGATCGGTAATCCATTATTTTTGATTAATCGATTATTTTTAATCAAGTGATTATTTTAGATTAATCGATTGTTTTATATTAATCGATTATTACCAATAATTTAAAACAATGGTTAATCAAGTTAAATAATTAATTTTCGATTAATCGCTTATTTTTAATTTATCGAATATTTTTAATTAATCGATTACTTTTGATTGTTCGATTATTTTTGAATAACCTATTATTTTCGATTAATTGATTATTTTCGATCAAGCAATTATTTTTTATTAATCGATTATTTAAGATTTATCGATTATTCGATTATTTTAGATTTGTCGATTATTCGATTATTTTCGCTTAATCTTAAAATGTATCTATTATTTTTGAATATTCTATTATTTTCGATTAATTGATTATTTTCGATCAAGCAATTATTTTTTATTAATCGATTGTTTTAGATTAATCGATTATTCAATTATTTTCGATTAATCGCTTTTTAAAATGTATCTATTATTTTCGATTAATCGATTACTTTTGATTGTTCGATTAATTTAGAATAATAGAATATTTTCGACAATCGATTATTTTTGACAATCGATTTTTCGATTAATCTATTATTTTTGATTAATCGATTATTTTCGAATAATCTATTATTTTTGATTAATCTATTTTTTTAGATTAATCGAATATTTTCGATTAATCGAGTAATCGAAAATAATCGATTATTTGTTTTGATAATCGCGAACCCTAATTGAAACTGCTTTTGATATTTTCTAAATTTGGTAGGAACGTGGAAACACTTTTTTGGGGCAAAAATTAATTTTCTACTTTGACTAGTGACGTCCACTTAGGCTTGATATTAAATATTTTAATAGAAATAGAATTTAAAAAATCAGAGGCGTACCATTTTTTTTATCCAAACATTTAATATGATGCCTACGTGGACGTCAGTGGTGAAAGTGAAAAACTAATTTTTATCCCAAAAAAGTGTTTCCACGTATGGTGGGTTCCTGCCAAATTTCAACAAAATATCAAAAGCAGTTTCAATGAACTGAAGAAAAAAAATTTTTTGGTTTTTATTTTTTTTTTCGTGAACACGGTTCATCAAAATTAAGTCACTGGATAAAATTGCTCCAAAAAAAATAGTCCAATCAAATAGACCTTTAAATCAAAATTATGGAGGAAATACAGAAATTTTTGATATAAGTCATTTTAGAGTATTTAAAAACGATATGTAAAAAAATTTTGTTTTTCAGACCCCGGCAAATGGCGAAAAATAGGAAAATAAAGTGTTTTTTAAGGTTAGTTAAAAACGGTAGGTGCTATAAAAAAAGTTCTCATTAAGAATTGTAAATCATCAAGTTTTACATAAAAATGATGTTCAGCATTTTTTGCTATTATCAAAACTGATAGAGTTAGGGTGATTAGAACTAAAGAGAAGATATATATGACTTTAAAAAATCATAGTGAGCTGCAAATTCAATGATTTTTAAGTAAAAAAATTAAAAAAGTTAAAACTAATAAATGAAAATAGTTAAAAAAAACTAAATAAAAATAGGTAAATTATTAAAAATAAAATTTAATAAAAATAAATTATAAATAAAAATAAATAAAAAATAATAAAAATAAATTATAAATAAAAATAAATAAAAAATAATAAAAATAAATAAAAACAAATAATATTAATAAATTTTTATGTAAAACTTTATTATTTACAATTCTTATTAAGAACTTTTGTTATAGCACCTACCGTTTTTAAATAATCTTAAAAAACACTTTATTTTCTTGTTTTTCGCCACTTGCCTCCAAAATTTTGATCTAAAGGTCTATTTGATTGGACTAAAATGAGGATTTCAAAAATAGATTTGGTTTTTAGAAAAAACAATGGCGTACTATTTTTTCTTTAAAAATATTCAGTTCAAATCCCGTACTGGTAAAAATAAAAAAAATCTTTCACATCAAAAAATGCTCATTAATGATTAAAAGGTGTGTACAAAATTCCATATAAATATCTGGAGTGATAAGAAAATTATGATAAAAATGTTTTTTTTTTAAACTGTAACTTGTAACCCTGTATCTCAAAAATTAAAAATTTCACGACATATGCTGATATTAACTTTTCTTCATACAGTCACCCAAAGATTCACACCCTTAATTATCGGCACTCAATTATTAAACACCCTGTATAGCGTATAAAACAGGAATGTAGTCCTTTCATTCCTCGACGAATTGTGGTTCTCCCTCTGGTTGGGCTATAAATTTTTCTCCTCGGGGTACAAAGTGCCACTTCAGTTTCTTGGTGAATATTTGGTTACTCCAATTTATTATGGTTTAAAATTTTATAATATAGTTTCTTCAATGATGAGCTCTTAAATTTTCTATTTATTACTTTTATTTTCAATTTTTCGTATTTTTTATTTTACTAATTATATACATAAACTAATTAAAAATAAGTAGAAAGAAGCGTCTTATTGGCGATTCAAACTAAGTGATATGCCCTCTGGAGGAAATTTGTAGAAGGTCCTTATGAGTAAAATATCGTCTAGTGTTGTAGAAGTCGCTACGTCGTCAAGTTTTAGCTCTTGAAGAAGTGGATAAGACCTTTTATTTAAAAATCAAAATTTGTGTATAGTAATATGTAATCATACTCTATATTTATTTAAGAATTTTTTTATAAAACCGATTTATTATATTGATTTTTTTTTAATTTCAGTTCATTTATTAATTTTGTTTTAAGATCAGTTCATCATTTGGCAACATCATTGGCGTTAGTGTTCATTGTTTATATTTTAATTTGTATCAATTACAATTCTAGTTTTTTTTTTACTTTTTAGCTTTAAGTTTGTTTATTTATTATAGTATGTGATAGTGTTTATATTAAAAATGAAATCTGTGAAGAATCCCCCAAGCAATTTGTAATCTATATGGTGTTAATGTCAAAATCAAAACTGACGTATTCATTATTTTCCAAGTGCATGTTGTAAAATTTTGTTTCTTACGATAAATGGATATCTACAAATTCACAATATTGAAATTTTGCAAAACTTTGTTTAGAATCAATTTGTAATCTGATTTGTGACGGTTTTATTACCATTTACATGTATACAAAGTACTACACAATTCACTTCATAATATAAGAATAAGGATAGTAAGATTTTAAATAAGTTCATCAATAATAAACGTTTGGTACCTGAAATGTCCTTTAAACCACATAATAAAACATGTCCTGGGTTTAGTAAATACATATTTCTAGATGTTCTTGTAGCAACCAATAGGTGAATATGTCCAATAAATTAAGTCATACACATGATAAATATTATATTTATGACGAAAGCACGAAAATTAAACTTAAATTAACACTAAGTGAAACTCAAAAACACTATTTCAATGATAATATTATCTAAAAACAGTTAAAAATCACAAATACAAAATCCGCCGAAAACAAACACATGTAAATAAACAAACATCCTATTTATAGGTGACAAATGACAGGCGCGCGAAAATTAATTTGAATCGCGAATAAGCCATAGAAAAGGTATAGCGTTCAACATTAGTGGTCAAATACTACTTCGATTCAGGCTGCACTTTTTTTTTCTTACCCTTCTCTTTTAATTCTCGTGTATCTTTTTTTACTTCAATTCTACAGCATTCTACTTTACTCTCCATAATATCTGATAGTATACCTCCAATTTTAACTATTCTCGTAAATACAGCTTTTATCGATATTTCGAACGGTAACAAATAAATTGAAAATACCTTACTAGAAGTAGACATTCTTTTCATTCTTATTTTGCTGCCAAGAAGGAGAATTTAATGTGGTCAAAAATAATAAAATTCCTCCCCTTTTTTTCCCATGAATAATGAACGACTGGCGGTAATTGAGGTGCCTGTCGCGAACAATATTTCATTCGAAACTATATTCAAGTTTCGGGGAACGCCATCGTCATGGCTGATAAAGAAAAATGATTCGGCTTGTTTGTTCCGGTGCCGAATTTGTCGTTTATCTCTTTCGTCGTCCAAAACTCTACGAAAAACTCGGGAGTTGTCACCTCACGAAGATATGTTTATTTGCGACACGCTGTGTTAGCAGCGTTGCTTGTCTGCAACTTTAATTTTATTGTCGGCAACTTTCTTTTAGCACGGGCTAATGGGATTGTGGAGAAAGATGGGCCGTTCTGATAACTTCTGCTGAGTTATGTGTTGAGTTTGAATTTCGGGAAATAGTTGTTGTTAGATTGGAAAACGTGTTCATAGCAGTAATAGGTTTGATACAATATATATTTTCCTTGAGGTACCTAAAAATGTCGGGAAATTATTTTATAGTATTAAAGCTGGTTTTTTAATATGTTCAAATATATGACATTATAATCGCCTGAGACTTTTCACGGAGGGTTACATCTGCCAGATACCTTCAAAAATGTCTTCACTTTTTGTTAATTTCTCAGAAAATTTTATTCTTGATAAAAGTTAGTAGATGACTAAATACTATAAATAATACATGTTTAAAAGATTGAACCATATACAAGGGAGGTAAAAAAATATGAATTTAGCACAAAAGAAAAGAGCCCTTATTTTTAAAAATAGATAAAAACGTTACTTGAAAAACTTGTTTAAAATTAATATTTATCACCAAATATTAACAACCTGACAAATTCGACGATTCTAACAGTAAAAGGCAAAGCGTGACAACAAGCGAATTGCACTAGTCAGAGCATTAGTTGTGATTATTTATTTTTTTTTGTGAAAAAACACTCCAAAAGGGGCCTTTATTGATATTACAATCTGATCAAGAGTTGTTCAATGAGTAATTTTGTTATGACCTAACTTAACTAGGGTTGCAATCTGATAGGATATTTTTGTATACAGTGTGACAAAAAACATCTTTACCTTATAGAACATTTTTTGATTGTTCATTTCTCAGAAAATTTTATTCTTTATAAAAGTTAGTACCTTAAACCTGCTACAAACTTCATTCATATTAAAAAAAATTAAGTCATATGATACGAGAAAGGTAAAAAATATGAATTTAGCGTAAGAGCAAAGAACCCTTATTTTTAAAAAGGGAAAAATGTTACTTAAAATACTGGTTTAAAATTATTATTTATCAGCAAATATGAAAAATCGCAACCACCATCCAGTAAACTATGGTTTTTGAATTCTAACAAAAAATCTTTACTCTTAAGCCAAATTAAATATGAAAAAAAAAATAATTTGGCTTAAGATAATAATTCTAAACAAGTTTTTTAAGTAAAATCTTTCTGGTTTTAAAAATAAGGGACTTCTACTCTTTAGCTAAATTCTATTTTTTTTACCTCCCTCGTATATGATTCAAATAGTATAATATGTATTTGTTGTGGGTTTTAGGCCATGTACTAACTTTTATCAAGATTAAACTTTTCTGAAAAATTAACATTAAATAAGTTTTCTATGAAGTACTATAAATATGTTGATTGGAGATTATATCATAACAGTTGAACATCTTAAAAAATCAGCTTTCATACTATAACGTATTTTCCCGACATTTTTTGGTACCTTGAGGACCTGTTTTCCACCAAACCTGCCCGTAGTTAAGATTCATAACACCTAAACGTTATTGTCTACTATCATGTGCATAGACATAAAAAATCTTAACCTTCATAACGTAGGTCTGGCGGTGCGCTAGCTCTCTATCTATTGTTTATTATTACATTTGGAATATTACATTTTCTGAAATAATTCTATTTTAATGGTTTATGGGTTATTACTCCAAATGTTTATTAAAGTTAGGTTAAATAAAGGATGTCTTAGAGATTACGTTCATTTGTTAGCTCACTAAAACTATGTAGTATTCCCGTATATTCGCAGTGACAAACAATCAAATCACATTGAAAAATCATCCGTAATAAGCGCGGGTAATTTAAATAGTTAAAATAAGAACTAAATTTTTCTTCGCGTTCATGCAAATAAATTAAATAAAAATTTATATTGCTAAAGGGAAGATCAAATGAGGTATCAGATAATAGTTAATTCTGTTTAAAAAATGCAATGATCACGTCATCACATCAACACCGGTGACGTAATCGGTTTCATATGTAAGAAATTAAAAAAAAATCAAATTGTTTCAGTTTTTTGAAAAATTCGACAGTTTTAGAAAAATTAAGTTTGTTCCATAATAATTTAGCCGCTCACTGTACAATTTATTGACTAAACAGTACTTTTTTTGGTTGTGTCATTGTTTTTTAGTTTAATGGCCTCTGCCTTTTCAAGTAACTATAAAATATCCTCAATACTCAATCGGTTTGTTCATGCAAACGAAATTTTCTAAAGAAAAAACCGTTAAAATAAATCGTCTACTGATTTAAAGTTACAATTTTTAATAATTTTCAAAATTTCCCAGTTAACGTTAAATATGCCAAATTCTACTTCCTCTATCAAAGTCCGTCATATATTTAGATATACAGGGTGTTTTATCAAGAATGGGACTCAGAACAACTAAAGATTTTCGGATTAAAAATAAGACGATTAAACGAAATATGCTTAGATAAAATATTACTGGTTTCCGAAATACAGGGTGTTAAAGTTGAAAATTCAAAAATTATTTTTATTTCTCAGTATAACTTTGCTAAATTCGGTAAACATTGTTGGTTTCATAAGATACACCTATCAGTAAAACAATCCGTTAAATAAACTTTACCAGTGATGTACACCACGGATAAGTAACACTTTCATCCCCTCTAAATTTTACGCCATTGTCCAAAAACCTATTTGGACTATACGTTTACATTTTTTGTTGTTTTTTAAGTAAATTTTGTACTTTTGTTGGGAACTCATAAAGTGACTGGTTTTCGAGATATTCACTCTCAAAGGTAGATATTTTTCATTTTAATTTATTTTTTAATTTTGTAATTTTGATTTTTTTATAAAATTACTCTTAGCAAACGTTTTTGTTTTGGTGTCGTAAGTTACACCAATAAGCAAAAAATCAGTTAATTAAACTTTGCCAGTGGCGTACGGCATGGGTAAGTTAACACCTTCATTCCTTCTAAATTTTTCATGAACTTTAAGTAAATCATGTAACATTATTGTAAATTTTTAAAAAAATCCAAAATTAAAAAATAAATTAAAATGATGAATGTCCACCTTTGAGTAAGAATATCTCAAAAACCAATCACTTTATGATTTCCCAACAAGAGTAAATGATTTATTTAAAAAGCATAAAAAAATTAAAAGTATAGTCCAAATAAGTTTTGGGACAGTGGCGTAAAATTTAGAGGATGAAAGTGTTACTTATCAATGTTGTACACCACTGGTAAAATTTATTTTATTGATTTTTTGCTGATAGGTGTATCTTATGACACCAACACCGAATTTAGTAAAATTATACTGAGAAATAAAAAAAATTATAGCCATTAATAATTTGTGAATTTTCAATTTAAACACCATGTATTTCAGATCTATCTAAGCATGTTTCGTTTAGTCGACTTATTTTTCATCAGAAAATCTTCAGTTGTTCTGTGTCCCATTAATGAAACCCTGTATTATTATAGCTACTAAAGTGATATCGGTATTTAAATGCAATGAAAATTACTAAATTTTGCGATATGACTTTTGAAAGTCTTCGCTGTTTTTTTTGAAGTTGACTTTTTTTTGTCTAGAATAATTAAATTTTTACATATGCACTCATGCTAAGCAACTGCCTAAACCACCACAGATGGCAGTTTAAGTTACTCTACGATTTATACATTAAATATCGATATAACAACATTATTTGGTAAAATCCTTGGTTTTACATTTTTTATTTTTTCGACTATATGCTGAGCGTTAAAAAACAATCAGCCCAAAATTGTAAACACAATGGCAAATAAATGAATTGTTACCTGGTAAATTTCAATTTTATATGGAGAGGTCGAAAATTATCCTAATATTGATATTAAATGTCAACTACTTATGACAAACTTGGTACCAAAAAAGTTAAGGAATAGACCTTATCGCGTGTAGTAATATATATGTTTAATTTTTTCTTTGCCTTTGTTAAATTTTTGAAACTTAGCAGTAAAATACAACTATTTAGAAAATTTCAGAAACGTTTCCGAAAAAAAAAATTAGAACCCCTGGCAAAATAGCCGGTTAACTAAGTGAAAGCGGCCTTTTATTAAATTTCCTTTAAAGTAAGGCGATGGAACAAGATATAGCTCTAATTTATAAAGATTAATTTTATTGTAAAACCAATGCCAAATAAATACACATAAACCAACAAATATTTTATAATAATAACAATCTCGACATATCCAATAATTATAATCGTTTCTGTTTTTTCAGACTGTTTACACCTGCAGCTCTACAGAGACTCCAAAGACAGATACAAACAAGGCCAAACCAAAGCTTCCCTCTCTCTGGAGCACTTCCTCGGCTTAGAGAGTGGCTTTACTTTAGATAAGGAATCACATACCGTAGCTATTTTATGTCAAGATGTCGTTGTCGTACTAGCCTTTGACAACCGGGAAAGACTTATGCAATGGCAGGTGAGTATATAGTGGATAGGTCATTTATAAGTAAAAATTATGTTTTCCCAAAAGACCAACGTTTTAAGTTCGAAGCAATACTACAGAAATTTTGATTTTTAGAATTTTTGTGTCCGCGTTCCTAATTTTTCTCTTCTTCTACTTTTTTTCGTCCCTTTGTCTGCAGATATTTGCAATTTA
Organism: Psylliodes chrysocephalus; assembly: GCA_927349885.1. Lineage (NCBI taxonomy): Eukaryota > Metazoa > Arthropoda > Insecta > Coleoptera > Chrysomelidae > Psylliodes > Psylliodes chrysocephalus. The sequence goes on along the minus strand of OV651814.1, from coordinate 79,881,899 downwards.
CATAAGCAGACAATTAAATTACGTGTTACTACCTTGACCTTTACAATTGTGATGTATTCGTTTCCTCTAAATATTAATCACTTTATGCTCCGATCTTCTTCATTTCACTCATTTTACTAGTTCTTCTTCAAATATATTTCGTAGAATTTCCATTTTCATGTTTGTGCCTTTCTCTTGTTGATGAATATCATTTAATTTTACTAATAAGTGCTTGCTAAAATTAATATTTTCAAGTTTTTCTTTATCGTTCTGCACTGCTTTGATAAACCTTCTTCTATTAGTAATCCATACGTTTCTGTTACTATATATAGTTCAGTAAATGCATTTTTATAATGTTCTCGCTAATTTTTACTATACTGTCATCACCATAAGTCATAATCTGTTGTTTGTGGTTAAATATTTTCGAAAATAAAGTTAACTAAAATCATCTATAGGGAGATAAGTACTTGTTTATTAAAAAAATTAACATTTTATTATCTTTTTGTTTTACGTAAAATTCAGTTAAACCACATTTAAGGAAAATATTAAAATTTAATTGACTTGAGTACTTGGGAATGAATACATAATATTTTATATTTCTTATTGATGCACTCTATCTTGTTATTTTGTGATAGTTTTGTATGCCACAAAATCCAGTATAGAGTAATACAGGCTAAAGCCAGTATACAGTGCTACAGGCAATTGAGACCTATCTCATCTTTCAGTCAATTTCTTGACTTTTGTTGCGGGATATTCAGAATTTTCCAAAAAAAATGTTTTCTCTTGTCATAAGGCTAGTCATTGAATGTGTCTTTGTCCTTTTTCCATCCTTACCGTGCTCTTATCACTCATTTGTAGACTTCTAATTGCTTGCCCCATATAAATAAATTATTTGATTAGAATGTCACTCGTTTTTCATTATTGCTTCCAAAGCTAGATTGAACATAAGGGAAAGTTCTTAAGATTTTTTCTCTAATCCTAGTATATATTTTTAAAGAACGCCAACATAATGTAGAAATATTTTAGTCATTGAAAATAGTCTGCCAAACTATATATTTTAATGATATTAATAATCGCTAACCCTTAAAACATATTTTCAGGTAAAACTAAGTTCGCACCTCAACGACGGTCCCCATTTCTTAGTCCTCGTGTCTTCCTCGCCGCCAAAATCGAGGCTGCCCCCGGGTCCGGCCAGACTTCACGTCCAAGAAAGGGGTTTCTGCCTAACGACGGGGGTTCCCCCAAGGGTGGCTGGTCAGTGGCTTATTAGTAATTTAAGAAGATATGGAGTGGTAGAAGGAAGGTTTTGTTTCGAAGGAGGGTCCAGATGTATAAAGGGAGAGGGATTATACGTACTACTTACCGATCAGGGAGAAGAAATCACGTCCACATTGAAGGCAGCTGCTGTAGGGAATCTTCATTCGTCTAGACGGAGACCTGTTTCTAGAAATATGTCAGGCAAGTATTAATTTTAATATATAATGCTCTCAGATATTGCGAACATTGCAAAAGTCCAATTAGTTATTGCTGTTTCTAAAGTTTTGTTTGTACCAATCCAGTAAAATTGGGTAAAGACGATCTACATAAGTCGAGTATGAATTCAGAAACTTTTAAAAAATTCGAAACATTTAAAAACTTTAAATCCTTAATTAAGATTTAAATTAAAACGTCTAATGCAAACTGTGTACCAGATATTAAAAGGGATATTTCATTGGAATTAAATAAACTATTGGCTTTTATAAATAGCAAAAATATAATCTAGAATTCCTAGCAGAATTCAATTAAATAGTTCAGCCTACGAAATGTGTCAATCTATCTAAAACCGATATAGTTTTAGCTTTAAAAAAAGTACAAAACAACTAATTTTTACAATTTTTAAATTAAGTGACCGCTCTTCTATAAATAATTTTTATAGATATAGTTATACTCCGCAACTTTGGAAACCTTTTTGAGATTAGGGTAAGGTTCGGACAAATCGAGTGGGGCAGCTTCGGATTGTCCGAATGTGCCCCATTTAAAAAATATAAATATACTGTTACCGGAAAGCTAAAAAAACATATTGATAGATTTTACTTTTTAGAATGGTGCGTAACTACATTAAAAAGCTCTTAAAGCCGTGCTTAATCGCCAAATGTTGTTTCGCGTGGCTGCAAGCACTTTTAATATGCCAAAGTCAACTCTTTTTGACCAACTTGTGAAAACAAAGCAAAAGAAAAATTTGACTGACTCGGGAAATGAAAGCAGTAGTTCAGATGAGAATGAATCTTCTTTATCAAAGTACGCTACCCGTCAAATATTCTCTCCAGGAGAAGAAAAGCAGTTGGAAATTTACCTAAAACAATCTGCAAAAATATTTTACAGGTCTACGCGACACTTGGCATATTAATATGCAAGTAAGTTGGGCAAGAAAATTCCAGATACTTGGAACGAAAATAATATGGCTGGGATGGAGTGGATGCAAACATTCATGAGCCTTCATCTGAGACTTTCCTACCACAAGCCAGAAAATACCAGCATTGCACGAGCAGCAGCTTTCAACAAAGCCAATGTTGCTTCGTTTTTTAAGAATTATGCAGAAGTTCAAGCAAAATATAATTTTTCCCCTAATCGCATTTGAAATATCGACGAAACTGGAGTCACAACCGTTCTTTAGGCTCCTAAAGTTATTGCCGAAACGGGGACAAAAGGAGTGGGCCAGTGCGTTTCAGCTGAAAGGGGCAAACAATTCCTCAATTCCTTCAGCATATATATTCCCTCGTGTACATATGAAAGAGCAGTTTATGTATGGTTCAGTTCCTGAGGCAATAGGCTTTGCCGAGAAGTCGGGGTGGATGTCTTCAAAAATTTTTCTCCAGTTATTGAAGCATATTTAAAAACATATTGGTAGTATTCAAGCAAATCCAATTCTTTTGTTGTTCGATAACCACGAAACACACACATCACTCGGGGCCATAGACTATTCTCGTTGCACCCACAAGATGCAACCCCTTGACAGGGGCATTTGCGGGCCATTTAAGAACAGATGTAAGGCTACCTTTAACGACTTTATCATTTCAAATCCGAAAACCAATTGGAATTTATGACATCGCTAAACTCACTGCAGATCCTTATTTGCAAAGTTTTACACCTAAAAACATTATAAGAAACTATTAATTTCATGATTTTTAATGATGACGATTTCATGGAGTCGTTCGCCACAAATCGGGCAGATCCTGAAATAAGAATGAAAGAGTGTGAACTGCCATCAACTTCTATTACATCAAACAACTCTTTTACTCCGTCCATCAGCATGAGCACTAGCAATGTGGCCGATTCTGAAATTGACGAAGTAACCATGTTGATAATAACTATGTTAGATGACATATTAAATCGCGTTGCAAAACAGAAAATTAAAATATTATCCGTCGACAACCTTAGACCATTACCAAAAGCAGCCTCCAGAAAAACACATGGAAAGTCTCGACTAGGTAAATCCAGAATTTATATAATTACACCGGAGAAACAAGAATTCAAGAATTGGAAACAATGAGAAAACAAAAGTTGGAGAAAAAAATCAAAAAAAAAGTATTACAAAGCGAATGTGAAGTGAAGAAAAAAAAAACAAAAGTTAAAGAGATGCAAAGGGAGGCACCAAAGAAAAAAATGAAAAAATAGAAAGTGACTCAGATTCTGATGTGGATTTACCACAAAATGTTGTTCATGAGACAATTTTTTTTGACGATCTGTCCGATTCTCTGGACGAGTTTCAAGACAATGACGATGTGCTCATGCTATTGGATGATGACGTAATCCATCGTAATGATTATTTCCTTTTCAAATACCCAACCAACAAAAGGACACTTTATTACATCAGCAGAGTGGAATCTTGCAATGATGATAAATATTTTGTCTTAAATTTTTTGAGAAAGTATAGATGCGGTTTCCGCTCTCGGGACTTGCAAGATATTTCGGCTATTTACAGAAAAGGTATAGTTTCGAAAATACATAATCCCGAGGCAGCACCAGGGACTTCCAGGATGTGTTCGCTCTTCAAATTTAATGTCAATTTTGATGGTTATAACGTTCAATAAACTTTTTCTAATATAGAGTCTTTTATTCCTCTTAAAAATAAATAAGTTCTGAATTGTGTTAGACTTGTCCGAATGTACCCCACTGCTTGTCCGAATCTGCCCCACTATGGAGCAGATTCGAACAAATGCATCTTTTTCGAAAAAATGTAAATGAACGGAAACCACTGCATTTTTTTGCTTGAGATAATGCCAAAATATTGGAAATACACTAAGGTAACCGTAGCACCTGAATTAGGTCCAAAATTTTCTCTTAACTTTGAAATATTAATGTTTGAATAAACGTGTCCGAATCTGCCCCACCTTACCCTACATTTTACGAAATAATGTAGAACTTTCAACACGTACGTCAAAAAGATCAACTTAATCTGACTTGGCCCGTATAACACAGTATATATTACTAGAAAGAGGATAATTCTCTGAGCGTAGTGGATTTTTTAGAAATAAATAAAAGTTCTTTGGTTATGTCGGCCACTAAAAGTTTTTATTTAAAAGCACTAACATGTTTGGGAAAACCAAATTTTTTCATTTTCTGGTGCAGTAAAATAAATAAATAAATAAACAAAAACGTTTAGTGACCGATATAAACAAATAACTTTTATTTATTTTTAAAAAAGTAATTACTCACTATCCCTTATGATCAAAGATCAAATATGTTGGTTTGTTATATTCACTAAATCCGCATCAGCTGGTGTGAGATGTAATAGATATATTTCAACATCAGAGGTTCCTCAAGGTCTTTTCCTTTTATAAATGATATGTAAGCTTTAAGTGTAATCCATAATTTGTACCTCGGTACAGATAAATTTATAAGTATATCATTTTAACATATTTTCGCTTTGATATTTGTTATAATATTCTGATTTTTCTAATTGTTGTTTTAAAATATATTTCATAAAACACACGACATGACCTTCTTGGTCGGTTCTGTACTTTTTTATAAATAAAAGTAGTTTCTTAAAGAAAAAGCATTTTACAAGACTTATTTCATCTTCATCTAGAAGTATGTACAAGAAAATATTAATGGTACAATATTCCTATTCTGCGTTACTTTTCAGAAAGTGACTGTTTAATAAAAATCTTGAAAAAATTCTTGCAAAATTATTTTACCCAATAACATGTCAGCCAGTGTTGGCGTTGTTTTAACTGCTAATGGTAATTAACAGAATGTGGTATGTAAATTAACTTTCAGTCACAGAATATGATTTCCATAACATTACATATTTATCACAGTAACAGAATGTTAAATTTTAAAAAAATCATTGCGGAATAGAACCATAAATCACCAATTGCACACCAATTGATAATACTGTTAAAGATTCTTTAGAATACCAAAATTATAACAATATATTAACATTACCCAAGTAACGGAAGCTGAAGTACTAACTGTTCTGAAAAAATTGAAACCTAAGCCAACAAGTGTATCGGATAATGTTCCGGCATTTCTGGTGAGAGACTGTGCACAGGTATTTTGCAAACCTCTTACTATTATTTTTAACCCTATTTTTAAAACTCAACAATTTCCTGAAATGTGGAAGTTAGCTAGAGTTAGTCCAATCTTTAAAAATGGCAGCAAAAATTATATATTCAACTATCGCCCTGTCACAATTTTGAACAATTTCTCTAAAGTTTTTGAAATACTTCTGCATACTTTCATTTCAGTTTCGCCAAATCATTTGTCCAACCCAACATGGTTTTATTGCTGGTCGCTCTACTGTAACTAATCTAATCTGTATAACTCATTGTATTTCTGAAGTTTTGGATAGAAGAAGTCAGGTTGATGTTATTTACACAGACTTCTCTAAAGTATTCGATAGAATTGATCACAAACTTCTAATAAGCACTTGGATTTTATGGCTCCTTATTAAATGTTTTACAGTCATATTGTGACAAGTCTCCTGATTCACCTACAGTGCTTCAGCGAGTCTGTGGCGCTATGAATGTAATTCCCGAATAGGGGTTGCTCAGGCGCCAGTTTTGATATCGCAGTTTGCTCTGCGGCCCTGGGGTGCACGTAGAGTACACCCTCAGTAGACTCAGTGGAGTCCAGGTACAAACAAAAAAAAATAAAACGGACAGACCTTCACTGTTAAGTTGACCTACACTGGGGTAGTAAAGTAAATAAAGTTTTTCACTGCACTTTTACCTATTAATCACTACGCCCTGAAAACGGAAAAAGCAAAGGTGTAATTCAAAATTAAACTCAGGAATTTCAATCAAAAATATATTTACAAAATAAAAGAAATAAATAATAATTAAAAATAAAATAAATGGAACGGCGGTAAAATCGATATGTATATAATTAATAACGGTTAACAATAAAACAAATGGACCTAGGGTGAAATCGGTATATATATCTGTTTAATAACGGTGATAAAATAAAGGTAGAATATATGTTTTGTTGATAAAATAAATGGCCTCGGTATTTACAGAAAAGTGCTATAACGGTAAAATTAACTATGACCTATACTATACCCATAAGAAAATAAAAATAATAATTTTCCCTTTAAAAAAATAAAACGGTGGACACTAACACCCTTAGCACAAATTCCTTCCTATTAATGAAAACGACCGGTTTTAGCCATAAAAAAAAATCTACAATAGTAAAACTAAATATGATTCGAACTATACGTTTCAAAAATAAAAAAATTAATAAGCTACCCTCAGTGATAAAATATCGGTAATCTGTTAGCGGTAGTGAACAGTATCACCCTCCACTCATGAGAGAAAAAAAATGACGGATGCCTTTGTAAGAACGGCGCCTAATATCCTCCCCGCAATATTATTTTGCTAGGCACAATAGACCAAATAACAGGTGTCTTAAAGCGGTATTATTCGACCAATACTTTGAGAATTTCTATTTTATTTATTCGGTTTCAAATTTCTCTAATGTAGACATCTGGTAATCCATAGCTTCTACAAAACAGAAACAGCTGCGATTCTCGACAGGGAGAGCAAGCGAATACCACTATCATCCCTTGATTAACACGAAAATGGTTGAAGGACACTAACGCCCCGGATTTAAATACAATTCGTTACCCTGACAGGTACTAAGAAATCAAAAATACTGGTCGAATAGCTCAGGTAATTAATAGTACGGAAGTGAATGATACAGGGAGAATTATTAGACGGGATTTTAAATAAAAGGCCTACCTTAATTAACTTCTTCCACAAAATTACGGCTTTCACGGTAAAAACGGCACTTCGTCACCAAAACAATTGTTAATAGCGAACCGACGGCGTAGCAGAAGGAAAGAGAGCTCCTTCATCGCAAACATTTAGTTTTATCAGAATTCGTACTTTTGCCGGAGTGGGGCGGTAGCCCCACCTAGAGGAAATAAATTGTTATTGCAAAAAAAACGTTAATTGATCAACTTACTAATAAACCTACTACTATTGCAATTTTACGAGACGATTTACATTATTGTGATATTAAAAAGTTTTAAACTACGAGGGCTCTTGTAAAGATTTAAAAACGGTAATTCTATGGAAACATTAGTTGAAAATGTTCATAGACGGAAATTAATTTTAGAAATTAATTTATGGAATAAATTAATGGGAATTTTAGTGACTTCGTCACAATATCTATCAGATCGTTACCTTTATATTCAGTGCTTAGGGCATAAATCAATGAATTTCACACAAACATCCGGCGTCCCGCAAGGTTCGGTTTTAGGGCCTTTATTATTTCTGTTTTTTATTAATGATATTTTTTGTAATTTGAGCGCCACAAATCTATTGTTTGCCGATGACCTAAAATTTTTTTATGAAATCTCTAGTTATAATGATTGTTTATTGCTTCAAGAGAATCTTAACCGCTTAAACGAATGGTGCAAAAGAAATAAGTTACCGTTAAATGTTAAAAAATGTAATGTAATGACATTTACTGGAAAGGAAGTACCAATACTATATAATTATAACTTACAAAATTCTACATTAAATCGACCAGAAGTAATTAAAGATCTTGGAGTTTTCTTTGATCCAAAATTAACGTTTACATCGCACATTGAAAAAACAACTGCTTCTGCTTATCGAATTTTAGGTTTTGTTATAAGGAATATGAGATTATTCAATGATTTTTCAACGATGAAAATACTTTTCTCTTCGCTGGATTTATCAAAATTAGAATATGCCAGTATCGTTTGGAGTCCAATATACTCCAATCACATTAACCATTTGGAAAAAATTCAACGAAGATTTTTTAAATCAGCTTGTCTTTTAAGTGATGGTAGGTACCTATCTCATAAGAGAACTTCCTTAAAGTTATTATTTAAACCTTTTCAATACATGCAGTCTTTTAAAAAGAAGAGCAATGCACTCAGTGATATTTCTGTTCAAGTTATTAAATAACAAGGTGGATTGTATTTCATGTTTGGAAATGTTAAACTTTCACGTCCCTAGAGTTAATTCCCGAAGAAATCAACTATTCTATCAACAAGCACATAAGAACTAACATATACAAAGCATCGCCTTTATTTCAAATTATCCTAAACTATTCGAACATTGAAGATGATATAGATATTCTTAATTGCTCTGTTACATCTATTAGAAGTATCTTCCTGTCAAATTAATTTGAGCAGTAATTATTAAAGGCGGAAATGGATGCATCCTTTTTTTCTTATGTAAGTTTTTTTTCAGGATGCACCCGTGTCTGTTTAAATTCGTGTTTATTTAGATTTCAGTTTATATATGTATATAGATAAAAATAATCATTTATGTTAATTCCCAATTCTTGTAATATTCCTTTCCTTATCCTGTAATTAGGGGCAACCCTGTTGAATATTGTAATAAAATAAATAAATAATTGAATAAATAAATTTTCAACATGTGTCAACAATTTAATATTTGGGCACTTAAACCACCGTATAGTAGAATCAAAACCTCACTACTAATTTTTTCCAAACCAAAGTTTGCTAATTGAGGTGCGCCCAGTTGGTAGGTTGCCCTGATTTAATAAGGTTTAAATGGAATAAAATATAAATATATCAGAAGCAGACAAAAGTCAATTCCACTTAATTTCTCTATGTTCGCACTATCTGCAGTAGCACTTTATAGCACGATTATTTAATTTTTCATGCTGACATTTAAAGATGAAGTGTTAATTATTTAATTATTTATTGTTTAGTTATGGACAGCCCTCGTCGCGGTCCAATGAGAGCAACCGGCGGAATAGGATTGGAATTGAGCGACTCATCTTTAATTTCACGTGCAGATTCTCCTTATACAGACATGGAAAGCAATTACGGCTGTGGTGATAGTATATCAAATGATGGTTGGGGCCCACCGCCCATTGAAAGGTGTATGAGCTGTATTAGCAAACTTGGTGCAATGTCTAGGTGAGTTACAAAATATGAATGGTTCTTACTAATACTTTACAAAATCTGGATGAGCACCTGTTCTTACCATGCTTCAAAGTTACATATAAATTTTCTATAGATTTCATGGTGTTTTAAAACGCTTCTAAAATAGTTGACTCTTTTCAACGAAATATGATTTAAAATTAAAATTTGCCTAAATGTCTTTAATTTTCATATATACCGTAATAAAATACAGAAAGTCCAGAAATATGCACAATGTCTGAGAAACCTCTTCTAAACATCTAAATTACATAAATTTCGTCTGCTTACCAGCAAAGCACACTAAGTCAAATTTGATGACGAAATAAAATTATCTGTTCAACCAGTTACTTAACATTGGACGTATTTGTCGCCAATAAAATGAATTTTGTTTCAACCCCTTAACCGCAACCCTACCAAACTTTTTTTTTTAACGCAAATATATGTCGCATAAGTAAAAGGAAAAAAAGGGTATGGTGAGATTCCATTTTGCACTAGCTTTTCAATGACCCTACAAACGACAAACCGTTGCATTTGAAAAAAAAAGTTGGGTAGGGATGCAGCTAAGAGGTTGAAGAAAAAAATCATTTTATTGGCAATAAATTCGTCCAATGTAAAATCAATTCACGTGTTTCAGCGTTTTTTTTTTAAGTTACTAGTTGAACAGATAATAATTTTATTCCAGACTTTCGCCCAACTCTATATATGTTTCTTCAAAATTTTCTTACTGATCGATAACTTGAATTAATGTTACTGTTTTTTTTTTTTTATTTCTCAAGGTCTTCAACTGCAACTGTAACTATAGGAACGCCCTGTTGGGAACATACTTGCGATCGTCATTCAATCAGCAGCAGCTCTGACAGTAGTGGATGGAGTCAAGCCGTTACCAAACCACCAGCGAGACCCCCAAAACCTGGAACAACATCACCGAACATGAAGAAACCAGCTGCCCCACCACCTCAGTCATCCTACGATAACTACGACATTCCCAAAATACCTTATCCAGTGGTAAGTTGCTTAATTTCTGCAAAAGTACTATCTCGCTTCTCAATCGCCCCATATACTCAGTCTTCCCACAAGTCCACAATTTACTGTCTTATCTTATTGGTTTACTTCCCTATATTCTCATCCTATCTTTTGCTTCTGTTTAATGAGTACCATTCTACCATTCTCACTCACACTCTTCAATGCTATCTGGATCCGTGTCCATTTTAATATTCGGCATTCTCTAGCGTTTATCGTTCTCAATTCATAAAATCAATTTGAAACGGTTTTAACATATTTTTGTCTCTTCTAGAGCCTCTTTGCTATTCCACATATGAATTGCCATTGGTTTTATGATTTTATGATCCTTGGACCATAGCTCATGGCTCCGGTTTTTAATTTTTCTGTTTGCTTTTTAGCCTGATTCCTTTTGTGTTTTTTCCGTCTTAATCCATTATTGTTCCTTTTTTTTGTGGAGAAATTCGTTTTACGCACCCCTGGTAAGCTACGCTGCCGGGTAGTGTTTAACTCGCCCCTACGTCATACCCACTAAAACTCATTCCTATGTACATGTTTCGTTTCACTTGGAAAAGCCTGGAGAAAGCATGTCAAGTGAGTGAGGCGATCTGTCTCTTCATGTGATATGTCTTATCTTCCCCGTAGTAGTTGTTCTTCATTTTCCTTACATTTCATGATATTCGACACTCCCTGATATTACTAATGTTTTTATTTATCCATTGTTGTTTTCCGTTTTTTTTTTGTCCATTCCATTTACCATTTGTGTAGCGTGATTGATCGTTCCTCGTTTCACATCTGCCTTGTTTTGGCGTTTTTCCTGTTAAATAATCTTATTCTGCTACCTTTAGATGTATTGGCACCGCACCAGCATTGACTGACTGTTCTGATGAGGATTTTTCGCTTGATTCGTACTTTAACGAGACTTATCATACCGGTGCTCCATATAGGAGGATATATTTCATTACTCCACTACAAATACTGAGTCCTGCAGGACCCCAGCGCTGGTTTTCATTTCTCGCCGTTTCGTTACTTTCCATTCTACCTTTTAAATAGTTAATATGTTCCCAGTTGGCCAAGTTGAAGGCGTTCTTTATGTCGACAGCAATTGCCGCGACCCACCTCTTTTTGCTATTTTTCCTATCTTTTATCTTTTCCTTCGTCCAGTTTGCAGCCTTGATCGTCGATTTTCGTTTTCGGTAGTCGAATTTGAAGTTGGATATCGCATGCTTTGTTTCTAGTTCTTCTTCCAGTCGTTTTTTAATTAGTTTTTCGTATAGTTTACCTGTATATCACATCAAGTGGTTTCCTTTTTTCGAGATTAATGTGAGTCTTACTTTAGCGGCGACAGGAACTCATGTCTGTAGAGTATTTTGTTGTAGGGCTGTAAAATGACCTCTGGTATCGTTGAGATGATATGTGGTATAATTGTATGGTCCTGGTGCCCTTCCCAGTTTGATCTCTACTCTATCTTCTTCGAGCTCCTTTATCTTGAATGGTTTAAAATATGTGGTAATGATTACTTCTTGTAGTCTGATGGCCCTCGTTGGGAAAAGGTTTGTCGCCACTTTCCATTTCTTGTCATCCTGTAGTAGGGCTTCCATTATTGAGGTTTTCATTATTGTTCATAGATACTGATTTTGTTTTCTTTTCAGGAACAGAAAATGGAAGAACTCTACGATACTCCACGCAAACTGAAGGAATGCATTCAAGGTTTTAGTTTCGAAACCGTTCAAAAACCTTGTGGTTGTATAGTGCGAATTCGTCAACCTGAGCCAGAACGACCATGCGTTTGTCAGCGTCTCTTGTCCTGCTGGTCGGGCACAGAAGATGTCCATGCCATTTATGCTACTGTTGATTATTCGAAGAAAACGCATCGCCAGCAACCGGTCGCGACAGCAGCAAATTATGCCAATTTAGCTCCAGCAACAATAACCACAACTACTGCTCCAACTTCTAGCAACTACGAAAACATGGAATTTGCTCAAACTCTTCAGTTATATGAAAATAGTAAGGAAATAGCAGATAAAGCGAAAACAATGTGCACAAAATGTGGCCACGCTCAAGAAGACTACCTCATGATGGAGCCATCCAATAAACCATCACAACCTCATCCAGGATATATTCCTATGTCTCCAGCTGTCAAGCAACGTTTAGGTAAAGTCTTGTCAAACAGCAACCCAAATCTTGGCCCAGCTTTAGACCGATCCAATAAACCATCCGGTTCTTCTATGTTACAAGGCACTATATATCAGCGAAAGCAAATTTTAGACAACGTTGACAACCTGGATATCCGAAGAAAAAGATCGAACTCTGCAGATTCCTCAACTGGCCGGTATGAACCTGAACCGGAGCCAGAAACATCACCATGCCATTGTAACCACACCGCTATAGCGGTAAGAAGATCTTCATCAGTTCCTTGTAAATCAAACAGAGATTCTTCAAGTTCCAACGATTCAGGAGTATTTGAACTGCCACGAAAACCACAAATATGTGCGAATCAGACATTGCCAAGACGATCGAAGTCATCGGATCCTCTTAGGGATTTGACATTTCAATTTACAAAAACGGAAAATAAGTCTGCCAGCGCTGAAGCCGAGGTACCGGTTTGTCCATCTGGTTCAACTAGCAGCGGAACTTCTGATATGTCTGATTACTTCGAAACGTTATCATTGTCTTCTCACAGCTCAAGTGATGCTCCACCTCCTAGTTGCACGTTGAGGCCGCGGTCAGGCAACGAATATTTAACAATGCAGAGACTTATCGCTCCAGTTCCAGAAGAGCGGCATTAAACTAGTCTACTTAGAAGCAATAAATTGAATAGTATCTAGTACAATATACATATTATTAATATTATTATGTCTGTAATCTTTTTCTGTATAAAGGTATTTACTTTATAAATAAATTATTCATCAATTATTTTTTTATTTCTACTAATTTAATTATCTTTAACAATACCTGTATCCCACGTGACTAAATTGATGTCATCAATTGGCTAAAAGTAACATTATTATCTTCAGTAGTGACCCTAATACATTGATGCCTTAAAATAATCTCACTGACCTATTTGACAAAACTAGCAGGAAAGTTGTTATAAAAATCACTAAGAACGGACATTTTAATTTCTCGTTTAACTGGATCACGTGTGATACGGGTACTGTTGAAGACTCGTAATATCTACACACTGAACTCATTAGGACCAGAAAGGGACCAGAGTACATTTTTAACACTTGGTTGGTAAAAAAACACAGACTTTTTCGTCTTCTAAAAGGTTAAAAATAGATAACAACTGTAACGCTCTACTGTATTTAAAAATAATCAAAAAATCAAGTTTTTTTTTTCGAAAAATTTTAGAAATAAATAAATAAACTAAAAATTGATATTCGGTTAGGACTAGGGCTGGGCGATTATCAAAATAATCGATTAATGAATTAACCGAAAATAATAGAATAATTGAAAATAATCGATTAATCGAAAATAATCGATTAATCCAAAATAATCAATTAATCGAAAATAATGAATTAATCGAATATGATCAATTAATCGAAAATCGATTATTCTAAAATAATCGATTAATCGAAAATAATCGATTAATCTAAAATAATCAATTAATCGAAAATAATCAATTAATCGAAAATCGATTAATCGAAAATAATCGATTAATCCAAAATGATCGATTAATCCAAAATGATCGATTAATCGAAAATAATCAATTAATTGAAAATCGATTATTCTAAAATAATCGATTAATCGAAATAATCGTATAATCGTAATCGTATAATAATAAAAATATAATAATCGACTAATTGATCATTAATCGATTAATCGATTATTTTGCCTACCTCTAAATACACTGCGCGTCAGAGAAAACGGGCCACCCAAAAAATTTACGAAATAATTCATCTTTTTCAAATATATCTTATTTTTATAACAATAAATACACACAGAATTTACCGCCCACCCAATGTTTTGTTATTTAGTTGGAGATATTTGTAATTTTGATTTTTTTTTTTACTTTTTAATGTCTAAGTACATCTTGAAAAGCAAACACCAATCAAATGTAAGTTTTTGTTTAATTTTAGAAAATAAAAGAAAAAGTTTTTGAAAATTTTGAACTGTTTGAATAAGATGAGCAGTACATGAAATCTATCGACAAAAAAGTATTGTTATTAACAAAATTCACTTTAGTAACGAGTGCCTGATTCTCAATTATTAAAGATGGATGAGAGCCGAATCCTTTTGTGAAACATACACGATTTAGTAACTGCATACCAAATTTCAACACGATCAAAGCAACTTTTTTCAACTTCTGACAGGTGGATAAATAGAGACCAAATGAGAGCACCTGCGAAATCAAAAACTCACTGGATCAACAATCTGGCGAAGGACGTTATGTTAATTTTATCTGAGTTAAGTGAAATTGGATTTGGCTGCTAAACAAGCCGGAATATCAGACTCCAATAATATACCAAGACCTCGGCAACATTTATAAAAAGGAAATGTTCGAACAATGGATATTGTTCTAAGTCCAAAAACTCCTATTTTTTGCTGCATAAAGAACTTCCAAAGAAAGTACCACATATTTTTTAATACAAAGTAAACAATAGCAGTTTATGTTACAAGGAAAAAAAGTTGAATTTATTTGGACGGCTACAAGAAGCTTGCCCGGCAAGACGTAGTCACGCCTGGTAACTCATAGGAGTCAGAAAAAAACACTTTTAGTCCATGATTCATGCATTGTTTTTTATTCAAATGTGTTTGGTTATTAAAAAAATATTTAAAAAATTAAATCAAATGATATTATTTCCAATAATTTTTCCTTAACTCAGTTAGCTGTTAGAACAATTTTCGTCTTTTAAATTAATTTTTTTACCTAGTATACTAAAAATTGGTGTCAAAAAAAATTGCAAATATGAGTGGTGACCACGATGAATAACATTTCACAGGTGTTTCAACTCTTTTTAAAATATGGCACCAAACTGTGCATAGTATTAAAAAATTCACCAGAGATCGGTAGAAGGTAAAGGTAAAGGTAAAGGTAAAGGTAAAGGTAAAGGTAAAGGTAAAGGTAAAGGTAAAGGTAAAGGTAAAGGTAAAGGTAAAGGTAAAGGTAAAGGTAAAGGTAAAGGTAAAGGTAAAGGTAAAGGTAAAGGTAAAGGTAAAGGTAAAGGTAAAGGTAAAGGTAAAGGTAAAGGTAAAGGTAAAGGTAAAGGTAAAGGTAAAGGTAAAGGTAAAGGTAAAGGTAAAGGTAAAGGTAAAGGTAAAGGTAAAGGTAAAGGTAAAGGTAAAGGTAAAGGTAAAGGTAAAGGTAAAGGTAAAGGTAAAGGTACCTCAAATGAAAACAAATAATGACGGCGAACTGACTGATAAATTCAATTAATTGTAGCTTTATCAAGTAAAAAATACGTCTGTATCCAATTTTTTCAAAAATAATGGTAAACATATTTATTTATTTTAATTTTTTATTTATTTTATCATGCATCCAATGGCCAAGGCCCATTACAGAATGCGCAATATACATTAATAAACATTATGGGTATGTAATACAACAAATAGTAAAAAAAAAAAACATAAAATTAAACTATAAATAACGAGATTGTGTAATCTGAAAAAAACTTCAGTGGAGAAAAAATATTAATCATACATAACGCATTAGAAACAAAGCTAAAATATGTGAAAAAAGAAAATATGCATATATAAATTATTTTATAAGGAATATAAAGGCACATTTATTGCATGAGATTTATATCTGACAGTTGTTTAGTGCAGTGTAAACCACTGATCTGTCAGATCAGTGGTGTAAACATACAAAAATTTCTCTCGTACATATATTTTTGAGTGTTTACACTGGACTAAACAACTGTCAGGCATAAATATCATCACGTACCTTAAGGGATCAAGAATACAGATTTTTAATATTTGAAATGCTAGTACAAAATAAATCAATATCTCCACTTAAGTCATTAACCGTGGACGGCATACGATGCAATGGAGACTGACAAATTTGTTCTGGAAGTGAGACGAATGAATGTGCAGCTATGCCTAGAATTGATTCCAGGAACAAAAAAATTAAGCTAAGCACAAAGAGCAGGACATTTAATTAAATGGTGTACTATTTTGTAAAGGAAAATTATAGAACATTAACTCTACGTTGAAATAAGCTCTGCATTTCAAACATTGCTAAAGGTTGGTCTTGTGGATATTCCCTCTCGGGGTAGGTTCCATAAAAATAATAATGAAGACTCTTAATGAAACTTCGCTGAACCTTTTCTAAAATTAAGACGTGCGCATTAGGGGACCATATTACTGAGGCATATTCAAGCTTGGGTATTGAATAAAATTTTGCAAGTATCTGGATTATTAAAATCTCTGATAGACCGTAAGATGGAACCTAGAGCTTTATAACATGACGCGACAGTTACGGCAAGATGATTAACGAATGATAATTTTGAATCGAATACAACGCCAAGGTCTTTAATCGTGTCATATCTCTGCAGGACGACTTCTCCTATATTGTAGGGGGGACAATTGTAACATGGTACAATTGTAACAGGGCCCACAACAAAACAAAAATACATTTTAAATATCGCGCCACTATTTGATGACCTTCGATGGCGTCAGAGGTTCGTGTCGCTGTAGTCAGTGTTGCCAACCTAGCGGTTTTCTCGCTAGATCTAGCGGTTTTGTTTTCAATTTAGTGGGTAAAAACTTTATTTAGCGGCTTAGCGGTTTTTTGACGGTTTTCATTTTTGAAAAAATTTAAACAAAATTGATAGAAAAATAAATCTTGTGCACACACAATATACAATATTGTGACTTGTTCTTGAGTTCTTGTCTTTTTTAGTAGATCACTGCCACAAGTGAACATTTTAATGATTTTATCAATCATTTGTTGCCCTTTCGAGCGTGATTTTTGTCATCTCTATAGGAGAGTTATTAACTTTGGTAATATCCCTTTACACTGTCGCTGTATTAAGTATAATTTCACTTTTAGCGGGGAGTTCAGTGCTTTTAGCGGATTCTAGCGGTTTTTATATACCAATCCAGCAGGAATGAGAAGCGGGGTGTTGGCAACACTGGCTGTAGTTTCAGCGAGCCAGTACTGGTAGAATCGTCTTAACGTGCAGTTAGTGTATTTTTTAAGCCGTAAGTAATTTTTTCGCACTTTAAATATTTTATTATAAACCATAGTAAATATGTATAAAATACGTTGAAATTTCGTCAACGTTTTATTTAAACATGGCTCTAATAGTTGTGAAAATTAGAAATAATGATAGATGTTGAAGGTTTATCTAGATTAATTTTAAACAATAAAATGGTAGCTGGAGACATTTGTAACACTCAATTGGGGGACGGTTGTAACATGTTACAATTGTCTCCCAGCTAGCACAAAAACATCCCATCTACGTTAATAAGCTGCAATTTTAGGCTCTTTAAGCTCGCATGCAATGTACTGTTAATGTAACCCTATCATCCCTGCAACCACCGAATGTCCGCAACGGCAAGACTTTTATAGCACATCTCACAGAGGTTACAAAATTAAAGTTCGGAAAACATCACACTAGCACTTTTACGGTACTTACCCCGAAAGTTGCTCTGAAACTTTCTATAGATGTTATAATGTGAATTCATTCTACAGCATTATACAGTGTGTCCACGGATGGACTTAACAATACTTGTAAAAATATTTATTTTAAATTTAAAAGTACTTCTTCATAATTTCTTTTGCTTGTTAAATAAATACGATTAACGTTGAGAAATTATGAAAAAGACCTCTTGAAAAATTTAAAATAAATATCTTTACAAGTATAGTTATGTCCATCCTTGGATACACTATATTCAAAATAGTATATTGAGGATATAGTAAAATCTGAAGAAAACAAAATAAAAAATTGTATAAATTTATTATTAAAAAGCTTTTGAAATCAAGAACCAATATCATACAAGTAGAGGTAGGTATTAATAATATAGGTAAAAAAAAAACACTGATAAATTGGACAAAAGTAGGTATAAAGGGTATATAAGGAATATCTCAAAGGTTCACTAGAATCGAAAACACTGAACGCTTGCACGAAAGAGTATAATAAGGTACCTATATTGCAAAGGTTCACTGGTAGCTAAAATGGTGCACGATTGTACAAAAGTAGTAAAAAGTGTATTTATATAAGGTATATTTCAAAGATCACTAGATTTTTATTAAGATGGCAGTTGTAGGATGCTAAAAAAAGATATTTGCCTACAACTGGTACTAATCATAGTTTTAATATGATATAACTTGCTTAAACTGAATATTAATAAATGTAAAGTCATAAGGTTTAATAAAACAGCTAATATCATTATGCATGATTGTCACTGCAGGTTCTGAACTAAGTTTTGAACAAACTATAAATGATCTTGATGTTATTTTTGAGAGGGACCTATAAGAGTTTGGAATGCAGATGTCGAGAAGCATCATTTGTTTTCCTGTATAAGTTATTGAACGGTTTGATTGATAGTGACAGCCTGGTACACTTTATTAGATTTCTTGTTCCTACCAGACTTACTAGGCATATGAAACTATTTTATGTAAATGCTCATAGAACTAACTATGGACAGAATTTATTTGTAGACCAACTGATGTCCAATTACAATAAGTATTTTTTAAATTATGACATTTTAAAAGGTTTATTTTTTAAAGTGTCAACTTTTATTATACTATTGACTTCATTTTTATACTGTGACAATTTTATTAATTTCTTTTTTATTTTATTTTGATATTTTAACCATTTAGAACTTTATGTATCAGTAGCGTACTGTAAACAAATAAATATGTGAACTTAATTACATAGTTTCTTCCGTAAAAATAACTTTGTAGATAATAAATTTACTTGTTTAATTATTATTAAGAAAATAATATATATATAAAGAAAATAAAAAATATGCTCGTTTAAATCGTTGCACCTATTTTTAGTTGATTTTACTTACTTTGTTTTTTTAAATAAATAATAACATTTATTTTGACTTTTACAAATTTGATACTTAATAATGGATGTTCAACTTATACAGAACAATGTTTTTTAGCATGATATTCTGCTATGAAAGAAAAAGAAATAATCTCAGATGTTATATATTCTTCTTCAACCAATTTTGTATTAACTTTAGCTTCTAAAATTCCTGAAATTTTTACTAGAATTATAATCCAGCACAAAGGAAACCTAAAACACAATATTTTTAAAATTTATTTTTAGTGATTAAAATATTATTACACTAGGGCGACCATACTTACAGCAGTTTTTCTGTATTGTAAAGCATTTTTAAAGTTTGTCCAGCAATTGGTATTGTGCAGCAAACGTACAGCAAAATGGCATAGGTATATATATCCAGTGAAATGCTGTATTTATCCACCAAAACGTCACTACTGTCCAGCAATGGTAATACTTAATTTACTGAAATGTAACAAATTTAAATGTTATTTATCATTAGTGAACTACATGAGCACTTCTATACTACTGTTCTAGCAAGAAAGGTTTTATCTGCAAAATTAGCAGTTTTTTTTATGTGCATTTGTCTACATTTTATCTTTCTCGATACTGAAAAGGAATGTCTTATTTGCAACAAAGGTACTAAAATGTTAAAAAGTTACACAAAAAAAGGTTTAAAAGATAATAAATATAAATTTTCAGATAGGACTTCTCTTGTTAGGATGGCAGTATATGACTTCTCTGTTTTTGTATTTTTATAATTGGGAGTAGGGTTGAGTATCGGTCAAAGGTATCAATACCGGTATCATGTGAGATACTTTGTGGTAGAGGCATCGATACTGTTCGATATTATGTTAAAGATATTGATATTTATAAGTCTCGAGTAACAAAGTACCTTTTCTTTCTCTACTGGTACTCTACCTGGTACAAGTTATAGTGTCAATAACTGGCAATTTACCTTATAATTAAATAACAAAAAAACAGTGGTAACGCTTAATCATATTACCAAGTTTCACCACATGTAAAAACTAAAATATTTCAGTACAAATATTTGAACAAACCTTATAATCTCTGACCACACACATAGCGATACAATACTTGCTTCTAAGTATCACTATGGCGATAGTATTGGTAATTCAGTAATTCAGTGCCTAAATATCGATACTTTCATTGTTTAATATCGTTACTTCTATAGTATTAAGGCATCAATAAGATCCCTATTATCGTGTAAAATAAATATTTCATCATTTAATTGTATCTACTTGTTTACAATGATTTATTTTTTATTGTATTTGGAAATTGAAATTTTTCCATCTAAAACAACAGACAATAAATTAGAAAATTTATTGAAAAGAAGAAAACAACTTACCAAACTTATTCAAACGTATAGTTTCCAATTTCTTTAAAATCTCAAATACGTACAAGAAAAAGTGACAAGTGACATTTTTTTATGTTTTGTTGGTTATGACAAACGAATGGCTAAGTCCATAGTACTTCTCGTGGAAACTTTTTTAGCAAGTTACTTAATTACGTTGTGTTAACAGGCAGGTTAAATACGTAAGTAACAAATAGATGTTTCGCGAGGTTTTGATTTCCCTCAACAATTTCTCATTAACGTTGCAATTACGTTGTATGGGTATGTTATTATGTTCCCTTAAAATAACATCGCCGAAAGGCTTGGTAACGTTATGTGCTAGCTGGGCTCCCATCGCAAGGTATTTAATGAAATTAATTTTGTTAAGGTTTGAATTTTTTTTGCAGAAAAATGCCACGTTCGAGGATGAGAAAAACTGAGACAGGCAACTTCATTGGTAATAGACCAAGGTGTCTCCGAAAGGGAAGCTGCAAAACGATTTGAAATTTGTCATGTTACCCTACACAGATATATCAAAAAAGTTAAAAGTGGTAATAAAAAGCCAAAAGTTGGTTACAATTCTCATAATAACATATTGCCCTCAGAAGACGAGGTAATATTTTGTGATTACCTTCGCAATTCAACTGACATGTACTTCGGCCTTACACCTTCTGATATTCGTTCTCTTGCATACGAATTTTGCAAGGGGAAAAATATCCATGTTCCTGAACAATGGCACTTAACAAAAATGGTGTCAAAGGATTGGTTTTCCAATTTTATGAAGAGAAATCCTACATTGTCGATTAGAGTACCAGAAGCCACAAGTCACGCTAGGGCTGTGAATTTCAACAGATTTAATGTTGGTCAATTTTTCAACAATTTAGCCAGAGTAATGGAAAGAGATCAGTTTGAGGCTGCCAACATATATAATGTGGACGAAACAGGGGTAACTACTGTCCAAAAACCTAATAAAATTATTACTACCAAGGGCACCAAACAGGTAGGAGCCGTTACATCTGCGGAAAGAGGAATATTAGTTACCCTCTGTGTAGCTGTGAATGCCATAGGAAATGCTGTCCCGCCTATGTTTATATTCCCCAGGAAGCGGTTTAAGCCATACTTCATGACAAATGCTCCAGTTGGTTCAATCGGAGAAGCCAATGGGTCTGGTTGGATGGACACAGAAACTTTTTTCACTTTTATAAAACATTTTGCAAAACATACTAGACCTTCACTTGAAAATAAGATTTTGCTTTTACTAGATAATCATAGATCTCACTTGGGCTTACAAACAATTGACTTCTGCCGAGAACATGGCATAGTTCTTCTATCGTTCCCGCCCCACACGTCTCATAAATTACAGCCCTTAGATCGGAGTGTTTATGGGCCACTAAAATCATATTTGAACAGCGGTATGGACGCTTGGATGAAAAATAATCCCGGTCAAACTATGACTATTTATGACTTACCTGGAATTGTTGCTGAAGCACTACCAAAAGCTACTGCACCAGTCAACGTAATAAATGGATTCAAAGTGACTGGAATCTATCCTTTCAACCGGGATGTCTTTCAGGATCACGAGTTTGTTCCGTCTTTACCAACTGACAAGCCATTGGATCCTATTGATGATGATTTAGCAGCAGAGCCGAACAGAAACAGAACACCTCCAGATATTATTTCTGATGATATATCGATACCATCTACGTCCAAAAAACCTGACCAAGACATGACGTTGCCCGAAACCGGAACTGTTCAAATAAATAACGATTCGAAGCCATCAACTTCTAGGCAAACTGATGAATTAAATGCCTCCAAGGAATTGTTAGAATACATTCGACCCTTTCCAAAGGCTCCTATGACTGCCAAGAAAAATGTCAGCAGTAGAAGGAAAAGGAAATCAGCTATATTGACAGAAACTCCGGAGAAGATTGCACTCGAAGAGGAGGCAGCAAAAGCAAAGAAGCAGAATGCGAAAAAAGTAAAAAGGGTGATTGCAAAAAAGAAAAAGGACATTGAGTCAAGCTCGTCAGATGATGACGACGCTTTGTGTTTGTATTGCCTAGAGGCATACTCTAACGATAAGCGTGAAGAAGAATGGGCGAAATGCCAAAAGTGTAAAGGCTGGGCTCATTCCGAATGCAGAGACGATGATGGTGGCTTTTTTTCTTTTGTATTAATTGTAGGGAATAAGTCTATCATTCAACACTGCTCTCTTTGTTTTATTTTATTATGTTATAGTTTTAAGGAAGGTTTGTTCTAGTTTTATTTGTTTTTATATTAAAACGAATATATTTTGTTTTTTATTGATGTTTTAATGTTATTTATAATGTTGTTACAATTGTCTCGCAGTCTGTTACATTTGTCTCCACGGGTGGTACAATTGTAACAGGTGACATTAGTATGAAAATATTTTTTTTATTTACTAAATAAAACTGCTATTATGTCCAATATGCATAAAGTGGTGTCGCCATATATAAAAATTGTTACAATTGTCCCCGGTCTCCCCTAATCTTATCTTATACATTCAATCTTTCGCGTATATGACATAACGTTGCATTTTGCAGGATTTAACATAATATTATTAATTATACATTAATTGTGAATTTTGTTTTTTTATGGCTACTATTCACACTCTTATTATAGTGTTCGAGACAACAATAATTAAATAAGGAAAATAGTGTGTATTATTTGCTACAAAAAAGTAAATATTGTTCAAAGGGATTTTGAAAAAATAAGTGACATGTTGATGTTATGTTTACAGAAGAGTAGGTATTAAATTATAACTGCCACACTTTAAATACCTAATTAATAAACACATTCCAAAGATAAATGCTTATATTTTTACCAGTCCTAAACAATCTCACATGGAGATATCTCCTAACTACAATAAAATGTTCTTATAACAAGGCAAGTTGATAAAAAGGGTAGATACAAAAATGTTGAATCTGTAAACCTTAATTACCTATATAAATAAGTGTCGTATTAAACTTTTTCCCATGTATATGCAATGGATTGTGTTCAATATATTCATTAACTTATACTACTTTAATCATTTACAAAAAAAAATTGAAGGTTTGTAGGTACGTAGGTACACGCAGATAAAGAAAAACGAAGGAAAGGTAGGTCTTTTCAAGTGTGGAAATTTTATTGATATTCGCCATTATAAATGTAAAAAAAGAACAAATTATTATCAATAATTCTATTTTGTTATTTACATTATTTATAATATCCGGATGATGTCTGAACAGCCGAAATGCTATCTAATACTAATAAAATGTACACACGTAAAAAATTGAAAATACCTTTATTGGTTTCTTTTTTTTTTACTTAAAAAATGTTGATGTTAAGACATGCTTTATCTAGCTCTTATAATGGTCAAACAAGTACCTCACCTTCTAACGACCACTGGTGGATTTTTTTGCTACTACGTTCTGCTTGGTGCCATATCGTCTTTTGTTTTTATATGGAATTTGAGGGAAGTTAAAATACCTATAATAATTGCCTTTCATCGTGGTAGTGACGAAGAATTCATTACGGGCACGCTTCCAGAAATTAGAGACCCGGCAAATTTGGCGTCTTTAAATTTGATTCCAAACGAATCAAAAATGGTATACAAAAGAACCTACCTCAGATTTGAGAATTCTAATTGGTATGCAACACTTTATATATACACTTAACTTTAGAGGACATAGCCGATAATTGTTATTTATGTACCAAGTCAGCAACGTCTTCTGAAATCATTAAATACCTTAAAGGACTGTTTTTTTACTGTTGGTACCCCTTCACATCGTCTCCTTAAAACCAGAAGATCGTACCTAACAATTTTCAAGAAAATAACATTTTTATACCTAGTGGCTAGTATTAACTAGTACTGTTAACTAGATAAAGGTTGTATAAGCAACATGTTCTCGTACATTTGAAAAAACCATAAATAAGACAAAGGTCTCATGTGCCAAATAAATTCGTAGGCCTTTCTGATCTTCTACCTTGTTGAAATATAAAATAAATGAAATAAATATAAAAATATGTTTTTAGAACGACACAAGATGGTATGTATATTTTTTTTCACATGCATCTTTTTATTAATAAATTAAAACAAAAATACCCTTTAACCGTTTATTGATAGAGGGTCGTATGTACCCAAAGAAGCACATGCGACTCTTTGTTAATAAAAAATAAGAAGATAAATTATATTCCACCATTATTAAGAGAAGGTCGTATGTACGCCAAATAACACATAAGACTCTTTGACGGTAACAATTCAAACATAAATTACCCTTAACCAATTTAACAGAATTACCTTTAATCGATTATTAACAGAAAACAAAAAAACACTTAACAGTTTATGCATTTTGTGATAGTTTCGTTTTAAAAACACCGAAAATCTTATCTCTGGATAAAGCTGGAAATGCCATCATTGATGATAATTAGAAGCTTTAAATCAATAAAACGTGTAAAATGGATATTTTTGTCAAAGAAGATCATGCTTAACATACGGGTGGATCCTTATGCTGCTCCTTGCAGTAAAATTATAGTGGTATTATATTTTTAATTTTTTGACAGTCCCCTCTACATTAACGCACTTGGTCCATCGGTGCTCTAACATCTCAACATTCTCCTGGAAACATTTTTGCCTAACCTCTGTAAACCACCTTTCTACAGCTCGCATCAGTTTTGTTTTTATTTTGTGGAACAGCCTATAGTCACTGGGGATGAGATCTGGTGAATATCGTGGGTGCTCCACTAATTCAAAGCTAGCTTGGTATATAGCAGCCATGGCAATACAAAATGTATGGCTGGGAGCATTATCCTGATGAAAGAGCACACTGTTTCTTTTTTCCGCGTTTCTCTTTAAGAGCGTCTAGAAATCAATTGTGTGCAAAAAGCCTCTATAATGCTCTGTCCCTTTTGCAAATAGTCAGTCAGAATGATTTCTTAAGAATCCCAGAATACAGACATCAAAACATTGCCAGCAGACGACACGATTTTGAATTTTCGTGGAAGAAGAAACGCGTTGTTTCCACTTTTTACTTTACGCTTTGGTCTCAGAATCATAGTGGTGCACCCATGACTCATCCATGGTAACATACCGACTAAGAAATTTCTCATTCTTTGCTTGGTACCTTTTCAAAAGTCGCTCAGAAGTCAACACCCGATTTCTTTTTTGATCAATGGTTAACATTCGAAGCATCTATCTTACACTCATCTTTTTTTCATATCTGATTTTATATTCAGTATGTGGTGCACCATATCATATGATAAGCCAATATATTCCACAATGTTACTAATGCGTACTCGTCGGTCTTGCGGTACCTTTTTAATGTTTTTGTCTTTTGTTACCGTTATAAGAGAACCACCAGCATGCTGGTTTCCACAGGATGTTCTTCCGAATTTAAAATCTCGACACCAGCGTTGGATTATGTCATAAGAAGCGCAAACTCCTTAATAGTTGTCACGATGTCTTTATGAATCTGAGTTGCCGTCGCACCTTTCTACTGGAGGTATTTTATTACCGGATACATTTTTATGAACAATCATGACACACAGCTCAAGAATTAGCCACAGCACAACAATGATTTGAGCTACAAAGATAATATTTTGTAAATATGATCTACAAAAGTCAGTTAACAAACTGTCGAAAATATTAAGCAGGCCGCCACTTAGAAATAAGTGAGGGGCTGAGCATAGGGATTGTAGGGACGCCACTGGCTACGTGACGCTCTTACAGAGGGAGTCAACCTTTCAAAATGATTTAACTAAATAATGGAGTGCTTCTCCATAGAATTCGCAGATCCAATTAAATGTCGATCAAGGAGTCACAACTTGAAGAACATAATAAAATAGGACGGCACTGTTTAATTATTTACATGCGTTTATTATATACAGTAATAGTTTTATAAATCCAAACTTAGTTACACATACATTTTAAGTTACAAAAATTATTAACGATCACCGGGTTATAAAACAATCATTACCGTTGCACTGGTAAACATGAATTATATATTAAAAATAAAGTTAATATTTAAATTGCGAGAAGTAGCGTGTTTTTGAGATGCTGAGTTAAAACGGAATGGCCGACACCCTGAGCCCCATTGTCCGTCGTACCCAAAGCGCGGGAGGGCAAATCTCAAGAGCCTTCTGCCCAGATGGTACTAAAGTTACATTAATTCTTAATAAATGGACAAATAAAAGGTTCTGAAATTGTAGAATCGATAATTTGACCACATGTACCCTCTTCTTTGCTGGGTAGATGTCACCATGAGTAGTGTTTTTATAAATAAAAATATAAGTTTGAAATGAGTGGGAAAATTATTGTTACTTTGTTCAGGGAATTTGAACATGCTGGGGGCCCGGCGCTGACCAGGTCATAAAAACAAAACGAGAGTTAACTAAAAGAGATATATACATTTATACACAAGGTGTTAGGAAAAGAAGTTGTACTAAACCTTACAGTAAATAAAAAAAAATATACAATGGGGGAACTCACTATAATGCAACCTGAGTTTGGTAATTCTGGGGTAACGGACATAACTTCGTTATTGGACGTGTAAAGCAACCATCTGAAGTTTTAATCTTTGCTGCTCTGACTTTATTGTCAGCGCCTGTAAAAACTTCAATTATTCTGGCACGAGGCCATTTGAGCGGGGGAGAGTCATCTTCCTTTAGGAGGACTAAATCATGTACCTTCAAATTGGTTGAAGGATGAAGCCATTTGGGTCTATTCTGGAGAGTATTTAAATATTCAACAGACCATCTTCTCCAAAATGACTGTTGCATGTTAGAGCAGCGTTGATAGAAATTGAGCCTATTTTCAGGTATATGTGCAAGATCTTGTTCTGGATATGCCGTGAGACTATTGCCAATGAGAAAATGACCAGGAGTTAAACATTGTAAATCAGAGGGGTCGTTTGATAATGGGCATAAAGGGCGCGAATTGAGAATTGCCTCAATTTGCGTCAGTACGGTACTTAAACCTTCAAAAGTGAGATGTGCATTTCCAATAACGCGGTAAAGATGGGTTTTAGTACTTTTAATCCCAGCCTCCCATATATCTCCCCAGTGTGGGCTAAGAGGGGGGATAAATTTCCAATGAATTTGGTTTTCAGCGGCGAAGGTTTTAATAGTGTCAGTTACCTGAGTGATCTTAAAATAATGATGAAGTTCCTTAACCTCATTTTTTGCTCCTACAAAGTTTGAGCCATTGTCGCTGTAAATAGTTGAGGGGTTTCCTCTTCTGGAAATAAATCGTTTGAGTGTCATGAGAAAAGCTTCGGTTGAGAGAGCAGATACTAGCTCAATATGCACAGCTTTCGTCACCATACACACAAACAGGGCGATATAACTTTTTATTATAGGGGCTTTACGGAGTTTTGAGGACTTTATTAAAAGAGGACCAGCAAAATCTACTCCTACTTTTTGAAAGGGTCTAGTGACTGAAATTCTGCATTGGCTAAACGACCTCCGACACATAAAAACTCCGAGTGATTGAGAAAGGGATTTAAAGATAATATATTTTTATTTGAAATGGACTTGTTGGCCTTGAGTTCAGAAATTTCCTTTGAAAAGTGTTGAAATTGTAAATTTTTAATAATTAAATTTGTTGCAAATTGGAGTTCCTTAACTCTTAAAGGACCTACCATTTTTTGAGTGGGATTTTTACAATTGTGACTAAATCTGTTGCAATATGCAACTGAGTGAAGGAGTCTTGAGAATTGGGAGAAACTAAGGAATAAATTTTGCCAAAAATTATATAGAGGGGTATGGATGGTTTGAACAGTTTGAAGAGTGACTTTTCTCTGTTCGGGTAAATCGGGTAAATTTATAAAAGAGTAAACTTTTGATAGGTCTAATTCAGGGTTGATTAGAAATTGAGGCCCGTGCCACCACAGATTTGAAATTAAAATGTCTTGAGGTAACATGCCTCTAGAGAGAGGGTCAGCTGGGTTGTCACGTGATTTCACGTGACGCCACTGATTATTGTTTGAAAGTTCTTGAATCTGTGAGACACGGTTGGATACAAAGGTTGACCAACGTGAGGGAGGTGCATTTATCCAGCATAATGCTATTTGAGAGTCTGTCCATAGATTGATAGATGAGAATATTATTTTATTTTCAAAAATTGTGACTATTTTACGAGTAAGTTGAGCTAGTAGTAACATTCCCGACAATTCGAGTCTAGGAAGAGAGATAATTTTCAGAGGGGCTACTCTGGACTTAGAGGTAACGAGGTTACATGAGATTGAATTGTCAGAGTAGTGAGTGCGAAAATAAATACAAGCAGCATAAGCTTTCATACTGCTGTCTGCAAATCCATGAAGCTCAATATTAACAATAGTCTTTTTAAGAAAAAGACAACGTGGGATTTTTAAGTGTTGCAATTTGGGAATATTTGAAGTGAATTTTTTCCATTCGTCTAGCAGAGGTTGAGGGAGTAGGTCATCCCAATTTATTTTGAGTTTCCATAAGTTCTGGATGAATACTTTTCCTAACAAAACTACGGGACCTATGAGACCAATAGGGTCAAACATTTGAGCTAGCGTAGACAGGGCTTGTCGTTTTGTAATATTTTCTGCTGATAGTAGGTGAGGGAGAGAGATAGAAAATAAATCGCTAGAGGGTTGCCAACACAAACCTAGAACCTTGCTTGAGGTATTTTCGATTTGAAAGTCATATGTGGTAGATCGTTGACTTTCACAAAATTTTTGTAAAAATTCTTGAGAATTTGAGCACCATTTATGTAGGTGAAAACCTGAGTAATTTAATATTTCAGTTAACTGACGATAGGCACATTCCAAATCATCTAAATTATCACAGCCATAGAGAATGTCATCGACATAGGTTTGAGTTAAGAGAGCATCAGAAGCAAGGGAATAATTATTTTCGTGAATGAGAGCAATTTCTTTAATAGTGCGAGTAGCGAGAAAGGGGACAGATTTGGTACCGTACGTCACTGTGGTAAGCTCAATACATTGAAGGGGTTCATTAGGATTATCTCTCCAAAGAATGTTTTGCAAAAAGGTTTGGGTAGGGTTAATTTTTATTTGCCGGTACATTTTCTTAATGTCCGACGTGAAAACATATTTGAATTTCCTAAAACGACAGAGGATGTCAAAGAGGTCGGGTTGCACTTGATAACCCTTTAAAGAAATATCATTTAAAGATAAACCCGAGGAGGATTTACAAGACCCATCAAAAACTACGCGAATTTTGGGTACGCCACTGGTTTCCTTCAAAACACAATGGTGGGGTAAAAAGTATTTATTTTCAGCGAGAGAGTGCTTTAGAGTTAGAGGTACAACTTTTGCATGTTGTAGGGTATAGTTTGTCTAAAGTCAGTTGGAACAGTATAAAAACAACTGGTAAAAAAATTCTTTCAATTTAGCCGCATAACATAGGCGTAGGAATATTTTTTAGATTAGGTATGTAAAATAATGTTTTAATGATTTTAAAATAGAAGTATTAAATCGATTTGCATCGTTTCGTAGAGGACAAAGAGAGAAAGGATGAGTATTCTAGGAGAGACGGGTGCGGAAGACAGGTTTGGTTTTCGCGTCTCAGTTCTTGATTCGTCTTGTTATACACTGCGTTATAAATTATCCTTTCGTTCACTGATTTTCTTGATCTTCTCGCTGTTATTCTCATTTCGCACATTGGCTTATAACATCGTTTTATATCACCTTTTTTGGAGCATGTGAGAACGCTAAGTTTAATTTAGTTCATTACAGGTGAAGTAAACCTGTAGATTTAATCTTGCCAGGTCTGTATATAAAGAGGCCATAGTAGAATTTTTTAAAATCACACAAAATTTCTTTTAATATAATCGGCCAATTAAAGTTTTTATTTACTTCATGGTTATTTTTAAAAACTAATTTAATTTTTACTATAACATCACTGGTAATTTTTAATTTTGCAAAAACTCTTCTTTTTATTTGCCTACCTACTGATTTTGTTAAACAAATTATTATTGCTACTTCAATTCACCTACACCATGGTTCGTATATAAAACTGATTGTCCCTCAATGTTTTTAAAAATAATTGTGACTGTAGCAGAATTTTACCGAAACATTGGTAGTTCTATACAAATTCACCGATTAAACCAGAAAAATTTATTGTATTTGAATAATATTTAGACATATAACATTTCATTCAGCAAATTGACAAGTATAAATAAAACTACTTATGACAAGGAATATAGGTATTTACACACCAAAAACAAAAAAAAAATAAACAGAAACTGGAACTAGTCAAACTAATTTCAAAAATAAATGAATAAAAATAAAGCTACAAAAAATGTAGCCCTAGTCGTCATCAGAGAATTCATCGTCGGACTAACTATTGAGGTCAATTATAACTGGCTGTACAGGTGGCAGAAGAACATATTCCTGTTCTTTAGAAACTACAAGTGATATACTGTTTTTCCAAATATCACTGTGTTCATCATTAAAAACTAACTATATACGTTCAACAACTTGTTTGCTTAAATTCGGGGATTGATTTATCTTTCGTAATTACTTTTAATGTATGCCCATATTAATTCTATCGGATTAAATATGCAATAATAGGGAGGTAGGCGAAGCAGAGTATGATCGTGCGTCTTACAAAGTTCATCTATATAATATTCCTTTTCAAAATTCTGTTTTTCTATAATCTCTAGTAAAACTTTGATTGTCGGATTTTTTTGAGGAACGGCTAAGTTTTTCTCTTTTATAAATTCCAAAATATTACTTTTTTTAGTTCTTCGGTTAGGAATTGTTCTAGTTTGACGCGAATGATAAGAGGCATTGTCCATGACGATAACGGTTTCCTTAGGAATATTAGGTAATAGCTGTTCTTTAAACCATTTTTCAAATAATTACGCCGTCATATCCTTATCATAATCAGCATAGTACTTTTTAATTTGTTTAGCTGATAATAACAAAGCATTAGGGACAAAACTATTTATACTTCCTGCGTGCAAAATAACTATTC
Source organism: Psylliodes chrysocephalus (assembly GCA_927349885.1). NCBI lineage: Eukaryota > Metazoa > Arthropoda > Insecta > Coleoptera > Chrysomelidae > Psylliodes > Psylliodes chrysocephalus. Next base: position 79,850,236 of record OV651814.1, on the reverse strand, counting down.
TTTTTCCTCTAGAGGAAGGCGTTTGCAAACAACAATTTTTGGAGTCATCAAACCATCCATAATTAACGACATCATGACTATCAAACCACGTTTCATCCAGGTATACGATATGTCGATTACTATCACGAAAATTTTTAATTTTGCGCAAATAATCCTGACGAAGCCTAACAATTCGTTGTGATTCCATTATCACTATTTGTTTGTCCAATCTCTTATGTCTAAATCTACAATCTAATAAAATTTGACGCAATGTTTCTAGGGACTTGTTATTATAGTCGGGGTAATCTAATAATTTTCTTTGAATACACTCTAAAGTAGGAACTTGATTTTCTTGATACATTTTATAAATTGTCCTACGTATAAATTGCTTTCCACTTTTATCAATTTTCGCAAGCTTTTGATTAACTCTCTCTTTGTACAAAATGGTCAGTTACATCTCCTTTTAAAATAATAATACGATAAATAGTTGTTCGTTTCAATTTCGTTAGTTCACATATTCTTCTTATTATAAAGTTGTCGGATTTTTCATAATGTTCTCTTTTCAAACATTCAAAAATATTTAAAACAAGTATCTGTGTTTGAACATGTAAATCTTTATTTTTAAATTCCCAATCACCTTCTCAGTATTCTCTGAATCACAGTCAATGTTCTCATTATCCTGTGACATTTTACTATTTGCCTCAAACGGTCTCCAAAATGCCATATTAAAACTGTCACAGATAAACTTCCACTCAATATTTCTTTACTTTTAGTTCAATCAGATAAACTGATTTTTGACGCAATTATTAAATTCACTTAAAATTCTAAAATATATATATAAAGATTTTTTTATCTGAAAAATAAGAAACTATCAAAAAACCCAAACACGCGGTACTGAAATTTATTACCTAGCGACTCAATAATATTGTGATGATAACATAGGCAAGATAATGCGAAAATACAGCTGGTCTACTGCTTTGTCAAATGATAAAGTGTCACTAGTAATACAAGGCTAGACCCGTATTTATTTAGCCCAATACTATGTAGCTTTAGCATTAGCAAAATATATAAACGGAATACTCTTTGTACACTAGTTATGTTTTTCACTATTCCAACTGACTTTGGAAATACTATAACATATTCGCGTATAAATTTTTGGTACTCAGAAAATAAAGCGGGGTTCTTCATAAATCTTTGTTCCAGGTTAAGAAAACGTTTGTGCGCTATATAAAAAGACTCACCCAAATTGAAGTTTGCAGAAGGGGATAGTAAAGGTAAATTAACTTGAAAAGAACCATTTTCTTAAATTTTTTAATTTTTCTTGAAATTTTGTTCAGCTAATTCATCTTCAGGTGATAACGGTTTTACGTTGGGAATCTCCTCCAATTCCCAAAATTTTGTGATAATTGCATCAAGGTTATGCTCATCAACTTGCGATGTGTGGGTAAAAAAAGAAGCCTTTCTTTGAGAGTGCGAAGCATAAGGGATACTTCCTGCTATAACCCAACCTAGGAGAGTATTGTGCAAAATGGGGAGATTTGTGCCTAATTTTATTATTCCATGAGAAATTAAAGTATAGTAAGTGTCAGCTCCAATAAGAATATCAATTTCAGAGGGTTCAAAAAATCTGGGATCCGCTAGAGTAATATATTCAGGAATATTACATACATTTTTGGGAATTAAAGTTTGAGGTAATTTGCAGGTGATGTTTGGCAACACTGCACAAGTTAAATTAAAAGAAGTGTTGTTAACTGATCTTGAATAAATAGTGATATCAGCCATTTTGTTTGACATAAATGAGTCTTGAGATATGCCAGAAATTTGTAGTTTTGAAATGTAAGTTTTTGAATGAATTCTTGATAAGAGTTTTTCTGTGATAAATGATGTCTGACTGCCATTGTCTAGAAGAACTCTGGCTAAAATAGGAGTACCAGATTTGGAGTAAAGAATTACCATTGCTGTAGCCAATAGTACTTGATAGTGATTTGTTGATAGAGCTGACATACTGAGAGAATGTTGGGGTGGTTGAGTAGTTGGGGACGGTAATGAGTGATGGTTATCAGAATAATTATGCAATAAATGTCAAGATGGCGACAGTTGGATCTCGGGATTACTAAGAGAAGTTTGTGATGGATGAGAGTGAGTAGAGTGGTGAGAGTTATTTTGTGGAACTCGAGTTTGATAAATATTTTGAGAAGCACTATTCTGAGAGTGGGGTGGATTGTTGCCTTGGAGAGAGTTATGAGTTTGTGGTCTAGAGATGTTCCTCGTATTTTCATTGCTATTGGTAGGGTAATTATGTGCATGACCTTGAGATATCTGGTGATAAGGTCGTTGACCCTGTAGAGTGTTTTGAGGTGCATTATTTATATGCTAAAGTGTATGATGTTTTTTTGTACATATAGAACAGCCTCTAGAGGTGCATTCATTATAAGTGTGTCTGGTTTCTAAGCAATTAAAGCACATCTTTTTAGAACGCACAAAAGAAGTTTTTTCCTGATGAGTAAGAGCATTAAAATTGTTACATTTATAGATTTTATGGTTAGTGTTATTGCAATATGAGCATTTTATGTCTGGAATATATTGGGATGAGTGAGCAGGAGTATTTTGAGAAGAGTGAGCAGGAGATGTTTGAGGAGAGTTATATGAAAGGTGGGTTACAGTACTATAGTTTTTTACTTGTTTTTTTTTTGTGGTGGTAGAAGAATTTAAATCAGAAAGCACATTACATCTTTCTTCAAGGATTTCAAGGAACTCTTTAAGAGTAGGGAGAGATTTTCTATTTTTCGAATATTGATATTCTCGTTTTGTACTAAAATCCAATTTACGTGATAAAATATTAATTAAAATTAAATCCCAATGTTCCACAGGTGCATTTAAATTTTTTAAGGAATCTACATGCTGCTTTATACTAGTAATAAACTCTCGTAGTGATTGGGTAGTAGATTTGACTAAGACCGGGGTGTCTAGAATACTATTTAAATGGGAATTTATTATGGATAAATCATTATTATATCTGTGTTCTAAAATGGTAATTGCGATGTCAAAGTTTTCGTTGATTAGTTCAAGTGAATCAATAAGAGATAGGGGTTCACCTCTTAAGGAGGATTTTAAATAAATTAATTTTTCAATTTGTGTTAAGAAGTTATTGTTTATTATTAGAGAAGTGAATAATTGGTGAAATGGAACCCATTTGCTGAATTCACCTGTGAAAGTTGGTATTGCTATTTGTGGCAACTTGACGCTGGGGGTGTGAGTTACATATGATTGAGATATCGGACTAGTGGGTGAAGAATTTGATGTTTCTAATACATGAAGTCTATTACGTATGCATGCAATCAAAGCAAAATATTTATTTTCAAAACAAAGTCGATCTTCTAGATCGACACCAGTGCCTTCAAGAACAAGGTGGTCTATTTGATCTTGAATTTCACTATATTTATTAAAATAATTGTGTAAATGAGTTTCTCTATCCTTAAGTTCGAAAACAGTAATGTCATTAATATTCTCGTCTAGCCAGTTTGATATACGAGTAAAAGATGACTTTGCAGTTGTACGTTGCTTTTTTAAAGCATCCATTATTGTTAAATATTTAAAGAAAAATTTAAGTAAATAAGAAAAATAGTGAGTTTAAATGTTGTGTGTTTACCAGTGCAAAGCAATACTTGTACGTGATAAGTAAATATGGAAATGTATAAAAAAAATTAAAAAACACAATCAAAAACAAATATTGCAAATAAATATCGTAAATAAATGTTAATAAAAGTAGAGGTTAAATGAGAAGGCAAAATGAGGAAACCCTATGGGAAGGCAAAATGAGGAAACCCTATGAGAAGGCAAAATGAGGAAACCATCTAGTGAACACCTGCATCCTGTTATAATATGTAATTTAATATCTCTGGGAAAGATAAAGACATCCGGTTCTCACGCGAACACCTGCACCCGGCCATCTGGCGAACACATGGCAACATCTGGTGTCCATACGTGGCATGTAAATTATAATGATAACAATATACTGGCAAACACCTGCATCCTGTTATAATATGTAATTTGATGGGAAAGATAAAGACATCCTGTTCTCACGCGAACACCTGCACCCGGCCATCTGGCGAACACATGGCAACATCTGGTGTCCATACGTGGCATGTAAATTATAATGATAACGATATACTGGCAAACACATGTTGACCATCTGGCATGTAATTTAATATCTCTGGGAAAGATAAAGACATCCGGTTCTCACGCGAACACCTGCACCCGGCCATCTGGCGAACACATGACAACATCTGGTGTCCATACGTAGCATGTAAATTATAATAATGATATCCTACTCTCGCTGTCTTCATTCAATCCCACTATCTGACAGTCACGTGACCTCTTTCTATTTAAGGAACTCCGCATTCATTGCGTTTTCTAGTTTCGTAGTTTACGGCGAGTTAACAACATGCAGTGTAAGAAGTGTAATAAATTATTTTCCAACGCATATAATCTGAAGCGACACCAGCTCGCATATTGTGTGGATCGTAAACCGGCTTGTCCGATTCCGAAAAAGAGACTAAGACCAATAGGCATTGAAGTACTGGAAGGTGGTGTTACTAAACTAACTCATGCTTTCAAGAATAGGATTGCTTCATACAGATTTTCCAGCAGTGATGAAAATAAAATCAGTTACAATGACTTTTTTAATGGAGTCAAACCAAAAGTTATAAATAAAATCAGTGAATATTTGCAACAACACACAAGTTTAAAAATAAATATGGAAATATTTGGGATATATGTTAAACCTGATAAGGAAATGAGTGATATCAAATCCATGAATTCTCCAAACAAAATTGTTACCACAGCGTCTAATCTAGAAGAAGTATATGGTGAATTTAAATCCGAACTTATGATGCAAGCTTCCGAATTCCAAGAAAAAGATTCTAATTGGAGTTTACAGGAGATAATGTTTTTGGATGTGAACATAAACCGTTTCAATAGTATTGCAGCTTCTTCATATATCAAGCTACCTGTGACAATAATGAAAAGAAATGCTGTCTTGAATATTGAAAACAAAGATAGCGCTTGTTTCGCTTGGTCCATTAATGCAGCAATTTTTCCTGCCGAGGGGAATCCCAAGTATCCATCATCATACCCACATTATGATAAAATGTTAGACTTTAGAGGTATCGACTTCCCCGTAAAATTAAAAGACATTAAAAAATTCGAGTTTATGAATAATATATCAGTGAATGTGTTTGGACTTGAATCATTTTTCCGAGACGGTAAAAACAATTATGAAGTTGTTGGTCCATTACATTTCACTTCCAACCGACAACCTACACACGTGAATCTGTTGCTAGTATCAGATAGTGATGGAAACAATCATTATAACCTTATTACAGACTTGCCACGACTTGTTAGAAGTCAGAAAACAAACCATAAGGGAAAAATTTATATTTGTGATGGCTGCTTACAATCTTTTGTAAATATGGAGAAGTTAAAAGCACATGAAGAACACGATTGTACACATATATACACACAACTACCAACAAATGAAATGAAAAAAAATAAGTGCGGACAAATCACCCCGGAAAATATTTTAAAATTTATTAACTTTGAAAAACAATTACAAGTGCCATTTGTTATTTATGCAGACTTTGAATCGTTGTTAAAACCAATAGACAATTGTGAACCTATTAATGGCAAATCATTCAGTGTCAAAGTTTGTGAGCACGAGCCATATTCTTTTGCATTTTACCTGAAATGTAGTTACGATGACAGTTTATCTAAGCTTGAGATGTATAAAGGACCAAATGCGGGCAAAGTGTTTATGCAAAAACTAGATGAGACTGTACATAACCTATATAACAACCATTTAAAGCATGTAAAAGTCATGCAACCACTTACCCCCAAAGAACAGGAAGCATATGATAACGCGACCAACTGTTACATATGTGAAAAACCTTTTGATGTATTCAACAAAAAAGTCCGGGACCATTGCCATCTACTGGGAAAATATAGGAACGCCGCCCATAACTCCTGCAATTTGAATTATAAGGTGCCAAATTTTATACCGGTGTTTTTTCATAATCTCAGAAACTATGACAGCCATTTGTTTATTAAAGAATTGACTACCAAAGGTGAATCTGTCTCCGCAATAGCTCAAACAAAGGAGAAATATATTTCTTTTTCCAAATCTATTTTGGTTGAAAAATCTGATGATCCCAAAGTTCGTGATTCATTTATAAAACTGAGATTTGTGGACTCTTTTAGATTTTTGGCAAGATCTCTTGATAAACTCAGTGAAACTTTGGATTCTTTAGATGAAGTTAGAAAATATTTCCCCAACGAAACACAATTCAATTTAATGAGACGTAAGGGCGTGTTTCCTTATTCATACGTTGATTCTTTTCAAAAATCGGATGATGAGGAACTACCATCTAAAGCTACATTTTTTGATAATTTGAAAGGCGAGCCAATCACCGATGAGGACTATAATAGAGCCAAAGAAGTATGGAATACTTTTAAATGTAAAACACTCAACGATTACGCAATGCTATATTTAAAGACTGACGTGCTTCTGTTAGCAGATGTGTTCGAAAACTTTAGAAAAGTGTGTTTGAAAGAATATAAACTTGATCCTGCTCATTACTTGACCGCACCCTCCCTAAGTTGGGATGCAATGCTAAAATATACCCAAATAGAACTTGAGTTACTGACAGATATTGACATGCTACACTTTTTTAAAAAAGGGATCAGAGGAGGAGTAGCACAGTGCAGTAAGAGGCAAGCGATGGCTAATAATAAATTTCTACCAAATTATAATCCCTCAAAACCAGAAAGTTATATCATGTATCTCGATGCTACCAATTTATACGGCGCAGCAATGAGCGAGTCCCTTCCATTTGGCGGATTTAAATGAATACCAGTGGAAAATTTCGATTGTAATTCGGTTAAAGACGATGCCTCCAAAGGATATGTTTTAGAAGTGGATTTAGAATATCCAATTAATTTGCACGATGCCCACAACGACCTACCTTTCTGCCCTGAAAGTATAATACCACCAAATGGTAAACACCCAAAGTTGATTCCAAACTTACGCCATAAAGAAAAATATATTATTCACTACCGGAACTTGAAACAATGTCTCAAATATGGATTAAAATTAACCAAAATTCATAGAATTTTAGAATTTTCCCAATCGTCGTGGCTGAAAAAATATATCGAATTGAATACCACCCTCCGAAACCAAGCAAAGAATGACTTCGAAAAAGATCTTTTTAAGCTGCTGGTCAATGCAATCTTCGGAAAGACCATGGAAAATGTTGAGCAGAGAAAATCTATTCATCTTTCTACCCATTGGGAAAATACAAAGGGGTCCGTAGGTGCGAGGACACTAATAGCAAAACCAGAATTTAAGACATGTTCCGTATTCAATGAAAACTTGGTTGCAGTACATTTGGGTAATGTAAAAGTATATTATGACAAACCTATGTATATAGGATTTTCTGTATTGGATATTTCAAAAACCATTATATACGAATTTTTATATGGCTACATTAAACCTAAATATGGCAATGCTGCAAAATTGTGTTATACGGACACCGATTCCCTAATTTTAGAAGTATTTACTAGTAACTTTTATGATGATATGAAACAAAACATCACCCATTTTGATACTTCCAATTTTTCCAAAAATAATGAATATGGGATGCCTATAACAAATTCTATCGTTGGAAAAATGAAAGACGAGTTTGCTGGTACTATAGTTGATGCATTTTATGGTACAGGAGCTAAGGCATATTGTGTAAAACTAGGCAAACCCTTCAAGAAGGAAACAGAAATAAAGAAAGCTAAAGGTGTCTCGAAAAATATAATCAAAAATCAACTTCACGTAAACGACTACATCCGGATTATACAAAATGGTAATACAATCTTTAGAAAAATGTATGTTTTTGTATCATCACTACATACAATCTATACAGAACTAAGAAACAAGGTAGCCCTCTCAGCTAAAGATGATAAGAGATATGTCATACCACATGATGTAAACACTCTGGCATGGGGGCATCTACTTACCAACCCAAAAGCAATGACTGGAACCCTGGATGATTTAATACAGGCGATGGAAGAAGTTAGCGATTTAGATAATTATGTAAATGATTTTGATTTGGAATTATTTTCCCAATAAAATTTGTATACATACCAGTATCTTTTATTTTTAATAAAACAAAAAAAATATTTAAAAACATTTATTGAAGAAATCTAATATGTAACATAGTTTTGAATAATTCTTATAAGTAATTCGGCAGCAGATAATGTTGAACAAACAGCTATATAGTAAATTGTAATATATAATGCATTTGTATTGCTGCTTTCAGATTTGTTTGGGTCTTTGTTGTAAAGAGATAACCATTCAGAGTCTTTAGTTGATCCATTTCCTTTTACAATACGTACTTTATTTTCCGAATTCGTACAATTCAATATCTCTTTTAAGTTTTAGCAGTTTTTTAAATAAATTTGAAGTTTCTCTTCATACTCGGACATATTAAATGAAATTATTAACTATGAAGGATGTGTTTTATATTAAGTTTGAGACATGCGCATTAATATTGCTTTACGGTTTTTGTTAAAGGATTATATGAAAATTCTTTTTCGTGTAATATGAGACAAAACGCTGATATATCCGTTGACGTGGGCTCATCAGTTTCAAATTCAATTCTAAGAACAATGCTTCCGGATTGAATCACTTCTTTTTGTCTTGAACAATCGATATGTACTAAGGGTGCTTTTTCTTTAAACTCTTGTGGATTAAATATTGGTTGATTTAAATTAAAGTGATAATAACTTTCCTGAAAGTTTGCAAACATATCATATAATGTGGCATATTTATTATTGGTAAAATCTAAATTTAAATCGTGGTATGGATATCTATCCGAATTTAGAAATACTCGGATGTTGTTGAGTTTACAATGATCAAATTTACTCATATCCTGTTTAATTTGACCTTTTTTATTTTTTTGAAATCCGATAATTATATGCCTAGGAGTTTCTATTTTTGTACTTGTTTTAACAGCCCAAGTATGTCTAGTGGAATTATTAAGTGAAGCATATTCAATCATTTGCCAAGAACGGAATTTAATTGGTAATTCTTTATTACTCTGAACAATTTTATTTAGTCGAAGTTGTTGACTAATACTAGGGGTGACATGTGGTACGTGCCAGGAGAGTGCACGAAGTTCGATATTTGGTTTTTCAGAATCATCAGAACTTATTATGGCATCAATATCATCACTGGAACGAATTAATACTAATTCTTGTTTCATATTCATAATTATTTTACCAAAATCTTCAAAGAAACCTGATAACATTTTTAAGGGAATGCAAACATTAAAGTTTCCATCTTTATCAACTAAAATTTTTTCTGTCTCTACTGTTACAACACCTTTAGAATCTGTCGCAAGTTTTTTAATTTCCTTAGGGAACCACCCAGCATTTTGCATTAGTACACTTTCGTTTTCATTAAGACTCAAATAATTTTTCATGGTCGATACAAGACCTACATCTCTTACAGAATCTATTACGACACTGTTTAGCTCATAACGGAGTTCACGAAACAAAAATGCTATGGCATTGTTAATAAATTGTAGTTTAGTTGGTACTTTTCCAGCATCAGTAAGCAACTTTCCTTCAATATACAAATAACTTTTTGATGGCAATGTGTAAGCATCTAAATCTTGAATGGGGATTCGAATTTCATCGTTATAATTGAGTTTTCCAGTAATGAAGGGTTGATAGGTATGAAATTGATAATCATCTATAGTTGTATCATTAAAAGGTTGCCCGGTTACATGAAGTACTTCCATTATATTAATACTTTAAATCCTAACGAAGTTAAAAAAATTTTATTAATGGGTGTTATTATTGCAAAGGGTTTTGCAAAACTGATTTGTCTGTTCTGGAGGGACAATCTTTTATAGTTTTTAAGTGGATGAAAAAATGATAGAACCATTTTATACTTTTCTAATGTGAAGGGTAACCGTAATCTCTTCTTTTCGAAAATTTATGAGACCACCGCTCTGGTCAATAATCTTTACTGTAATGTTGTTGATTGTCTTGACACTGACAGGATAATACAAGATATTTTGAGGAGATTCCACTATTTTATACCAGCTGGGTACTGTCGGAAAAAATTGGTGGATAATATGAACAGGGTTCCCATTTAAATAGGAACCAGCCGCAATACTACAGTCAATACCTATAGAATTTACTTTCAAAATTTTAACTGGATGATTTGATGAATAAGTTTTACCAGGATCAAGCCTTTGGACATCAAAACCAAACACTTGTGCGATTGAATTTGCATTATTAAAAGAAATAATACGATTACTTGAAATAGAAATTTTTGAAGTATTTATGTCCGGTATTATATCTATTTTAGCATTTTTATCTTTATCATTCATATGTTTCTTTAAAACACTTATAAGATCATCTAACTCATAAGCACCAACCGGTACTTTAAATTCATTTAGCTTATTTTTATCACCCCATACAAATAAATTATTGCTTTCATCAATATTTGGAATTGTGTTAAAACTATTGAAACTGACTAATCCTATTTCATAATCTGTATTTTCATCTAAATATATTGGAGGGTTAAAATCATAACTTAAAATTGAAGAGTTACCACTTAAAGTAAATGAAAAAGACATATTTACACAACAAAGAAATGTCTCAGAATGAAAACTTTTTTCAATTATATTGATTATATAGAAAACTCAAACAATAATGGCCGCACTTGTAAGAATTTCTTTGAACTCTATCATAGTTATAAATTATATTTACATCCCCATTGCTATTGAAATATTTAATCAGCTCTAATGGTGGGGCTAAGTTTCCATAACTATCAAAGTATACAACATCCTTATTTTGTTTCGTATATGCGGTTCAATGTGTCCCAGGTCCTATATTTGAATCCATATTTATAATACCGCTCTCTTTTTTATGGATTGTACGAGGTAAAGAATCTCTCATAAACACTCCTCTAAAATGAGGAATCTGCAATATTTTAGCAAATTTTTTTAAATCTAAATCGGTAAGCGCTCGTTGTGGTAGTATTAGTTTTTTGACATGATACCATATCCTTTATATGGTCTTAAATATAAACCCTTCCCCTTTTTTTTACGACTTAAACCCTGGCCTTTCTTTTCCATAGCTAAATTATGCCGTTTCTGTTCTTCCAGTTGTATGCGGTTAGCTTTAGCATCGTTTACTGCTTTTGCAATACCAGCACCCATACCTCCGACAGCTCCTAAAGCTGATAAAAGAGGAAGTAGTAAAGGTAAAAATCCACCTATTTTCGGTACTCGAATAATTCTCTTTTTAGTTTTTCTTGCTCGTTTTTTTATACCCATTCCAAGTTTGCGTTTACCTTTCATCGCCGTTGTTACAAACCAAGCCGCTGTTTTTTCTCCTAATTTAGCGTCTTTCGAATTAGCCCTCTCCCAAGCTCTATGTTGTAATATCTTATCGGCTTGGTGTCTAGTAATGAGATCTTTACTTTGTGAATATGCAATATCGTGATCTTTGCAAGCAGCGTCTAATTGGTTTATGCCTTTATCACCTCTTTGTAATCTCTTATCAAGTTGAGTCCCAGGACCACAGTAGGAATACCCAGGAATATGTAATTCAATTGGTAGTTTGTTTATCAAAGAATTTACTATTCCTCTTCCTCTTCGAAGTGAACTCTGTCGCTGGCGTTTAACCATTGTGCTATTTATATACTTACTCCCCACTATATATACTCTCAGTCTTCTGCAGGATTCATTAAAATGAAGATTGAAAAACAGCACATGATCTTACCAGTAACAAATCATGATTTACTTGTAAATGATGAAAAACTTAATAAACATGGTTTTTTGTTTGGTGGTGACTCTAAAAGATGTTTAATTGTTGGGCCAAGCGGAAGTGGAAAGACAAACTGTATGCTCTCGTTAATTGAACACCCAAATGGATTAAGATTTGAAAATGTATATGTGTATTCTAAAAGTCTTCATCAACCCAAATATAGATATTTACGTGCTTTGCTGGAACCTATTCGAGAAATTGGATATGAAGAATATAGTGAACCTGAAGATATAATTAGACCAGAAGAAATTAAAGAAAATTCGTTAATTATATTTGATGATGTAGCTTCTTGTGATCAAAAGATAATTCAAAATTATTTTTGTTTTGGTCGACATAAACACACAGATTGTTTTTATATATGTCAGACATATAGTGCAATCCCCAAACAGCTTATTAGAGATAATTCGAATCTTTTAGTAATTTTTCAACAAGATATGACTAATTTAAAACATATTTACGATGATCATGTTAATATCGATATGTCTTTTAAAGATTTTATAAACATGTGCACAATTTGTTGGAAAAAAAAATATGATTTCCTCACTATTGATAAGGATTCAAAATGTAAATTTAGAAAAAATTTCGACACTTTTATAAGTATATAAAGAAATTTATTAATCAAACAATTTAGTCAAAATGAATCCTCGGCTGACTAAACAACTAATAAAAGCTAGGCAAGATTTGAAAAAAAAATACAAAAGTTTAAAAAGTGATATAACAAAATCACAAACTCATTTGGAAAAAACATATCAACCAATAACAGACCCCCTTAAACAACTGGTTTCAGTTTTGGGGAAACAAGAAATAATTAAACAAGAAAATTTAACACCGAAATCAGAAAAGTTCAGTTTCTTGCGTAAACCTCCGCGAAAAGATTATACTAAAATAGCATATTCTTCTTTTCCATCACCATTAAGTCAAACAATTAAACATGCTCCAGAACATGAAAGTACTCGTTTAAATGAATCAGAGATTTATGAAAATCAGCCAGACCAAACGTTTGAATATCAGCCAAGAACCAGTGATGAGCAAGTTGATGAATATATAGAAGATACAATTAAAAGTCTACATGATTTAACTACAAACCCACCTCCTTCATTCGTTGAATATCTGGATCAATTTACAGCACCATTACCTAGAGATTATATTCTTAGAAATATATCAGATATTGAAAATAAATTTGATCACGTTTTAGGAATTTATCATGATATAGAAACCGAAAAATTTCGTATTGGAGACTCAGAATTAAACTTTGATGGTTCGGATATTGTAATAAAAGGTATTAAATATCCCGGAACACCTGGACTTTATGAATTACTTTTTTTAAAAGAACCGATTGCATATAAACAAACTGATGTTAATGAATATGTGGATATAATAAAAAGAACCAATGCCGCTAGAAGAAATAATGATCCAGATTTACCAATTAAAAATTTTTCTAGAGATATTAAGGATAAATATAATTTTATTATTAAACCAAAGTTAGAAACAGGACCGTTTAGACGGAGAGTTTCATCAATACCTTCTTCATTAATGAGTGGAATAATGACAAGGAGTAAAAAAATTGGAAAAGGAATGTTACAATATTCAAATAAACCTATTGATTATAAATATTTTGATAATTACAATGAGTTGATTGATCGACTTAGATTACTTGTAGCATCCCAAACTGCAGGAAATACAGGTAATAATAATGAGATTGTGTCAATCATTGAGGAATTGAGAGAAGGGGGTATAATAATGTGAACCCACTAAAGTTTTAATTAGTGTGACAATGCCAATCAACAAATTCGGAGGTCACTTTTTGAGTCATCAAAGCAATGAAACTAATGTTTTAAATTTTACTTCACCATTTTATATTTGTGAGCCAGCTTCATACCATAGTAAATGTTTTATCAGATTAAGAGGCGTAAAACGAGTAAAATATAATAAAGACTTTTATATTTTGGATAATCAAGGTACTGCTTTTGTTTTTCCCTTATCGGGTAAAATTGAAAGTTGTAAACACTATAGTGCTGATGGAGATATTTTACTAAATTCTAAAACATATAAATATCATCAATTAAAAGGAATTAACATTAACAAAGATGATAAAATCGAGTTTAAACTGGGAACACCAGATGAAATGTGTGCTGATTTTGTTTTTCAATGTCCATTAGAAAAAAATGTCTAAGATTCAAGTTGTTAATGAACTACATAAACCAGCTAGAAAAAAATACAAGCGACGACATGTTATTGTTAAAGGGTTGAATGATCTAATCCAAGCTGATTTGGCTGTTATGATTCCTTACTCTAAAGTTAACAAAGGATATAATTATATCTTGGTTGTTATTAATGCATTTAGTAAATTTGTATGGGCTATACCGATTAAGAAAAAAACAGCTAAAGATGTTACTGAAGCTATGGCTCAAATTCTGTCACAGATGACCCCACCTAAAAATTTACAAACTGATAATGGAAAAGAATTCTATAATAAAGATTTTCAAAAACTTATGCAAAAATATGATATTAATCACTACAGCACTTTTTCTAATTTGAAAGCTAGTATAGCTGAGAGAGTAATAAGAACACTCAAGTCATCATTGTGGAAAGAGTTTAGTCTTCAAGGATCCTACAAATGGTTAGAAATTCTTCCAAAAATTGTTAAAAAATATAACAACACCAGACATTCAACTACGGGAGCTATACCCAGTAAAGTCAATGATAAAAACGCCCAATATATAATCGCATATAATTATTTGAAAACAGTTGATCCACATAAACCTAAGTTTAAAAAAGGGGATCATGTTAGAATCAGTAAATACCGCCACGTTTTCACCAAAGGATATACACCCAGTTGGACCAATGAAATTTTTAAAATTAAGAAGGTTAAACTAACTAATCCAACAACTTACATATTAGAAGATGAGAAGAACGAAGAGATTCAAGGTGGATTCTATACTCAAGAATTGCAAAAAGTTAAATATCCCGATGTTTATTTGATAGAAAAAGTTGTTGCTAGAAAAGGAAACAAACTGCGAGTCAAGTTTCTTGGAATGGACAGTTCCCACAATGCGTGGATAAATAAAAATGATATAGTCTGATATGTATTTAATTTTTTTAATAAAAATATTTTCTTTTAGTTTTGTTTTTTTAATTGTATATTTACAATGCGTGGATAAATAAAAATGATATAGTCTGATATGTATTTAATTTTTTTAATAAAAATATTTTCTTTTAGTTTTGTTTTTTTAATTGTATATTTAAAGGTGGCCGTAAAGGCGTTTGATTTAAGCTCGCATCTCTAAGAGAAGGTGAATTAATCCCACCACTGCCAATTTTTAGAATTTGGTAGGTACTTTTTTATAGGTTTTAGGGATATAAAAATACGTTAGTAAAGTAAATCTGTTTATTAAAACATATAATGACTACAATTATTTCAATATTAATTACTAAAATGCTTAATATTTTCATAAATCTTATTTCTATGGTTTACATCTAAAATTGGATTAATAATTTTTGCTGTTTCTTTAATGCGATAAGTAAATCTCATTCTATCTAACATATTACATCTTCTAGCTTCTCTGTAAGCAAAATTCCAGGTAATCAGCCGGTGAAATACATTTTTATCTTCTCTAAAAGTTACCTTTTTCATAGTTGTAAATCTTCTTTTAATAGCTCTGGGTATTTATAAATTATTTCTAAACCTAGACTGTAGGTAATGGGATTCAAACTTTTTATTGATTCTACAATATTTAGAGCAGTATTCTTCACATCATCGGTATTCTTAACACCCACTTGCAATATTTTGAAACAACTTGTGAATTGAAGACTTTTCAGTGATTCTATGGTATGACTTATTAATGGAAGTATTTTCCAAAGCTCTGTAATAGTAGTGGACCCCAGCCAGATTGTAGAATGGCCAGTCAAGATTTTTAAAACTCTAGAACTTTCAAACTTTTCAAATTCCAGCATAAAACTTCCAACGTCTATAGATTCAGGATCTTCTGCTGTCATCATAAATTTATCAATAACATCTTTATAAGAGAGAAATTCTTCCCATTCTTTTTCAATATATATAACTGAATGTCCTTTATTTCCAGATATTTCAATACATGGCATAAAATTGAATTCATATAATAAACTTATTGCAACATATTTCGAATTTGATTTATTTAAATAAAATCTTTTTTCACCCACCGATCTCTTGATAGGATTTAAGGAGTTAACTGATTCCATGTTCGCAGAGTACTGTCGGAGTCTAAGAGCTTCTCACTATTTATTGGCCGTTTTAGTGGTGGGGGAAATGTTTGATTTCTCCCAACTTTAGCATGTCTCCCCTCTACCAAAGAATGTATATGTATTTTAAAAATATTGCATCAGAATAAATTACACCATGTGTTTGCCAGTATATCATTATTATAATTTACATGCCACGTATGGACACCAGATGTTGTCATGTGTTCGCCAGATGGCCGGGTGCAGGTGTTCGCGTGAGAACCGGATGTCTTTATCTTTCCCAGAGATATTAAATTACATGCCAGATGGTCAACATGTGTTTGCCAGTATATCGTTATCATTATAATTTACATGCCACGTATGGACACCAGATGTTGCCATGTGTTCGCCAGATGGCCGGGTGCAGGTGTTCGCGTGAGAACAGGATGTCTTTATCTTTCCCATCAAATTACATATTATAACAGGATGCAGGTGTTTGCCAGTATATTGTTATCATTATAATTTACATGCCACGTATGGACACCAGATGTTGCCATGTGTTCGCCAGATGGCCGGGTGCAGGTGTTCGCGTGAGAACCGGATGTCTTTATCTTTCCCAGAGATATTAAATTACATATTATAACAGGATGCAGGTGTTCACTAGATGGTTTCCTCATTTTGCCTTCTCATAGGGTTTCCTCATTTTGCCTTCCCATAGGGTTTCCTCATTTTGCCTTCTCATTTAACCTCTACTAATAAACAAAATTTTAAAACACACTGTTCATTAATAACACCTAAAAGTTCAAAAATACCTGAATCCTCTTCAGAGCTGTGGAAATGGCATGAACTGTGTGTCATGCGGAGAAAGTGTGAGGCATCGGGCGTGTGCTTTACTGTTGAGTTGACGGAAAATACAGGTGTGGCATTGGAAGCTGCCAATGTCGAGTCATGAGTCTACCTCAAAGACAAGGAATGTTGAATCTGCCGCTGGGGGGATATTTTCTAATATCCGACTCTAAGGACCATTTGTAGGGACGCCACTGGCTACGTGACTCTCTTACAGAGGGAGTCAACCTTTCAAAATGATTTAACTAAATAATGGAGTGCTTCTCCATAGAATTCGCAGATCCAATTAAATGTCGATCGAGGAGTCACAACTTGAAGAACATAATAAAATAGGACGGCACTGTTTAATTATTTACATGCGTTTATTATATACAGTAATAGTTTTATAAATCCAAACTTAGTTACACATACATTTTAAGTTACAAAAATTATTAACGATCACCGGGTTATAAAACAATCATTACCGTTGCACTGGTAAACATGAATTATATATTAAAAATAAAGTTAATATTTAAATTGCGAGAAGTAGCGTGTTTTTGAGATGCTGAGTTAAAACGGAATGGCCGACACCCTGAGCCCCATCGTCCGTCGTACCCAAAGCGCGGGAGGGCAAATCTCAAGAGCCATCTGCCCAGATGGTACTAAAGTTACATGAATTCTTAATAAATGGACAAATAAAAGGTTCTGAAATTGTAGAATCGATAATTTGACCACATGTACCCTCTTCTTTGCTGGGTAGATGTCACCATGAGTAGTGTTTTTATAAATAAAAATACAAGTTTGAAATGAGTGGGAAAATTATTGTTACTTTGTTCAGGGAATCTGAACAGGGATCCACCCTCGTATTTTTAGTGACATGCCAGTAAACACTCCAATAATATGTTATGGTTTCAAAGAAACAAAGGGACCAATATGAAACCAAACTTACAGAAAAATTATACACCACTTCTGGTGCGAGTATCCAAAAGAAACCTTGGAACGGCTTTGAAACAAAACTTGAAAAAAAAAACTGTACAGTCAAAAGTTGAAAAACAGGAAAAGCTTGTTAACCCAGATTTGAAACTAAAATATAGTGAACCTCTGCCAATATCAGGAGAAAAAAAAACCTTCGTAGAATAGATGCTATGCCAGGCTATGTACCATAAATTCTACGCGTCTCTTACGTGTCAAATGTCAAATGACTTCCAGAAGCTGATTAGGAAAATAATTATGATAATAATCAATAAAGGTTGCCATTTTTCAATACATTGTCCAATTAATTGTGAAATTATAAAAAACCCAAAGGTCGTATGTAGCTCCTAACGTGATAATAATAATAATAATTTATATGATTTTAATTAGAAATAATTACAAAAATTATATTTTTAATCGATTTCAAAAACTTTAAACTTCCATCCTAAACCCCCAGAAGCAACTTCATTAATGCCAGCAGCAGTATTGTGGACCAAAAAAATATTACAAAAGAACCTATTTTGTTTGCTCAACTTTATTGAAATCTTACATACGACCTTCTGATTATAAGGGGACGATATATTCATTCAGTCGAAATGTATGCCCCATTTCCTAATTTGGTCTATTGCAACGCATTCTTCGACTTCCTTGTGCCTTCTGTCTTGATCTATGGATTGTTTCGGTTTTGTATCGGTTTAAGGGGGTTCGTTTGAGGGCTGAGACGTTTTGCGAACGTGTTTTCTAATCGTCTACCTTTTCTGAGGAATCTAGTCCTGCTTTTTCTGTTTGTGTTCGGAGTTCTTCTTTATTTAGTTTGTATATCCACCCTACTTTTGGATCTGCACTTTCTAGACCATAATACTCGTCGTCGCTCATCTTGTTTTCCTTAGATATTATTATTTTTACTTTTATTTAGAAAGAACAAAATTAACAGGACCTTTTATTTTCCTAAAACTGCTCGGGCGCCATTTGTAATGCGGTCCGGGTAATTCAGAATGCAGGATTCAAAATAAAAGTATAATAATATATTCTCTCTATTAAAATAACAATATAAAATATATTTAAAATAAATTTTTCGTTGAGTGTCGAACACACATACTTTGATTTAAGTATGTGGTCGAACATCTGGGCCTCAATTCTCGACTTCACCGGAAAATTTTCCCATGGATAAATATTCCCATGTTTATATTCCACTGGTATTATAAAATGGTATTCTCGACTAGGTTAGGAACCTTTTTCCTATGGGAATTTCGATTATTCGTATGTCTAACGTATGTCGGGTATTAAGTATGTAAATATTGGAAACTGACCAATCATAATTAATATTATATTTCAATACTTTCAAGTAGTAATGTTGGGATCATTGATTATATCGTCAACTTTTGATTATTGTTTTGTCACTTGCCATCTTGTCAGAGAAAACAATCAACCCCCTTTTTTTAGAAAATAACGTGAAAATATATCATGTGCTGAACCTAGTACAAGGGGCACAATAAAGCCCAAACGAAGAGTAGCTGCTACAAGGTTAACTAAAACCTTGAATACTAGCCGAAATATTGAACGCATGTTACAAAATAAAAACTTTAATAAAGAAAATTATTATGACAAAAAATTCAAGTTATTAGAGAGAAATGTTTTGGCAAAAGAACGAATAACTTGTGCCTTGGAAAAAATAGCAGAAACAGAGGAATTTTAAGGATATTTAAGAGTGTTCAATATTTTAGCTTCAAGTTTTTTAACATCTCATTATGTTATTAACAGTCGCTATTTATTTTGCGTAATAGAGTAAAATTTATTCTGAAATAGCCTATTCATATTAATGAAACAAAATTTATTCTGGGATTGCTTATTCTAGAAAACTTGCGTTGATCATATTTGAGAAATTGTCTATCATTTAAGGATTCAAAGGGATCTCCTGCCTCATTTTTCCACTTAGACCAAAAATCTCTTGGGACATTAATTGCTCTTCTTTCTGCCTCTTCTATATTGTTTAATTGGGAAAGTAAAATAGCTTCATCCATTTTAGGAAAGGTATATTAGTAATAATACTATATAAATATTATTATTTGAAGTAACTAGCAAATGTCACCGGTGACAGATTCCCATTGGAAATTTGATTTCCCATGCCAAATACCAGGTGTATTTGCTCCCATACTTTTCGTGAGAAAATATTCCTAGTGGATGCGTCGAGAATACAAAATATAAATTCCCATAGGAAAATTATCTTTTCCCCATGGGAAAAAAAGTCGAGAATTGAGGCCCTGGGGGTTAATTTTTGAAATCATTCGCTAAAAGTAGTATGCGTCAATTGGCGCATGACATTTATCGCATGCGTCAAGGAAAGTATATTTTTGAGTGCTCTTCGATCACATACTTTCATTGTAATCAAAGTATGTGTCTTCGATAAATATTTTGCGAACAGATCAACCTAAGGAAGAGTCGTAGATTACTGCAGCAAAATTCGATGATCTACCAATAGAAACCTAGTATGAAACTGCTTTACCGAGATGGATAAACGTCATGTCATATTATGTCATTGCAAAACCTAATAAATGTCTATTCGCAAGTGACGTCAATTTCGCATGCGAAAACGAATCGAGTAAGTTAAAAATACAGTTTTGGTAAAAGTATACGTTTTCGCATGCGCTATTTCCTAATATGTCACGTGCGCGTTTGGGACCTTGTGTTCGCCAAAATATCGCCAATTTTGCTATTTCCAATCTCACGAATGGACAACTCCAGGTATAAGGTGGGAAATATGATTTAGGGAAACCACAAAAACCTAAATCACGATATTGTACAATAGTATGAATTTCTAATTATATGATTGGGAAGGGTCTATCTAATGTTTAGGGGGGCTGAGTCCAGCAGATCCTGGAGTTCAGCGGTGATGGGGAGGTCTTGAGAGTCTGAGAGAAGTCTCAGATTTGGTTGTGGCATTTTTCTTTTCGATTTTCGAAGAAGGGGGAGTTGGTTTGGGCGCCATGGGGTTCGTAGTGTATCTTGTGAGTGTGTGTTGGTGCCTTTTAGCGTGTGAGAGACGTATTGTTTCCTGAGGGTTTGGAAACGTGTGAGGATATATTTTCGAAAACTTCTCCGCTTGGGGAGCGAGAGGGGAGATATTGGCAGCGTCTGAGTATACGTCTTTCGAGTGTGGTGAATTTGTGGGACAAGTGTGTGGAAAGGACGCCGTAGGGTACAGCTCTGTATTCGGCAACGGGTCGGATAAAGGAATTTTAAGTGTGAATATGGGTGTTTGTGTTGCAACGCCCCATTCGTCCGCACAAAGCCCCAAGAAGATTAGCTCGTTTTCGCATCTTATCAAGAGAACATTGGACATCAGAGGACCAGTTAAGTGTACGAGAAAATCATACCCCCAAATAGTCAACTTCAGTCTATTGAGCGAGCCTGACTCCCAGAAGATTTACATTTACGAGTTGGGGTTTCTGGGAGGTTCTTTGAGAATTTGGGTGTTTAAAGACAATGAATTGTGTTTTCTGCGGATTTAATGATACCAGTGAGAGTACTAGTTTAACAGATTTTGGGTTCGAGTATTTAGTTGGTTAGAATTTTTGACTACCGAGATAGCTGTATCATCGTCGTCGTATAGGAGCCATTTGGACGTAAGGTGGTTTAGGGGGGATGTCGTAAGTGTAAATGAGGTAGAGGAGAGGGGCCAGGACGGAGCCCTGTGGAACACCCGCGAGTGGGGTGAATGTGTCTGATAGGGAGTTGCCCACTTTGACGGTGATTTTTTTTCTGTGAGGTAGGAGTGAATGTGTTTGGAGATTTGAGGGGGGGAGAGACTTATGTTCATAAACTATCAGTGAAGTTGGGTGGAAGTTTAGACTTAGTGTCTGTTAAGGATAATATTTGAAGATTTTCTGTGTTTAAAAGGTTTTTGATCAAAGGCCTCTTCCGAGCGAGGCCATTGCAGTTTATTGTGCCGATTAGATAATTCATTAAAGGTCAGGGTTTATTGGATATTTAGTAAAAATTGCTTCCATGACCAGTGATGGTGCATGAATGACCGAAGATGGCCGGGATTAGCGATCCCAATAGTTTGGTCAGAATTTCTCGACTATTAGGTAGGAGGTTAATCAATAAAGTCGAGAAGATTTGGATGGATATTTTGAGCTCTGATGTCAGCTCAAGAGGAGGGTGGATGTTGGAAGGGAGACAGGTGCTACCTGTTCGGGTTTTTGTGGGGGCTTTTGTCGTTCTGGGCAGGTTATGGAATAGGCGGGGTGGCATTTTGGCACCTCAGACTTTTTACAGTCAGCTGGCCTGTGGTGCAGCCTGTCGTTTGGACAGGCGGTATTTTTGAGCATTCTGAGGCTGAATACCCAAGGTCGGTGCACTGGGTGCACTATTTGGGGATGGGAGGCAGGGGGTTTTGGTTGGAGGGTTCGCAGGGGTGTCTTCGGCTAAATATGCCGAAACCCTCGCGAACTAGATAGGAGTAGTGTGACTCTGAAGAAGTCAAAACCCTTATGAAAGAGGTAAATTCTTGGGTTTTGTGCGACCTTATTCTCTACAATTAACGCAAAGGATATAATAATTTAAAAACAATTCAAGAATTGAATATAAAGAACTAATATAAAATAAATAAAAAAATACAATACAAGTATTACAAATTAAAAATTTAAAAAAACCGACTTCAAAAACGTGCAGATGCCATCACCACATCTTAACCAAATTTATATGGGACCACCGCTGAGGTACCCCCTTACTAACAAAAAAAGAATCTTATAAATCGGACAAGGTGGTAAAGCATTTTCGTTAAACTTACATAAAAAATTAAGAGTTTGAGGATTTTCTCATGGATCCAATTATTAGATTTTAATCAAATTTATATGGGACCACCCCTAAAGTAGCCCCTTTCTAACAAAAAAAGAATTATTGAAATCGGACACCGTGTTAAAAAATTATCGCTGAACATACATAAGAAATGAAGAGTTTGAGGATTTTCTCATGGACCCAATTATTAGATTTTAAATAAATTTATATGGGACCACCCCTGAAATACCCCCTTTCTAACAAAAAAAGAATTATTGAAATCGGACACCATGTTAAAGAATAATCGCTGAACATACATAAAAAAAAAAAATATCGCGACGAATTGATAACCTCCTCCTTTTTTGAAGTCGGTTAATAAAAGTATTAGAAGTGGTACCTAATTAAATATATAAAAAAAAAACGAATAAAATTGAAACCTTCTTCTACTTCGCTGAATTAATCAGGGGAGTGTGTTTCTCTAACAAAAGTTTAAAGAACAAATGTTTTGGTATTCTCTACTTACTGTGCTGTTATACTTACTGTGCTGTTCGTAATTGAAAAAAGTAAAGTGCTTTTAAAAAAGTTATACATGAATAGCGTTTTGCTGTTCGCACTTCAAGTTTTGACACATAAGGCTAATATTATTGTCGGACGTAGACAAGTCATACATTAAAATATGGACCTAAATATTATGACTTGGATATTACAATAGCAGCAAATGTATGCTGTATATTATGTTTTTGTTACCCTATAATTCTGGGATTGGCCTTAATATATCCTAATAAAGTGTAACGAAGTCAAATTTTCCTCAATCGGTTTATATTAAATTTTAATTTTTAATACAAATAAGTGTGCTCGATCATTTCATTCTTGGATTAGGTGCTATCCGCGTTAGTTTTCTTTTTTCCTTTGTATTTTTTTTTTTCGTGCAAATTGCAAATTAAAGAAATCTTAAATAGCTTCATTACCCAGTCTGAGCGGGCTCGTGATGACGATCAGCTCATTCTGGGATAATAGGCTACCCCGGGTATATTTTTTTTCCTTTTCCATATATTTACTATAAGTAGTTCTTTCGCGATCCTGTCTCCTCGCACTCTCTGTGACCGTTTAGATAATTCTTCCTTACCGAAATAATAAAATACCTACATTTTAGTTTAATTCCCGATACAATAGTTAAATAGTTAATTTTTGCTACGACCGTTCTTAGAATTTTTCCTTACCGAAATGGGAAATTATGTTTTAGTTACCGACTAAATAGCCAAGTTAATAATTTTTTCTGCGACCGAAACATTCATTTTATTTTAATTCAATTTTGACGTCTGATTGAGAATAGTCGGGATTCAATACCGTCCGTTTTGTGTCTTTATTTTTTTTTGTTCAGGGTTATATTGTCTGTTACCGCAACTAGGGTGGGCGTTGAAATATATAATTTCTTTTTTTTATGTTGTAAATAGTTTAAAACAATATATGTGTCAATGTTAACTTGCCGTATTACTGGTTACTAATTCCATACTTTATTCCCCCTTTTATTTCAGCTAGTGATAAATTCTGTACCAGCCCAAGCAACGATTAAAGCCTGTTACTTGTGGCCTACTGTTACCTGTGCCTAAGTGACCTTTGACCCCTGGAATTTTTCATCTCCATCTGTAGCTACCCGAGTACTTTCGACGCCGTTTCGAAAATTTGTGGAGTAAACCATAACCAAAAATCTGGCGCTCGAGAACCGCCTGTAACCAGCGCCATTCGTTAGAAACCGTTTTCTCTGTGGCGAGAAAACCCCTTACAAAAGTTTATAATTATAATGTCAAAATGATATTCAATTCTTAACCTTAGATATTTTGACTAATCAGTATTTACGATTTATAATTATGACAGCTTACAACAAAAATTAAAATCACTTACGAATAGCAATTGTCTAGCATTAGATAATATTATAATCGCATGTTTGTCGTTTTGGTGATTGAGCTTTGTTGAGAAGTCCGCTTTACGCTTTCATTGCTGAGTTTTCGGCTGAAAATTCCACACCTGTAATTTTGAACCATTCAAAATACGTGTTTTTGACAGATCACCATGGTAACGGAGGTATTTTAGTGGAAATTTTTTTCTCGTGGGGTACCCAACAGCGAATTATACTGGAAATTTTTTGACGTTTACAATAACAGACCATTTTTGACAGACTGGTTTTTATTTGTTCACATAATAGGTTTAGTTTTGATACATTTTAGTTACAATGCTAAAATGTTTTCTATATTCTTCGGCCACTTCTTTTCTTCTTAATGGCGAAAATGCAGCACTTTGAATGCTTTGAATTATGTGTCTATGTCTAATAAAATATATATAATATTTAGACACTAATTTATTCACCTTTTTCCCATTCAGCACTTTGAATTTTGCGTAGTTTAGGTGCATATATTCGTGGACAATTCGGAACAAATTTTCGTTTTTCAAGTTGGAGCCACAATCCTCTATTAATCCGAGTAAGTAAGTCATGGTGCAATGATTGATCATTACATCAGACAATTTCACGCATATTTTGCATAGCGTATGATTTTCAAATCGATTCATTTTTAAACAAATAGGTAATTTTGTTGGTTTTACTTGCTGTGCAATATTCTTTATCGCAACAAAACGCGAGTTATTTAATGTTTTGAACTGTCAAAATACAATGATCACAGCCTCCTACGATTGATGCTTGCTGACGCTGGTTATGAATTTCATACCATTTTAAAGAGCTCATAACGCATGTTAATAAAAACGCAGAAAAACAATTTTCTACCACTTGTAGTTATTCAAAACTTACGTAAAATTAAAGAATATACTATTTTCTTTTTTCAAATGGTATTCCCATGCAACTACAATGAGTAGAAATAAGCAATTTGAAGGCCTAAATAATTGCAGCGAAACATTTTTTTACGTCGGGCCGCTTGACAACTTCAAAACTGAAATTATATTCGAGGTTAGGGTCTCACTTAGTTACCATGACAACTCAGCAATCAAGGCGACAACACCTTTTATGTTTCACTGGTGACTTGGAGAAAATAATTTGCATTGTTGAGAAACGAAAAATAAATTTTAAAAATATTTAATTTTCAACCATAATTCGGCGTGGAATTTTCTTACCGAATACCACGCGAAGTCAAATTAATATCAGGAAATTTTTTGACCTCTAGTGGTATTACTAGTGAAAATTTGAGAATAACCCCCTCCAACTTGTTCTAGATTAATAAACTTTCAACATGTTTTTAAAGTTTTCGGAATTGCAGATCTTTTAATAATCTCCAAAATGATATGTGCCATAAATATTTTCTACAAACGGGCATTTTTATTTTTACCTATTATTTTTACTACAACTCTTCTTTCTGAATTTAGACTCTTATTGATGTCTTCTTTATAAATTGAATAACCTATTCTATAGCTTCTGAAGCAATGTCAGTGGAACAACTTTAATTTTCTGATCGAATATCTAAAAATCATAATTATAAATCTCTTCTAGAATCTGTCTTTCAGTACATTTAGTAGGAAGAAAATTTACCCTAAAAACATTTATAAAAATAAAATATAGAACCCAAACTTTGAACCCGAAACATCGAGCTGAACTTGAAAATATTAATTTGCAAACAACTGTAAGCATTGACCTTTTATGTGATTAGATTATTAACAAATGTATTAATGAACTATTATACTTTTGCTAACAAACATAAAAAGTTTTAACCAAAATATCTACTTAATTAAATTAAATTCTGAGGAATTTAGTGACTAATGAAAAATGTTGCACTTATTTTTTCACATTTTGTTGTATACTTTTTAGACCTTGAACATTATTTATATTTATATCTGCCTTCATTTTGTAATAAAGAAAAGTTTAAATTCCAACAATTTAATAAATTGCAATAAACAAGACAAAATTAAGACTTCTCTATTTAATTTCCTCAATTGAACATTGATTACTCCCTCTGCTTTAGATTTATAGGGACGTTTTAATAATAATTAAAAATAAAAACAAAAAAAAACACTACAAACTATATATTTATAAAAATAATAGAAAAACTAATACAAAACGAAAATCGCCTGTTCCAATAAACGTTAGCCGTGCGCACAACCTAATCCTAATCTAAAGCGCGGATTTCAAACTTGACCGAATCTGGCGCGCGCGCAAAATCGCGACAGCCTAAGTTTTGCAAACGCTTTTGCGCGGAAGCCGGATATTTTCCTTTAGGAAATTTTGCGACTTTTCCAACGGAATTTAGTTTGACTATAAAAGCGATGAGTTTATGAAAACAACAATTATATGGTACTTTTCGACCCCATCAGCCACCCTTAACGCAAGGGATGGAGGTCGGCCGGGTATAGAAATTTTTATTTAATTACTATCTATCGATTAAGTAGAAAATTTAGCAAAAAAGCGATGGATGGAGGGTGGCAAATATTTTCAATTGTTAATAATTTTTGATAACGTAAAACGCAAATGATATTGGTGCGGCTGCCGACGGATTACTATTGCACAGAATATTACCTGACGTTTTCATGAAAATTTAGTCTTACTAGTGATCGACCCAAAATTTTGCAGTGGGCTCCTAAACTATTAGATATAATTCAAAAAAATTTAGGCACAAAATTGTACTTACCAAATTTCACCATTTAACAAATCTTTTCGAATTTGGTCATACACCTACCTAATTTGCATTTTATATAAATAAAATTAAACAATTTATCAATTAAAACATTTGAGACTTATTTAGAAATAAATACAACAATATATTCTGTGCTTTATTTGGCAATAAACAATTTTATTTTTTATTTTGACAAAATTATGTAAAATTCCCATAAAAAGCCATGTATTTTGAACAGCTTCTTTATCCGGAAATTATCTTCTTAAAAGACATACAATTATTGATCTTGAGACAAGGTGGAATTGTCATGTGTTAATTTTCCTACACAAATTGGTATACTTATAGCAAAATTAATTGTGAACAATTATGAGAATAACTTGTTTTTAACTTTCCGAGAACTACTATATGATCTCAGTCTACATTCTATCTTTTATTAGCAGAGATCAATGTTTAAAAATCATTGACATTGCATAATATGTATACATTGTGTAACTTATTAATACGTTAGATGTGTTAAGATATATTTCATTGTGGTGTTTATAGCATTAAGTCTAAAAACATTTACGAACGTATAGTGTTAACCTGCCGAAGACGCTAGCCGCGAGACTATTGTGCATTCTCGATCTCGCGGCTTTTAAGCAATGATGTCCGGCCACGTCTTGGATGCGTGACCACTGGACCGACTGACGATTAACCATCGATGACAGGGAATTAATGATAATGAATGAAAGAATGAATGAATGATTGTATGATGAATGGGAAGGAGTCGGACATCCAAATGAGGGCACAATATAGGCCGTCTGGGCCATGTTTGAGGGGAGCTAGTGGCTGGACCAAGCCTGATTGGACGGTCAGCCAGAATCCCTCAGGGGGAGCAAAGGGATGCCTAGAAGGGTAAACAAATGTTAACCTATTCTTACTTATGTTTTTGTAATTATTTTTGTCATAATGTCTTGCTTTTTAATAAATAAACAATAAATAAAAATAAATTAATAATAATACACAATTACTTAAGAAACGCAATGTATACTCACGTAATGTCGTAAGGTCATCTATTTTCTAGTTTTACAAGATAGTAATAAAATAACAAAATGTTTTCGAATATTTTATTGAAACACAAAAACGACATATTTTTTTCTATTGGATTCCAACAAATCAAGTACTTAATCAGGATTCATAATGAATAATTATTCTTTAAAGCATTAACTAGATATATACACAGTATATAAAAATATTTTATGGAATACATAATAAGTATAGGTAGAATGTTTGTTACTCTAAAGAGTTTTGATTGTTTTTTTTTGGATATATTAGTCACAATAATAATAGTACTAATCCTCAACATACATTTCTAATAATATTGGTAAAATAATAAAATCATTCTAAATATAAACAAAATATACAATTCTCATTCTCGCTTTTAGAACATTACTTTCTTTTCACTTCACTAATCAATCACACTACACATTTTTCTTCATATACAGGGTGTTAGGATATTCGACATACAACGCTCTACCCCAGAGAGCTCTCATTAATTGATGAATTTTGATAAAGGAATATGTACGCTTAAAGGACTTAGTTACCGAGATACAGGGTGGTAAATGTTTAAAATCAAAATTAAAAATTTGTCATATATCCAATATGCTCTTTAAGAAAGTAATATTTCACATAAACTAACTTTTGAAAATTTAAACAGTGGCGCGCAACATATTTACACCACTGGGCAATTTTTTTTTATTTCTCTGTTCATATTTACTTAGGAGCTAAAATGAACGATGTTGTAGACATTTTCTTCTAAACAAAAGTCTGCATGTACTTAGATAATTTGTATTCAGTATTTCTAAATTCTAATCTACTAGGCACTTGTCAAATTTTAAATAGTTTGTTTATTTGACAGAAGAAATTTGAAAAAGATTTAAAGGCGTTTTTGATTTATGGCAAATTTTTAAGTTTGATTTTAAACTTTTTTAATAGCCTGTATCTCAGCCCTTTAAGGGTTCATATTTATCAAAATTCATCAATTAACAAGAGCTCTTTGAGGTAGGACGTTGTCAGTCGAATATACTAACACCCTGTATAATAATCATTAAGCGAGAAAGAATAAATAAATATATCAGGATATCAACTACAAATTATTTAAAGTAAGTACACTAATTTACTATTGGTAACCAAATCATTACTTGAAATAGATTTTAAACAATTTGTCTTTGTTATTTAACATTTGGTGAATGTGGGTGAAGTTTTGACTATCACAATAATTAACAATTAAAATTAACGTTCCAAACATTGAAAATGTATATGTGCATAATTATTAGTCCGTTACTCTCAATATAGTAGTTACTAAATAATAACCCACACATATAGATTTCAAATTAACATGTTTTAAAGCGTGACTCCCAAGTCCGTCGCGCAATCCCTAATCCACGGCAAGAAGCTTGAAACTCTGGTGTAAACACCGGGTTTGTTTCTTTTTGCACAGCCATCACCCCAAGATACTATACCGGTAAGTTCCATTTTACCACCTTTTTCGCAGACTAGTGGCCCACCGGAATCCCCGCTACAAGCGTCGATGCCACCTCTCAAATATCCTGCGCATAACATTGAATCTAAAATTTGTTGGGATCTACCTCCATAGACTGTTTTCAATCTGAAAGTAAAATAATATAGTGATGGAAACACAGCACAAATGTGGGTACGTATATTCAACTCCTTTAACTTTTTTAACATAGAAGTACCTTCTTTAAGAGCTTAATATCCTCTTTTGTACCTAAAATCGACACCCCCATCAAAGAAGATTGTAACTCACAAAAAGTCCGTTTTAAATTCAGCCACAGCCGTATTTAGCAAAATAGGGCGAATTCATCCTCAGATAAACAAATGAATAATAGATGCCTAACGGTCTGGATTTGTTTGAATCCAGTATGAACCGTTTTATCTATTACTTTCTCTTTCTCCATGGTCTTCGATGTGATTCGTTTATTTTAAATAGCAGCGCTAAAATTTTCTCACAACTGTCAACAAGCAGTTGGGAATTGTCAATTTGGATTTTAAAATTTCTGTTTTTATGTTCCCAGAACGCCTTATTTTAAAGTTTTTCAGTTTCTAGTGTGTTTTTTAAACGATATTTATTAGTTTTGAGGGGAAAAATGACTAACAAGTGTATTATTTTTCTAAAAGATACATTTTGGGTGGTTCTACCTCCTTTCATTGGTAAGTAAATAAAACACATATGCGGCACCAGGCACCACTGTGTAATTTTTTTAATTTAAGTATTGGTATATTAATCTTTCAATACTAATGTAGATACTACGTTATGTACCTAATTAAAAAAGAATATATCTCACCATCAATACACAATACCCAAAGCCACTCAAAAAAATCGCAATTTTGAGTTAAGACACAAAATTCAAATGCAACTTCATCAGACGTATTCTATTCCAAATTTAAGGCGCATTAATATTACTTTGCTTCTTCATGTAAACATAAACAGTTTTAACAGCAATTTTCTTGAAATGCTACTTTCCTATAGGAACTGATGAAGTTGATAAAATCAATAAAAATTCCAGAATATGTTCGGAACATTTTAAAATAGATGATTTTGTAATGAATGCCTCCGGGAAGATGATTTTAAAGTGATTTTATTCAATGCTTAACCTGGCCCATCTTCAGAAAACAAGTAAGTTTTATAATAATATTAAATAATACCTACCTATTACAAATTATTCTTACATTTTAAACTTAGTTATTAAATAAAATATTTGATAAAGTAAATATTAATGCACACTGAAAATTTAAAAAAATGTACTATTTTAAAGTCGCTTGCATCTTCTGAGGCACTGAGGATAACGAAAGCCAAAAATCCTTTAAAAAACTAATTTTTTCAAAAATAAATTTGTTTTTATTCGAATGTGACATAAAACGTCGTTTTTTAGACAGAAAACATAATCGAAAAGGTGAAGTTTTAAATATATTACAATAAATGAACTATATTAAATTCTTTAATTCCTGTGATTATACTTGTTTGACAAAAATTGTATATATTAACATTTTTAATGTTTGGATCTTCATAGGCTAGAAATGCACGGTAAAACTACTCCATTTTTCTTACTCATCAAGTCAATAAATTGTTTTGATGATTCTAATAATAAATGTGATATTGATACGAAACATAATTGTTAGAGGGGTTTTCGAAAACTTTAAATTCTCCGTAAAAGCTTAAGTTTTTGCCCTCATGGTATTTCTAAATTCATTTTCGTTAATCTGGTATACATCATATAACATCCTTTTAGTATTTTAACAAATCACTGACTGAGAGTGATGGACTTTTTCAAGACATTCAACAGGGATTTTGTGAAAATGAATGAATATTATGCTTGTTTATCGCACTTGTTCTGAATAAACATAAATCAACAGTATATAGGTAGGTATACCAACTGTAGGGTGACTAGTTTAGCCCAATACAACATTGATGATGAACTTTGGTGAGGTGAAGACTTTTTTTTAAGTTTCCAAAGATACCATTCACAGAGAAATCACGTCGAGGACCGGTGGACCTTTTTTTTAGATTAATACAACAGAGAAGTCATATGTATTACGTTTTTGTCTTATTTGTTACGTTTCATTAAAAAGAGTTGTACAATTGCTACGTTTAAAAAGTACCTCCTGGAGCGGAGTACAGCCAGATTTTTTAGTCACGTGATCATCGAAATTATGTGAAATAAAAGACCGGCTATGGATTTGGTTTTTTCCGGTTTTCATTAAAATAATAAACTTAAACCTTTCTTTTAAATCAAATTTGATCTCTCGTATAATGGTTTTTGTTGCAAAGTAAAGTGAATTTTTAGCTGTGATATTTTCGCCTTTTGCTTTCACTAGAAAATAAACCATGTTCTAATTTCTGTCTGACGTTTTTTATAAATATTTCTCTTAAATTTAATTCGTAGTGAATAGATCTTACTCGACGTACCAGCTCTGCAATAAAAGACCACGGAGCAGATCTTATCGAGAAGCCACTGATGTAATAGGGTTCATGACTGGGCACGCCCCAGTAAAGGGACACTTGAACAAAATTGGCATGTACAATGGGAAACTCATGTCCGACTATGTCACAAGAAACCAGAAACGGCCAAACACATATTGTGCGAATGCGAAGCTCTAGATCGCAAAAGACAGGCTCTTTTTGGAGAACCCCTGGTTGATCCAACAACGTATAGAACCCACTCACCCAAGGATCTGTACAAACTTGTACAAGGTACAAAGGTGACAGAGTGGGTGCTATGCAGGGGGGGATATCGCGCATGGTATCATGGCGGCGCTGACGTCATGCGTAGAGTTAGTAGAGTTAACGCGAAATAAATATCATATGACAGACGCATGTTGCAGTAGTTTGTGAGTCGTTTATAGTGATTTATAAGATATTAAACAGATATTTGTATTATATTATGTTGTAAACTTTGTTCTCTGTAAGTGGTTTTATTGAAAAACATTGAAAACTTGCGGTATGGATGTAACAGTAACAATTAAAGCAAAAGATTTAAGAAAGATATTATGGTTTTACGCTTCGAGGTTACTTTTTAAACGCAGCAAATATAGTGAAATGTTGCATATATAACCTAACCTAACCTGCTGTAGTATTAATAAACTTTAGTGTAATTATACTTAGACTTATTGTATCCTGATAATTGTATTATATTGTCAAAATGCCAGGAGGAAGAGTGCTATTTTAACATTTAATATGCCCTAACCTAATAGTTTGCGCCGAAAAATGGTTTTTATCCCTATTTTTATTATTTTTGTATTTCACAATCTACACACGAACTTAAATATCGCTACCTATCAAAGAGTTAAGTTAGAACACATAGAAAGCTATTACATTACATAGTGTTATTTTCTTATAATTTCATTAAAAAATAGCGTAGTTTACTTTTTGTAAAATAAAATTTTAGATTTGAGTTTAAATCCGTCCGTGACAAAATAATCCTTCGGATTCCGATGAAGAAAACTACTTGATGCGCCCATGTAGACCACAGCTGTCAAAAGTTTGTAGATACTGGCTTCAAACAAACAAAGCCTGTGTTAAACGGCGCCCGTTAGGTATCTATTTTTCATTTGTTTATCGGAGAATTCATCAGTATAAAAACGTATCTCAATTCGCAATGGCCTTGCTGATACTCGTTTGAAAAAAGTTGTAACACATGTCAAATACCTCTTTATCTACGTCAAATTTTGTAGTTTCGAATAATATGTAGCATATTAAAAGATTCTAAAATGAGTTACAGCCTTCTTGTTTGCTATTTTGTTTAATGTAGCAAAAAATATACTTATTTTACTATGGTTATATCTTACTAACTTCCTTATTCTGTGAAGTGTTATGTTAATTGTCAAGGTTGCATCTTAGTCAAACTTATTAATGATTTATAAAATTTAAAGTCATTATTTAATTTGTTAACTATTGGAGTATTATACAGTTTCTCCACACATAAAAACTATTTTTAGTATTCTGACGCTCCTGAAAATCACCTTAATTGAGTTACAACCTTCTCCGACGGGGCTATAAAAATATGGCATTTAAATTGTTGCTTTTAGTCTGATAAAATGGTGTTCAAAAGTGCCTGTTTCGTAACATGAGTACGGTAGAAGGTTTCTCAACGGAATTATATGTTTTTTTGGGGTGCTGAATACGAATCTGAAGTTTTCTGCCTCGTAGCAGTGCTGCTTCAGGTTGAAAAACGCAAAAATTCTCGAAATTTTCGAAGTTTTTCTGGTTTTCCGCTCATATACTGGAAACGATGTATCGTACGGAAAATGACACTTTATCCAAAGTTGAAAAGCATACAATTCTGCGTCGAAAAACCTTCCTAACTTTCAAATTAGACTGATTTATAAGGTCACCATCATTAGTCTAAAAAAGACAATGTTTAGCAATTTTTGTGAAAACTGCAAGAAACTCATTTTTAGACGTCTGGGATGTCAAAAGCCACTCTACGTGAAAAACTTGTAAAACAAAAGTTGTAAAGCATCAAATTTTGCGTTCAGTGAGCATCGAATTTTTAAATTTGGATCAGTATATACGCATAAAGTAATGCCAAAAACAAAAGTCGCTAAATCACCATACTAATTACAAAGTGTGAAGAAGCAGGAATTGCCTGTAGACAAGCAAACGAGGATGCAGATTCACTGATTGTTCGAAAGGCCGAATCCTTGGCCCCAACTCATTAAACTGTTACGATTGTGAGGGAAGATGTAGATCTGCTGGTGATAATGATAGGTCTCAACATTTTTCCAAAACTTTATCTGCTGAAGCCAGGGAAAGGGAAAGCCACTCAGTTGCTGTACCAACCACAGTCTGCAGTGATACAAAATCTTGCCAAGCACATGATGTTTCTGCACGTGATGAGTGGATGCGACTCGAAATCATAATTATATGACCAAGACAAGACTAAATTTTTGAAGACTCTCTCTAAATATCCAGACCTTAAAGAGACCGTTGGGAAATCCTTGGATCAGTCAGCCGAGTCAACGGCAATTGATGCTGCTGCTGGAGAAAAATTTTTGGTGGCTAACCATCTAACAATTTCCTTGAATGCGACGCTATGCAAGCAGTACGTGACATATGCCTTCAAGTTTTCCAGCAACATTGCATCAATCCTTCCCATCGATGCTGCAGCCTACCAGCATAGCTTGCGTGTAGCAGTGGCTCGGCAACAGTTTGGATCTGAAACTGTGGTGTTGAAAGTTAACCAAAAATAGTCTGATCCCACTTACCACCCTAAAACCCCCGGTTTCTGATAAACTAATGCAGTAAATATCATGCAAATAGCGCACTGACTGTGGTGGGCGATGTGGATGCAGGCGTGCAGGTCTGTTCTGCACCCAAGTCTGCATCAACTGTGCCGATTCCTGCACCAACGTACACCAAAGAACCGACCTCAATGAGCAAGAAGACAACCCTCAATTTGCTGCACCACTGTCAGAGGCAGGTGAGACTTCAGAAGGTAATTTATTCGTTATTTTACAACATACAAACTCAATGACATTACCTTCAGTTGAAGAACCGCCAGCCCAGCCTGCCAGTCCTAGTGCTAAATAGCCTGAGCATGGACCATTATCGTCCATTGAAAACCCTACGCCCGGACCTTCCACAGTCCCAGCCAAACGAAGGAGAGTCATATAAAATGGACATTGTTATCAGGTATTTTTTTACATAGCATCTTCACACTATACTTCAACTTACTTGCTCTTTTTTCCAGCTGACTATATAGTCTTTCGACGATTTTATCTCAAATATATAATGAGAAGTTACTTCTTTTACCTTGTAACTCTAAGGGCCAGTCTTTTCACCTCTGAGTAAAGTTGAAAGTAACTACTTGCTGAATAAACTATAGGGCTATTGTTTTTTAATCTGTCTAATAAACTTACATGTAACTTTACTCAGAGGTGAAAAGATCGACCCTTAATATAATAAATGAGTAAATATTTTTTTTGTAAATGGGCACTTATTACTTCTTATTACATCAACATAATACTTATAAATCCTTAAGTCAGACTTGCAATAAAAGGAGGGGGAAGTAATTTAGGGTTGGGAAGGGAGTTTGAGAGAGAGGGGGAGTTGATACTTCAATTTAGGGTTGGGAGGGAGTTTTTAAAAGGTATGAGGGTCCATATTGACAGCGCAGAGTTGTTATTATTGAACCCCTGCATATTAGTCAAATAAGCGTTTAGAGGGAAAATGGAGAAATGATCAGTACATGCGTATATACTGATACAAATTTAAAACTTCGGTGCTTACTGAACGCAAAATTTGATGCTTTACAACTTTTGTTCTAAGAGTTTTTTACGTAGAATGGCTGTTTTCACATCACAGATCTCTAAAACTGAGTTTCTTTTGCAGTTTTCACAAAAGTTGCTAAACGTTTTTTGGTTTTTTTAAACTGACGATAACGACCTTACAAATTGGTCCAATTTGAAAGTTAGGGAATTTTTTCGGCGCAAAATTTTATGCTCTTTAACATTGAATAAAACGACATTTTCCTTACGGAGCAATCGTTTCCTTGATATGAGCGGAAAACCAGAAAAACTCCAAAAATTTCGAGAATTTTTGCGTTTTTCGACCTGAACCGGCACTGCTACGAGGCAGCAAACTTTAGATTCGTGTCAGTACCTCAGAAAACATAATTCCGTTGAGAAACTTTCTACCGCTTTCATGTTACCGAAAAACTACCATTTGATCTGGCTATTTAGGACTGGAATCAGTAACGTATCCGGACATAATCCTTCAGGAATCAAGCATCATTATCACATTTCAAAATTTAGGTATATCAGGTTCAAATTTCTTTACTATTTGACTATGTTGTTATTTATAACCAAGGTATGAAGTTCATGCCAATCTGTATTATTACAAAAAATTGATTATGCAAATATGAGTATGAAAGCAATAATATTATTTAGAATACCTACCTATGTTAGAATTGTAGTAAAATGGTTACGAAAACTTCGAAATAAAGTAGACGCCCGCGGGAACGGAAAATACTATGAAGATTAATAAGTTGGAAAAAAGAGATAGGTCGGAAAAGACGCACAAACAAGGATAAATGCGAACTATTTGATGAACTCATATTTAGTATAGCAGTAAATTTAAAAATACTGTCGGTCACCTGTAAAAAAAATAATGAAGATAAAGTAGTGGAAAGTTGTGTGTATGATTTCAAAAGAGTAAGAGGAAATAGAGAAAAAAACGGAAGGAGGCAGTCAAGAGTGATATAGAAGAAAAACATATAATTGAAAAATAACACAAAACTACACACATAAATAGAGACAGTATTGTCCGGGAAGTAGTGCCACTTTATATCAAGTCATTTTATGCACGATAATAGTTGGCATGGTTAGTTTTCATACCACTAAATACTTAACTAAACGACAGACTATGTTACTGTGGAGGGTGTTGTCTTGGGTAGCTGCGGAATTTGAAAAGAAAAGTTTTCCGATAAGGTATTTTTTAAACACTGAAAATCGTTCTGGTCAATATTGACGCACTATATTTTATTAAAAAACTCGTCAGTGAAGTAATTGTACGCCACAAGACTGGTGGAAATTCCGTCAATTGGGCCTCCGAAGTATAGCACAGTGTTCAAGTGCATTCAGCACGCGGCGTCTATTGAGATCCAGATGACGGACTTTCCACTACTCTAATGCTAACTGACGATTAAATCCATGTTATACAAACTATAAACTATCACCATGCGATTTTTTGTAGTATAAATAGCAAAACAAATATAGACACTCGATATAAAATATAATAATTTAACAACTTGACGAAGACTCATTATGCTTTCTTTCAGCATGCAATTTGTTTCTCAAACGGGTAGTACTACACAATACTGCGAAAATTATTATTGTTAGTTGTTAGTTTGTGAGTTGCCTCTCAGTCTTCAATTAAATACCTTTTTTTGTGCTTTGAAGTACAAATGCAAAGTTGAGGTTTTCCACGAACTGATAATAAGTGACAGCTTTGCCGCTCGCCGAGTGGAAAACTTGACAGCATTGTTGCTCGCCTAATTTAAAATATATATTTATAATAATATTTTTTTAAATAAATTATTTTCAAGTTATTTGTACGTAGTTTGATGTTTTTTGTTTCATTATCCAAGTTAACATTGACTCCGTTTTTTATGATTAACTTAGATATAGGCAACATATTATACACTACTTACGACAAATTTTTAGTTTTTATATTTATTTCTTAAAATAGTGTGATCGTAGAAAAAACCTTGTGTGTGCATTTTAAACGAAAAGTTCGTTGTAGCTTTCGACAGATTTCCGCGCTCCGCTACGCTTGGCGCGGCCAACTTTCTCTCTCCAGCAGCAAAGTAATGTAAAACCGTGCTTGATATTCAACAAGAGAATATATTAGTGCCCCATGGCACCTTATTACAATTTGTGCTATAGATACGCAAACAAGTTTTTAAAAAAAGGATTTGAAAAAGGGATACTTTGAAAAGGATGAAATTGTTGCCATTTTGAAGCAATTAAAAAATACAAAAAGCACAGGTGCAGACAATATATCAATAAAAATCATAAAATCGATCATTGATTTTATCTCAGAACCTTTAGCTCACTTAATTAATTTTTCGATCACTAGGGGTAAATTTCCATCCATTTTAAAAATATCCACTGTTAACCCTGTTCATAAAAAAGGCAATCCACACGAAATAATTAATTTCCGGCCTATATCGCTGTTAAGCACCTTCTCAAAATTTTTTGAAAAATTAGTGTCCGCATTTTCAGCTAAATTCAAAATTATATCACAGTGTCAACATGGCTTTCTTAAGGGGAAATCTACAGAGTCGGCTACATGCAATTTATTAGGGTATATTTATGAATCATTAGATCATGAAAAACTAGTTGCAGGAATATTTTTTGACTCTCTAGATTTCAGATTCATTGAAAGCAAATTATATAATCTCGGTTTTAGGGGAATATTTTTGAATTGGTTCATTGATTTTTTATCGGATAGGACAATGTTTGTTAAAATTCAAAATTCAACGTCCGATTATCATGAAGTTAACCTACGAGTCCCCCAGGGGTCTGTGCTAGGACCACTGATATTTCTGCTGTTTATCAATGATTTGCCACAGTATTTTAACTCAACTCTATGTAGCTTACGCCTATTTGAAGATGACACCTCAATAGCTGTTGCAGCACGAACCCATAATGAACTGAAATTGCTTGTTGAAGAACTCATAGACTGCTTTGTTAAGGGGTGCAAATCAAATGGTCTAATAGTCAATAGGGACAAAACAAATCTAGTATTTTTTAGCCTAAATTTTAATTCTACCATCTACCAGCCACAATTAAACGTGGACGGAAGTTTGATAACTTCTTCAGCTTTTACAACAAAATTCCTGGGTATCTATGTGGACCAGCGTCTGAACTGGTCGGAACATGTAACCGCTCTCTGTAAACAGCTTAGTAAGGCCTACTATTCGATTTCTCGAATAAAAGGTAGTGTACCTTCTAGTGCGTTATTAAACGTATACTACATTCTAGTATACAGTCATCTTAGCTACAATGTTACTCTCTGGGGTAATGCTTCAAAGATCGGGTTTATATAAATCAAAAGAAAATATTTCGTAAAATATTTAACATACCATACCGTGAGTCCTGCAGAGACATCTTTATTGATAACAGAATTTTGACATTTCCAGTATATACATTTTAAAATGCTTATTGTTTATTAAAACTAACTTAAATAC
This sequence comes from Psylliodes chrysocephalus, assembly GCA_927349885.1. Classification (NCBI taxonomy): domain Eukaryota; kingdom Metazoa; phylum Arthropoda; class Insecta; order Coleoptera; family Chrysomelidae; genus Psylliodes; species Psylliodes chrysocephalus. The sequence goes on along the minus strand of OV651814.1, from coordinate 79,810,734 downwards.
ATGTTGTAAACTATCCTTTTTTTATAATTATTAAACCAGAAATTCGAATCTCTTGGCGATTCCTAAACATGCAACATCCAAGTTTAAAAATTATCCTAAATATATGTGCCTAAAACTCTACAACCACCTTCCTAATCATTTTAAAAACATGAGTTTAAACAAATTTAAAAGATCTGTCAAGCAGTTACGGTTAGAAAACGATTATTACAGTGTGCGGAAATATTTTTCTGACACTCCCGTCTATGACTAAAAAAGGTGTTCCTTGTTTCTGTCATTTTTAATATTTGTTAATATTTTCTTTTGTCTTTTTTTGGTCTTATATTGTGTCTTATATTGTGTTTAATGATTGTAGTATTTTAACTCTGACTTGTCCTATACATTTTTTATGTCTTAAAGGATGAATAGATATTTTTATTATAATACAGAATGTTACGCTTTTGCCTGGCACAAGTGTATTTTTCCTAAATAAAAGACCCTGTATTTTATTTCAGTTTTATAATAGTCTGACAATACTGATTACAACCCTATAATATTTTTCACAAATATTTTTATATATATATATATTTTTTTTAATCAAATTTTCACAATTTTCATTTTGGTAGGTTAACAATGATTTCAAACTTGTTTAAATTACAGACTAAAATACGATACCAAGCTAGCGAAACGATCGTAATAGAACTCATTATCGTGTTTAGTGTTTCATAAATATGAATCATTTTAAGTTTAATTTACTAATTTTTTTAAATGCAACAATAATATTTATTGAATTTACCAATCATGTTAGCCTATTATTTATGTACCTACAGTGTGTTCCATCAGTACGAAACTGATCGATATCTATTTTATTATTGGAGATATGGAGATAAATTCTGAATAGAATAGTTGTACCACAATACTTTAAAATTATTGTTAAGTATACAGAGTAATGCATAAATAGAGGAATGAACAAAACAAATACTTTTTTAAAGTAAACACCCTGTAGATAAACATAACATATTTTGTTTGTTTTCACATCGTCAAATAAATTTAATAAACTTAACGTTTCATTCATTTGCTATGATGTATACTGGGCGTGTCAAAACACGAGATTACGCGGAATATTATACATTTTTCTAATCTGTATATTTTATCACCAATTAATGAATTATTATCTTCATTTTTTATTTTTTTGTTATTCCCTAGACCCAATAACATACAGGGTATTCAATTTAAAAAAAAATCGTAACATTTTGACACTATATCATAGCAAATGAATGAAAATGCAAAACATTTTTAGGAACGTTAAGATTAATAAAATCGTTATGCGTAACTTTCTACAGTACCTATTTATGGACTACCCTATATATTTTTTTTTTGGCATAGGCAGATGGCCATTCAGCCAGACACGACTACCCTATATATTTAAGAATAATTTTAAAACATGGTTGTAAGCAGAGTAGATACAACTTTTGTATCTCCAATGAAAAACAAAGCTATCGATCAATTACGCACTGATGGAACACACTCTCTTGATAAAATTCACATTTTTTTATGTTTAGTTTTACACCATATTTGTCTAGAATTTTAATAATAATATTTATATATTGTAGATGCTGAAAATTAGTATGTCATCAATGTAAGATATATACAAAAATACTGATAGGGATCCAACACTTCCCTAAGCGCACGTACTAAAAGTGATGAAGAGCTTCTCAAACCAAATGGCGCAGTTCGGAATTCCCATATCTGACCATCAACTTGAAAACCTGTATACTTTCTAGAGTCCTTATCAAGATTTATTAACCAAAATGAATTTTTAAGGTCTAATTTTGTAAATATGTTACTCTTTCCAATTTTTGTTAAATTTGTATCAACTTGTGGTGATTCATATTGAGGTTTTGTAATTTCGTTGATTCTTCTTGCATCTAAGCAAAGTCTTAATGATGAATCTGATTTTTTTACTATTACTAAAGGACTTATGTATTGTGTTGTAGACTTTTGTATAATGTCATCTTTTTCCATTTTTAGTAATTCTTCTTTTACTTGTTCTTTATATGCTTGAGGTACTGGATAGCTTTTGTATACAAAATTCTTTTCAGTATAAACCTCAATCTTATGTTCATAGTGATTGGCTGTTCTAGATACTTTATTGATCAAATCTTTATGTTTACTGACTTCTCGTTTATATCTTCCTGGACATTTGATTAACTCAAATCATTTTCTCAATCTTTCTTCTAACTGATCTTCTTTTATCAATTTAGAATGCTGTGTTTCCTCAATTAAATTCTGAAAATGCAAACCTTCTTCTAGATTTTCACTAAATTTCATAATGTTCATACTACATGTTTTATTGATCTGAATAATTTGTTGTTTCAAATCTAAAATTCCTTGATTCTGATACCCCCAAAATGATGTCCATAGTTATACCTTTCATAACTAATAAATTCACTTGTACATAATTCTAGTTTAATTGTATTCCTCCACAATATAACTGTCCAATTTCATCCACTTGTTATTTGCAGATATTACTTGTACTTTTTTTATTTTCATAAGCCCTTCTTTAAAAATTTCTCGATGAATATTAATTTTCTCTTTTTGTTAAACTTAAATTTGTGATCCTGTATCAATTAATCCCCATAAACTTATATTACAAAATTTTATTTTTAAATAATGTAACCAATATTTGGTATTTTCTCCATCTATTTTAATATTTTTTACCTCCGGAGTTTTTAAAACTGTCTGATCTTTCTTTCTTGCGCTTTTTCGGTGTCCCACAGTCTTTATTTTGTTATGCTTCTTAAATCTCATGTTTTTTTTTGAATAATTTTCTTGTGGGATCTTTATCCTGGTTAATTTTCGTTTCAAAATATTTATTTAATTCTTTTTTATTATTTTTAAATGCATAAAGGCCGATTCTTCGCATCCAATTCTTAACAGCAGATCAAGATTTATCTTCATTATATTTGAAGACTTATATACTAGATTATAATTAATTTCTATATTTTTCAAAACAATTGTTGTTTTCTTATTATTGTCATCTTTTTTCATAGTTATTGTGACGAAAGTCTAATTTATTTAAAGTTTATTTATTTAAAAACACACTATTTACAATTTATTTCAGACGTACTATTTAATTTATATAATATTTGAACATTAACTAACAATTCTAATTTATTTCTTACACTTTTACTTTTCAATACAACGTTCTATATAAAACTAAACTCGGCGCTGATCGTCGACTATTTATATAAATCCAACTCCGCTACTGGAGAATGCCAGAGCCTCGCGAAGATTCTACAACGATGAGTAAACGGCACTCCGCCCGCTCTACCCGTTTCTCGAGCCTTCAGCGGCATTCCCAGAACATTCCGGCTGCTTCGAGTGAATCAGAGAGCGGTCCGCCTGTTTCCACACGTTAGCGTTGCTTCGGCCACGAATTGGTTACGTGCGTATACAGGGTCGGCTTAGGAATTCATGACATTATGGTATCTGTCAAACTACAATTTTAATAATTATTTAAGTGTTTGTTAGTATTTTTTTTTATTCTTTGCTTATGCATGTTGCTTATCTCTATCATTTCCTTTTGCCTTGCTCCACTGTGCTACATTTTATTCTTATTCTTCTTTAATATCTTCTTTTCTTAACTTAAAATTACGTAAATAATAGGCTAATATGTTGGTATGATTGGATTAGATAAATTCACAAAAATCCAATGCTTAAATAAAATGCAAGGTGTTGTATTTGAAAAAATTTAGTAAATTATAAATGATAGGTTAGGAGACGTTTAAAAACAATCCGTATAAAATGAACCGGTTCTATCATCACTATTCGTTAGCTTGGTACCTTTTTAGTCTGTAATTTAAACAATTTTGAAATCATTGCTCACCTACCTAAATTATGATAATTTCATTTAAGATCTGCATCATTCTTTAATTGTACAAAAAAAATTAAATGCTTGGTAAACCTCTAATATATAATTTTTTAATATTTTAAAGTTGAATAATACATCAAGCGAGACATCAAGTATTACCAGAGCATTCTAAAACTAAAATAAAATATAGATTTTTCAACTTAAAAATATGCATTGGTTGTCAAAACCCTGTATGTCCAAAATTATTTTTAAAATGTGTCTTTTTCAATTCCATATAACTTGAAATTACGCACTAATTGTATATTAATTATGTGAGGCTACCATTAGAATTATGTACCAAATAAAAATATAATTCAAAATGCTATCAACTAATCATAGCTTTGCCAAAAAAGTACATAGCAACTGAAGTTGATGGAAGGTTATTAGAAACATCGCAGAACCACTGTATTACCAATGAGAGAACATTTTAAAAATGCGTTTCATTTCGAAGGCCCAAATGACGGCATTTCCAACAATTTCAAACTGCATAATTATTTAATTTTTCCAGTTTTACAACAAGTTAATACGCGCGACTGACGCGCATTCCACCCGCAGACAAGCATCTGAAGAGTTTTTTTTATGAAATAGTGTCAATATTAACCTGAACAATTTTTCATCGTGCATAAAATAACTTACCGGAAAACTTTTCTCGACATGTTCCGCAGCTTTTTACGACTGCACCAACCACTACTAGCGAGTGTAATGTTCGATTACAAGAACTACTTATAAGAAAATCCAACGAACATAAAATTACTTGATGAATAGTAACACTATTTCCCGGACTATTACAAAAGTATGGACTAGCTACACTACCCATATGAAATTATTTATAATTGTTAGTTATCAACTTTGATTGAAAATTATATTGGTTCGCAGTCTGTAGACTAAATAAAACTACCTTTTCCTAATTTCTCAATATTTCGCTATTGTTTAATACTTTACCAGGAGAATACTACTACGAACAATCATACACAGATTGAACTCTTATCGTTCTGGATATCATACGCAAGATGATTAATTTAAAAGATTGTATAAATGTTACTTAGTTCATTTCTATCGAGTTTATAATTGATGGCACATTTCCAGAAATAACCTAGCTCTGTAGTTGTTAGGTTAAAATATAAGTATGATGTTCAGATCACCTTCCATTGCGACCCAGACGAATCTATTGTGGCTCATATTTAAAGTTATCCGTACAAACCACATCTTTTGATAAAGGACGTGGTTAAGTTAGTGAGACTTATTTAATATCGTAGACTCCATTCAGGTAATGCTAAAGATCTGGAATTTAGTTATTTCCAAGGCGAAACAGGTACATGGAATGCGCTCTGTAGATTCGTCGTTCACACTGCAAAATTGAAATTCTAATGTATATTGTGATATGGTCTATTTGTATCTGTGTTTTTGATTTTTTAAATGTATTTTTAAAGAATAAAATTAATGATACAAACATCCATCCCATTTATTGAATATTTACCTTTATTTATTATTGTTGTGCTCCGACTATGACTTGCGTTATCTCAGGCGTCTTAAGTTCAAGGTACGTACTATTTTGTTATTGAGTTAGGTCAATTTTAAATTTTGTTAAATTATTATATTTTTATTTTATTTGGAATCCTGTTGGTTGATTAAAATATTCCCCTTTTACAAATAAACTATGTTTATTTAAAAATTGTTATTAACGTACATTAATTAACAGACCAAGAAAGATAGAATTAAATAATTTTAAACAATTGTGGTTCAAATAAAATAATGGATAAAAAATGGTGGATGTGCTATCCTTTAGTCAGTGATTACAGTACCACTACTGTAATCTCTTCCTAGTGATTTGCATAGAGGCCTCCTGCATCAGCTTTCTAATTCTACCTAACCTAAAAGAAACTAGGAACTAGACAAATGTTTACGAGAAACAAAAATGTTCTTTTTTTAACGATTGTGTTTGTTGGATCAAACGTTTATCAAAAATATTTCAAGTAAGTAGTCGCAATAGAAACCTTATTCGAATTATTCAAAACTAGGTTCACTAACTTGAGTCACAGATTTCTAAGATTTATCATATTCGCGATGCAAATTAATTTTCGCGCGCCTGTCATTTGTCAACTATAAGTAGGATGTTTGTTTATTTACATGTTTGAGGGATTTTGTATTTTTGATTTTTTTTAACTGTTTTTAGATAATATTATCGTTATAATAGTGTTTTTGAGTTTCATTTAGTGTTAATTTAAGTTTAGTTTTCGTGCTTTCGGTATAAATATAATATTTATCATGTGTAGTATGAACTAATTTGCTGGAAATATTGACCTATTGGTTGCTACAAGAACATCTAGAAATATGTATTTACTAAACCCAGGACATGTTATATTATGTGGTTTAAAGGACATATCAGGTACCAAACGTTTATTATTGATGAACTTTTAAAAATCTAACTATCCTTATTCTTATATCATGAAGTGAATTGTTTAGTACTTTGTATACATGTAAATGGTAATAAAACCGTCACAAATCAGATTGCAGTTTGATTCTAAACAAAGTTTTGCAAAATTTCAATATTGTGAATTTGTAGATACCCATTTATCGTAAGAAACAAAATTTTATGACTTGCACTTGGAAAATAATGAATATGTACTTCAGTTTTGATTTTGACATTAACACCATATAGATTGCAATTTGCTGGGGGCTTTTTAGCAGATTTCATTTTTAATTTAAACACTATCACATACTATAAGAAATAAACAAATTTAAAGCTAAAAAGTAAGAAAAAACTCGAATTGTAATTGATACAAATTAAAATGTAAACAATGAACACGAACGCCAATGTTGCCAAATGATGAACTGATTTTGTCTCTGGCTGATTTTAAAACAAAATTAATAAATGAACTGAAATTTAAAAAAAGTCAATATAATTAATCGATTTTATAAAAAAATCCTTAAATAAATATAGAGTATGATTACATATTACTAGACACAAATTTTGATCTTTAAATAAAAGGTCTTATCCATTTCTGCAAGAACTAAAATCCGACGACGTAACGAAATTTTGCTGCATCTGGCAAAACTGAACGATTTTCAAATTATAGGGACCTTCTACTAATTTCCTATAGAGGGCGTATCACTTAGCTTGAATCGCGAATAGCATTACTTAATGGGGTAAATCTAGTAGTGTGCATGGAGTCTTTGCATCTCAGAAGGCTGCTGTATGCATCATCGATAGTGCAAAGAGTCATGCGCACTGTTTTTAAGATATAGAATTCTTCCTATACCCTGCATGTATATATTTGAGACAGTTTTGAGCTTGCATCGGAGCGTTTTAGGGATGGCAACTCACTCCGATGTTCACCGTTGCAATACTAGGGGAGCGGAGCGACTTATTTTTCCATACTTCTAGATTAAGATAAACAGAGTGAACCAAATTGGACGTTAGGCTGTATAACAAGCTCATAGATTTGCATATTAATCAGAATATTAAAGGTATGAGTCAAAAGCATTTTCATACATTTGTAAAAAAATTCCCAGTCGAAAACTGTTGTTATAGCGTGGCTGACTTAATGTTATTTAATTTTTAATCTTAGATTTTAACGTTTTAACCATGTAGGTACTGTGTAATATGTAAATTTTGTGTTATGATTATTAATTTTATGTGTTTTTATCATCCAACATATATTTATATAAGTTTTAAGAATATTTTCTTGTATTTATATAGTTTTTGTATTTTATTATTTTAAATTTTACTTTGTAAGTACTACACAAATTCTCTTTCATTTACAGTTGGTCTATGATCTATCTATTAATTGTTTATTGTACCTATATTAAACCAAAGCGAAATATTGAGACATTAAGAAAAAGTAGTTTCATTTTGTCCACAGTTTGTCAACCAATATCATTTTCAATCTTTTTGATATAATTTATCTATATTAAGTAATTCTGGGTTATCAATAATTACTCTAGTAAATAACGTTTTTAATAAATTTATTCTTAGATTGATCCAATTTTATTTTCAACAAATAATCAATTAGGTAAAATGTTTAATTTAAAGAAAACTTACCTGCAAGTATCCAAAGATATCACAGGAACAGCAGCGACTTTTAAAATTGGGGAGGTGGTCTCAATATCATTCGGATCCACGGCTCCCCAACCTGAAACTTCGCACCATGTACCTGAAGTTGGCGAGTCATCGGAAAAGCATGCCGGTTTGACAATTTCGTTGAACCTAAATCCTGGAGCGGCCACCAGAAGTACGGCAAGATCGTGAGAGTATGCTCCTAGTTTTCTAAAGTCAGGATGTGGAATGAATTTTTCCACTTTCAGAGTTTGTTCGTGTAGAGATGAACCTGGAAAATTATTGTCATTTTTAAATTTTTGTAATTTACCTATTGCTTTATTTACAGTTATCATTACAATTATTTTACATTGAGTAAGTACATAATTAAATAATGGGAGGAGGAAATTTTATATAATTTTTCCTTAGATCATTTTGGGCAAATTACTTTTATCTACGACCATTATTAAAATATTAGCATTTTAAAACTTATTTTTGTACGTAAAAATACGGTTTTTTAGAAGTTTTAATGTAATACGCAAATAATACTTGTTAAAATGGAAAATACTTTTTAAATATGGGACAGTGTATAACATTATTAAAGAAGATACAGTTATTGGAGAAGTCTCATATCCGAAAAAGACCCCAAGAAAAACAAGACAGTAATAATTGGCATTATTATTGGAAAATATAAAGAATTTACCAAAAATTCTAAAAAAGTATTTTAATGTTTTAAATCAGAAACTAAAAAGGAACACACGTATGAAAATAAAACAAACAATCAGATTATTAATCTAATCAATGGCTACATTAAGCGTGACATTTTTAAAAATACAACCATCACGTAAATTTTTATGTATATAGAGGGGAGACAGAAAAAAAGGACTCTCTCGAGTGCGGACTAAGGTCCAGAACATTCGCCAAGGGCGAAAGCTCTCATTTCTGGGACTCTTTAAGTCCAAAAACAAAGTAATGTGTAAAGTTTTTGTGCAGCGATTTGTGAATTATGGGTAAATATCTTTAATTTAATTTTAAAGTGTTTAGTTTGATAATTAATTGATTTACATATAAATGCCAATTTTACATTTTCGTCCCGATTATCATATTTATCTTATACATATTTTTATATTATTATGTAGTTAAAGTTTTGCAGTGCTATTTATAACTGTTAATAAGTCCAAACTGTATAGTTCAATGAAATGTTTATCTAGTGTCATTATTCTTTATTTAAATTTTGGATATATTAACATGAGTGCTTTATTCCCTAAATGTAATTGTACTCATTCTTCCTTTAGAGTATTAGTCAAATTTTGTACTTATTGTTAATATACATTTGTTAATGTTTTAATACTTTTTATTAATCTCTCCTCCCTTTCCAAACCAGTAAAATATTCTGAGTATTTGAGAAGCCTCGGCGTTTCTATTTCCTTAGGACTAAAAGAGTTTAAAACTAGTTGCCAAGAAACGCTCGACTAATTTTTGTTGTTTTAATTTAATTTTTTATTATTATTTTTATTTGCCACTGGTGAGTGGAGGTTAATTAAGGACTGCAGGACCCTTTGGCTGGTGACAGTGCTGCCCCAATCCCTTAATAGTACATTAACAACAGTAAGTAGCTAAAGACCTATCCCAGCTAGCACATAACATTTCCAAGCCTTTCAGCGATGTTGCTTTAAAGGAACGTAATAACATTATTATACAACGTAAATGCAACGTTCATGAGAAGTTGTTGAGGGAAATCAAAACCTCGCAAAACTCGTATTCTTTATTTACCTATTTGACTTACCAGTTATGTTAACACAACGTAATAAAGTAATTTGCTAAAAAAGTATAGACGAGAAGTACTGTGAACATAACAAAATGCCTCGGAACGTTTATATTGTCACTTGTCAATTTTTCTTGTCATATGTCATGTTTCTGATTATTGTTTTTTAATTTGAAGAATTTTATAATTATTGTTTAAACATTTGAGTAGAATTGGTAAGGATCCTCTATAAAATAGAAAACTATTTTCTAAACCATTTTCTTCGTTTCAGATTACAATGTCTGTTGTAAATTTAATATTTCAGTCCGGATGAATCAAAATGTCCGGGAATATTTGGATAATATTTTTGTAGAAGTTTTCGACAGGACCTGGTTTATAAAATTATAAAAATGTCCGGGAATATCTGGATAACTTTTTTTAAGAAGCTCGGCAGAAGAACTTGGTTTATGAAATCATAAACTGAGGACCTTTTTTTTAGAAGCTCAACAAGAGGACTTGGTTTATAAAATTATTAACTAAGGAATTTTTTTATAGAAATTTCACAGAGGTCTGGGTTTTGTGAAATAAAAAGGTGGCAACCCTAATACGCAATGGTTTAACTACAATAAAAAATAATGGTAGATAAATGTAAATGAGAAGATTCACATTTAACCGAATGTCCAGTTACATTTTACTTATAAATACTTATGAAAGAGATATACAAAACTAACTTGCCAAGGATGTAAGTGGTGGCAGTAATTCCTTTTTCTCTAGCTGGCTCTTAAAATTTAATGATTCGGAGAGCGAAGGAGTTAATAAATAAAAGTATATCTAATGTTTTGATGGTAATAATGATACGATACAATTTATCTTATGGTCCCCCTTTTGGTACTAGAAGGTGCACAGGTGAGTTTACATAATTAATTTTTCAAGTTTATCCATTATAGTTTATATTTATTTTGGAAATTATGTGAAAAGAGCCACTACTTCCAAATCTGGAGAAATAGAAAAAGATAATCCTTACTTGTGGCCGAGAAGTTATAAATCATACTGAATTCAAAGTGGTGATCGTTCAGAATGCGGTAATAACTTATGATGGCTCCTGGAGGCGCTAAAGCCTTAGCAAGGGGCAAGCGAATCGCAGCTATATAAATTGAGATTCCAATGCTTATCGCTAACGTATGTGTTGTAGGTAATATTTCAGTCCAACAAAAGGCCCACTAAGTTATTAGATAAATAATTATTCAGTAGATAATTACAGTAAATGATAAATGAAGGCCTAAAATAAAATAACACTATTGGTATGTGATTTTTAGGGAAGCATGTAGAGGTTGAACTTACCACAGAAGTTAGGGGCCTAAAATCCACAATATGTGATTCCACTTAAACGAAACGTTCCTTGTAAGAATTGAGATGATGGTTTACTTAATGGCTAATTAAATCCGTAAATTCGCAAACTTAAACCCAGGTGGTTCAGAAAGAAGCCATTTTCATTAATTGGTCAGATATGAGAATACAAAAAAAGTATCATAAAAAGTGGTCAGTGATCAATCTGTGTCCAGATAAGATGTATTTAAATTGTCCTGGTTGTTGTACCTTGATGGAATTTTAATTAATTTAATGTATTTGGAAAAGAAGAGAATTGTCAACAGAATGACTTTAACATAACTCATTGAGATTTTAAGGAAAATCTATCCTAGGCGAACTAAATTAATAATTACATATCTCTAAATATTTAAAAAGGGTAAACATTTATATTTTTAATGACATTTTGTTGGAACAACATTTTACTCCTCTTAATGTATTTTAAATCGATTTATATTTTGTATTGGTTTTAGGATTACAACTGAAGTTATTAAGTACTACCTAGAGACGAAGAGGACGAATTAAAGTTTGTGACTAAATCTATGTGTAAGTTTTATATTCCTAATTGATAGTATTATAATTATTGTTTATAATTTTTAGACCTTAGCTATGCAAATGTACCTGAAAACTGTAATTAATATTGTAATATATCGTATTCGATAAATAAGTACGTATAACCAAGATGTCCTTATCTTTTTATCCTAAACTATTACTAAGGACGTAACAAACTTCTGGGTAATAATACACTTAATCGAACTAAAAAAAAATATTGTATTTATTTTAGATTTTCTTTGTACCTGAAGACATTCTAGGAATTTGTGGCAAAATAAATACTACAGACTTGTCTAAAGAGGAATATATAACACTTGAAATTTTATAAAAAGTGAATCTACAGCTAGTTACATGGTACGTCTAAATTGAAAAAAAAAAACATCAGATTCAAGCAAGTGCAAAACTAAAAGAAAATTGGAGAAAAATCACAGACGATGCCATCGAGCATACATGAGAATATGAGTTGTTTTTTTTTATAAAATCATCATACTAACTTGGAAATCCATAATTAAGCATAAAATTTGTAAAATTAAAAAAAAATTCAATACACTAAAATTGGAGGTTTTATTTAAAACAACAAAGTAAGACAAAATAATCTAAAAATAAGTGCAACGATTTAAACTTGAGCATATTTTTTTAATTTCTATATAATTTCCTTCAATAATAGTTAAACAAGTAGGTGAATCTCTTTTTTATTTAATATGTTGTGGAAAAGTAAAATCATATTATATAAAAATATAATTTATCCTCTTCTAATAAATTGTCATATATTTATGTTTCATTATAGCATAAATAAAAATATTTTCAAGCTACATGTAGCTAGAATAAAATAATTTTTGTTTACCTTTGCATAAATAATAAACTGACAAAATAAAAATATACAAATATCTATACAAAAAAAGTTAAAAGGTTTGATTTTAAATAGATGATATATCTCTTTGAGTACAGGTAAGCAATCTGGGGACTCAGCTATCTCGTATACCTAGTCATTGTTGCAATCATCTATTATTTACAGATCTAGTTTTTTTAGCATCATACAATTGTTATCTTGAAACGTAGGTACCTTATATAAATATAATTTTGTACAATCGTTCACTGTTTAAGCTTCGAGTGAAGCTTTGCAATATTGATACCTTATTATACTATTAAGCAAATTTTGTCCAATCTTTCAGTGCTTTACAGGTGGCTTCTATTATCGCACATGTCTAACTGCGTTTGTGATATACCTACACCTCTACTTTTGTGATATTACTACTTGATTTCATGAACATTTTAATAATAAATTTATATAAATATTTTGTTTCATTTGAAATTTCGATGTCTCGATTGAGTTTTTACTATACCTCAATTTCAGTCTCTCTGTATTACATTACACAAAGAACAATATAGTGTGTACCTGGATGGACTTAATTATACTTGAAAAAATATTTATTTTAAATTAAATAAGTTATTTTTCATAATTTCTTAATGTGAATCGAATTTATTTACCAAGTAAAAGAAATTATGAGGAATTACTTTTTTAATTTAAATAAATATTTTCAAGTATAGTTAAATCCATCCGTGACACACTGTATAATGCTGTAGAACTAATTCACTTTATAACATCTATAGAAAGTTTCAGGGCAACTTTCAGGGTAAGTACCTTAAAAGTGCTAGTGTGATGTTTTCCGAACTTCACTTTGCAACCTCTGTGAGATGTGCTATAAAAGTCTTGGCGTTGCGGACATTCGGTGGTTGCAGGGATATTAGGATAACATTAAAAGTACATCGCATGTGAGCTTAAAGAGCTTAAAATTGCAGCTTATTAACGTAGATGGGATATTTTTATGCTAGCTGGAATTAGTAGTTACAAATGGTTTTTAGGCTAGTTGGTTGTTACATTTAGCGACAGGTGGTGGTCTTTAGGCTTTCCGGTTGTTATTGCAACTTTGGTACATTCTCTTTTTTCTTTCGAAATAAAATTCCTACCCTTAAAAAATTACACCCTGAAATAGAAAATAGCCATAAATCTTCCAAATATATCATAAAATAAATTTTCGTTACAAAAAACGTGAGAGAAACAGCTTTTTTACAGAGAAAGACGACGAAATCATTGCCTGGAGACATGATTATTTGAGGAAAATAGCGGATGCAAGAAATCAGGATAAACAGGTACTTTATTTAGATGAAACATGGATTAATGATGGACATACAGTGACAAATATTTGTTAAGATACCTCCATCAAAACTAAAAAACAATCTTTTATGAAAGAGGTCTTTTATGGATTAAAAAATCTAAGAGAAAAAGAAAATTATTTTATAATAACCCACATTGCGAGCAGCGATGGATTTTTGCTAGATGGTTTAATAATATTCGAGTCAAAAAAAAAAACAAAATACTTCCTCCAAGCCAACTCCGTTATTGTTTTGGATAATGCGTCCTATCGCAGTCGAAATAAAAGAGTCACTACCTACAACAAGATATAGAAAAGAAAATATTTCAAAATGGCTTCATTTTAAAAATATTATCAGTCCTCCTAAATCCTTGAAGGTAGAATTACTGGTAATAGCAAGGCAACATAAAAACAAATTTAAAAAATATATTATAGATGAGATGGCCCGAGGAAAAGGAATTGAAATTCTTAGCTTGCCTCCTTGCTACGCAGAGTTAAATCCTATTGAACTGATCTGGTCACAATTAAAAGGTTATGTTTCTCGAAACAATACAATATTTTAATTACCTAATAATAATAATAATGTTTATTTACAAGAAACAAAAAATACAAATTATTACAAAATATATTTTTTTTTTAAGGGGGTAGATGTAAATAAACAATGGTGAGCCCGTAAAAACCAATGGTTGTGTACGGGTTAGACTTGTTTATTTGCAGCTAGTGAAGATTAGTAAGAAAAAAAAATGAAATAAAAATATATTAACTCAATTAAAAATACAATATTTAAATGATATGACAATACGTAATTAGTAAGATGCATTCTAGAGATTCGGTTACATAGTGGAAAAATAAGAGCAACATGAGAATAATAAAAAAAATAAAATAAAAAGTATTTACCTACCTATTGTGCATATATATGATTATTTTGAATCTATCAAATTATATATATATTTTCTGTTCGTATTAGCTAAGAATTTTTTGAAAACATTTTTAATGAAAATTATTGAATTAATTGTTTTAAGGTATATTTTATACATTTCGGGTAGTGAATTAAAAATCCTTGGTGCTAAGTAAGTAAAACACCTTTGTCCTAGAGACTTTCTTGACGACGAGATTTTGACGAACAGGGAAGTTTTTTGTCCAGTACTATATATGTGGTCAATATCGTATAATACTTTATTTCTATTTTTAAATGTTGAAATTAAAATTGAATAGGCGAATAGTTGGCGAATATCAAGAACTTGAGATTCTTCAAAAAGTAAATCTGTTGAGAAAATGTTAGATTTTTTGAGCATAATTTTCAGTATACGTTTCTGGATTATTTCTAATGTCCTTAGATGAACTTGATATATCCCTCCCCATGCTAGTATTCCATACTGCAGTCTAGACTCAACAAGTGAGTAGTAAATTATTTTTAGGTAATTTATACTCAAGATTGAACTAAAATATTTAAATTTAAAAAGTAGACATCTTAAGGTTTTTGTGATATTTTGAATATGCCTTTCCCACTTTAAATTACCATCTATAGTAACCCCTAAATATTTGATATAACTCGTTTTGTTTATATTAATATCAGCATTATTACTTTTTATCGTTAGTGTTTGATAGTCAGGCATGCTGTTAGCATATGACGCAAAAGGTATAAAAAGAGTTTTGTCGAAGTTAACTGTTAACAACTTATTATTAAACCATTCAATTATTTTTACCATATCCGCTTCAATGTTCCGTTTTAGATCTTGCCATGTGTTTGAACTGTACAGAATAACTGTGTCGTCAGCAAAACAAGTAATTTCTCCAGATATTTCTAAATTTAGCAAACTATTTACATAAACTGAAAATAACAGTGAACCCAAAATAGTTCCTTGAGGCACACCAAACGTTACGTTAGTTAGATCACTAAATTGGTTGCTAATTTTTACCATTTGAGTTCGTTGTTCAAGATAACTTGTCATTAGTTGGTGCGGTATGCCTCTTATTCCTATATTTTCCAAGGTTTTCAACAACTGAGTGTGTGACACCGTGTCAAACGCCTTGGCCAAATCTAGGAATATACCTATTGTAGGGGTACCTGTATCTATTAATTTATAAATTTTTGAAGTCAAATTAGTTATGGCGTCTACTGTTGATATACCTTTTCTAAAACCATATTGTTTATGGGAAATTAAACTGTGTTTTTTAATGAATCTATTTAGCCTATCATTTAAAGATGATTCCAAAATCTTAGTTAGACAGGAAATTGGCCTGTAATTGCATACCTTTTTCCGATCTCCTTTTTTATAAATTGGTATTACTATTGACTGCTTAAAGTGGGAAGGGCACATGCCCGTTTGAAAGATTTTGTTAATTAGAAATGTTAGGGGTAGTTTTATCTCATCGGCAATGTGCTTTATGGTATCAATCTTAATATTATCTGAACCTGGTGCCTTATGAGGTTTCAGTGAATTTATTATATTTTTAATTTCTATTTCGTCTACGGGTTCTAGGAAAAAGTTGTAAGAATTAAAAACGGGACGTGGATTTGATATGTTTTGTTTTACAATGCGTTTTGCGTATATCTCGCCGACATTTGCAAAATAACTGTTAAATATATTTGCCACATTTTTTTTATCTTTTTCTATACCATGTTCATCATTAGATATTTCTTCAATCTCTAATGTTTTATTGTTTTTATTGATTTGTTTGATTGTATCTCACAAACCCTTTGAATTATTTTTATGTTTACTTATTTCTTTTTGGTAATATTTTTTTTTCGCTTCTGTTATCAGTTTCGGTAATTTATTTCTATATTTTACAAAAGTACTTTTTATTTGCATATTATTAATATTTTGTTTATAGGCTCTATATAATTCATTTTTACTTTTAATTGAATTAATAATCCCTTGAGTTATCCATACATTTCTTTTAATTTCATTTCTTTTTGGTTTTATTAACTTAGTATTTTTATTTATTAAATTTTTTAGATCACTCGTGAAAGTTTCTGTGAGATATTCTACATCCACGGAGTTGTTCATATAGCTCCAATCATAAGTTTGTAATTTGGCTTTAATTTTTTTGTTATTTATTTGCGATATCATGCGTTCAGGTGGGTTTTTAACTCTTTTAGCTGGGAGAGTAATAAATGTAGCTTTATGATCAGTTACATTCAGATCTAGTACTGCTGATATACAATTTGTTTCGGGATCAAGGATACCTTTGACGAATATATGATCTATACAACTCTTTGTTTCACCCTGAATACGAGTACTTTTATTGATGAGAGAGATAAAGTCATTTTCACTAAGGGAGTTCAAATATTCTGATGACATTTCGTTTTCCACCTCAATGTTTATATTAATGTCCCCTGCGAGAATGTGATATTTTTCTTGGACATTTTTAGTTTCTGCTAAGTAATTTTTCAATCCTTCAATGAATACGGCTTTATTCGTCGATGGGGATCTATATACGACAGTTACCAATGTGGAGTTGTTATATTCATCAATAATTTCAATTTGTAGTGCTTTAAATATGTTGATTGGAACAATTTTCCATGAGTACTTCAGCGTTTTCTTGATATATACAACAACTCCATCATTCCTATTTACATCTCCCTCATTGTATAATATATCATATCCGGGTAGAGTAAACAGCGAAGTTGTTGGAATTCGCAATGTTTCAGTCAGACATATACAATCTACGTTAAAAGTAATTTGATTTAAATGTATACTTAATTCGTCTAAATTTTTACTTATACTCCTAATGTTCTGATGAAAAAGACTGAAAATAAACTTTTTTTTATTTTCATGTTGGCTCATAATTGCATTTAATTCATCGATGTCATTCATTTCTATTGTATTTATAGGAGTGTAATTTACATCTCGAATATATGGATTCATTTTTATGTACCTGGTAATATTACTTATCAAATAAAATAAGAAACAAAAAAAATAAACAAATTTTAACAAATATCTAATACAATTTTAATAGCACGACAAGCAGAAATGGGCAAGGTGAGGAACAACTGCACCACATTTTTAAAGCATAATCACAAAACTTAGAATATATTGAAATGATAATATAAATAAATGTGTAATTAGTGTTGTTGGGAATTTTGGCTGGCTAATCTAGTAACCCTTTTAATTTGAGCTTCAACCGTATTTGGTGCTTCTTGAATTTTTGGTTTTGTAGATGTTTTAGCTATTTCAGTAGCAAAGACATCCTCGGTGAGATTTCTTAGTCCTTCTGCCGTAAATTGATGTGCGAAATTTGTTTTTGAAGGTAGTTTCAGATGTATATGGAGAACATTGGAGAAAATGCATTGATCATGTTAAAGAGGTGGAAAATTCATATTGGAAAGTGGATATAGCAATGGAAAACTTAATAGACCCTATAATAATAAACTTCAGAAAAGACAATGATAATTATATCATTAGTTATGGTGAAAACAGTAACTTTTGAAGATAGTTCTTAAACTTTTAATTTTTTTTAATCTTTGTTTTTAGGTACTGAAGTACTAATGTTAAGATATTTAAAAAAAAGTATAATACCATTAACAACATATAATCCTCCTTCTTATATTTATTGATAAAATTTAATTCATTCAATGTTAAAGTGCCAACAATTTTGTTAGAATCATAAGGTTTACTTTTATTTTTTGTAAATAATATAACTTTTTTAATTTAAAATTCAATCTACAAAGTGCGTATATACCATTTTATAAGCCGTGGCCTTATTTATATTATAGAAAATTATTTTGCAGAGTACACCTATGGAATGTTATATCCGCACTTTTACTGCACTTCTCTTTTATTCAGAATATGTAAAGTACAAGTAAAACTTAACAGAGAATTAAAAAAATATATATATATAATAAAAAAATTAAAATTAAATGTTTTTTCCAGTGGAGTAAAAACTAGTAGGAAAAATTTCCATTAAGCTTGATAGTGGCCATTGGTTAAATTTTTCAAAAGTTTATGTCAAAAAATAGTCGGTTGAGAAGAAAACTACCCTATGTCCCTATAAACTAACGTATGTCCATTTTAACTATTCTATGTCCATTTTAACTATCCTGTCCATTTTTTGAACAATAAGTTATTGACTTAATCCTAAGTCCTATTTGACTCTAAATTATGCAATACTATCCAGTGTCCTAAGAAGCCGTATGGGGAACACAAATGGTCTAGAATTGTCTTCGTTATAGGGTAATAAAACTTTTAAATGCGTAATGCTCAAAACTAATAGAGAAGGATAGCATTCTTTTTAACCGATAAAATTAGTTTCTTAAAGAGCATATTTGTAATCAAATTTTAAAAGAAAGAAATTGAAGGCAGTAGATTTTATTGAAACTATTACGTATTGTGGTAAATCAATTTATTCGCTGGCTAGCATACAATTTGAGATACAGAGAGAGGGTAGCGGGGAGCTTAGGGCAACTACTGCGTTCTTTTTGGTGTATACGTCATTGTGACAATTGCGAAGCAACTCTATTATACAGGTTGATGTATCATTTTCCTATTAAAGCGTGAATTTTTAACAAAGGTGTTTTTGATTTATGGCATATTTTGAATTTTGATTTTAAACATTTAACACTTGCATCTCGGTAATTAAGCTCCTAAAGGTCAATGTTCATGTATCAAAATTCATCAATTATCGAAAGCTCTCTTTAGTATAGCGTTGACGGTCAAATATATTAACACTCTGTATATACTTTTCCATATGTGGCTACAAATTTTGAGAAAACGTCGCTATACCGTCAGCGCTAGCCAAGTGTGTATTATATGTACGTTGTGTTGCCTATTACCTGCAGATTAAAAAGGAGGTAATCCATTTTTAAATATTAAAAATTATCGTTTAAATATCAAGGGACACGGGTTTGAATATTAAATGTTCAACTAAAATATTCAGATTAGTCTTTTTGTTTTAGAATACCGATTCTTTAATAATGACAATAAGTACGCGCCAAAGTAACTTTGACGCACGAGCGTGCCAATAATGTCGAATTATGACAAATCGCGAAAAAGTCAACTTTCCATTCAGATTTAAATGTTCAAAAGTCCTCCTTGGATAGTAATTTTAGAAAAAGATTTTGTCCGTTATTCAAACATGAATTCTGTAGGCACTTTAGTTGGATTTTCTGTATGGAATGAACTAGATCAACAGCGTACTCATGATCTGAACTAGGGACGCAAACCAATATAATAATACTCTCCCTAATTCATTATTATTATTTGACGTGGTGATGGTGTCATTTGTAAAATTTTAAATATCATCTTTTAAAAAAGTTATTTTAAATAAGTGCCATCTTGTATGAATTTGTATTAAAATGATTTTAAATCTAATTGTCGGCGCAAGCAACATTGTTAAGAGAGGAAAATTTCGCGTAGTGAGCAAATTTATTTAGAAATCTGGCATTTGCCGTGTTTGAAGTCATTTCTCGATCATTCATTTTCTAATTGAATAGCAATAACGGTAAGTTTTTAATGTCATTGAAAAAATCTAATTGGTCGTTACATTTCTATCTTTTGTTTAATTATAAGTTAAATTTTTGAAAATCAATTTTGAATTATTCTATGTGTTTATTAATTCATTTTATGTTGCTGGAATTTCATATTGTTAATATTAATTTTTAGTATTATGAAAAAGTAAATGTATTAATTAATTTTTTAATTGTTGGAAATTTTAAAAGTAATTATTGGAAAGTTTAGTTTGTATCTCTTGTAAGGGTCTCGTAAAAAACAGAATTTATTTTTGTTTAGAGAGGGAATCTTGAGCAGTTTACGTTTCGTAAATACCTAAGCCGTACCTTGATGTAATTGAATTACATAAAAGAATTAAAGTCGACTCGTTGAGTTGAATCGCAGAGAATCAGTATCCTGATTATCACACTGTAGCTGAGGTGCCGATCTAGTGGATAGTGAGGTTGTATTATGCCTATTTTATATTTTGTGTATTAAATCATAGACGCCAACTGGTAAAAATATCCATTACAATAGTCAAATTTTCTGGATAAAATCTATTGGACAATCTTAGTGTTTGCAACTGTTTCTAAATTCGTTATTTCCAAATTTTATTTGGTAATTGTACAAGTCGATAAACATTTCAACTGCTAAATAATAAATAAATTTATTTATATTCTTTTTTGAATCTTATTTTTAATGGTTACGACAATTCTCTTGTTGCTAAAATTATATATAACTCTGTTAATTCAGTTAATTTTATCTTTTTGATTAAGCTAGCATTTACAATTCTCAACTAGCCATTTAAAAATAAAGAAGAGGGTTATTCACGCCCATAAATCCTTAAAAATATTTCCCAAAAGAGTCTATTAGAAAAGCCAGAATTCACGACTGAAAAAACTACAGTCTCATATGCTCATTTGGTTTTTTGATTGGATTAAGACGATTAAGGTAAGTAAATGGTTTGTTATAAACATATCTAAGAGCTAGTCAAAATTAAATATAATTAATGAACAGAGCTAATTAAACGTCAATTATTACAAAAATAATTAGTTTCTATTACAGGTGAGGAAAACTCGTAAAACCCCACCTACCATCATCGAAACGGTAACGCATGGCGATTCTTATAATATTAAATTAAATTTCTGCTAATACGACATTTATCAAATCCTATAGAGAATCATCTAAATACATTTACATGGTCTTCTGTGGGATTCGAAGCCCGGTGTCTCTATCACAAAACTGGTTCGAAAATAAATGCGAGCGCCGTAGACACCTACGCTACCGTTCCGATAAAAAAAGCACAATTGCTGTCCTTTTCTTTTTGTTAATTATTAATAACCACATTCTATAAATTTGTAGTACAGTAGCGATTTATTTTTATTTTTAATTTTTTAGATTTTCTCTTATTTAGGTACATGATTTTGTGTTTGATAATCAAATTCTAGGGTCCAGGAAGGGC
Organism: Psylliodes chrysocephalus; assembly: GCA_927349885.1. NCBI lineage: Eukaryota > Metazoa > Arthropoda > Insecta > Coleoptera > Chrysomelidae > Psylliodes > Psylliodes chrysocephalus. The sequence continues at coordinate 79,789,102 of OV651814.1, read as the reverse complement.
AGCAGGTCCTCCCTGTCCCTCGCTGGGTACGCCCTTGAACTATATACAAGGGGTTGAAAATAAAGGGTTGTATGTATTTTTAATGCCACATAAAAAAATAAAAAAAAAAATATCCAAAAAATAAAAAAAAAAATTGGGGTTTGAAAGATAGATAGTAGCTGATTCTCAGAATTATTGAATATGCATGAATCAATCGAGCCGTTTCGGAGGAGTATGGGAACGAACATTGTGACAAGAATTTGATATATTAGAAGATTTAAATAACAATAGGGACTGCATCATCTCACTGTATTCTGTATAGGTATATCACGAAGATAAAAAACCTTTTTAAGAAACATAAAAAAACTATTCATTTATATACATGGATTATATTTAATTCATACAAAAATAAATAAGTTTACAAAAGTAATAGATAATAAATAAACAAGCGATGACAAAATAACACAAACATACACAAGAGGCTGAAAGTTTTACCATAATTACTGTTAAAATAATTTAGCTTTTTCAAGGAAGTTTATATCATGAGGTAATTGATTAATTTGAATTCTGCTTTCCTACTTGTTATAACACAAAAATGAATAGAATTCGCAGCTCTTGTATGGTACTGATGTATGTAAGAAATATGAGTAAATTAACAATTCAATACATTATTTACTATTTTAAAAATAAAGGTCATTGCCTGCACATAGAAACTGTCCCATATTCAACCAGTTCAACGTAGTCAACATAAGCTGAATGCTATATCTGCTACATCCTAAAATAGCTCTCGTTGCCTTATTCTGAGAAAGCTGTAACCTCTCAAAAGTAGAGTTAGAACATCCTGTGTATTTATTATATATTTGGCATAACTTGTATCCTAAAGATATCACTTGAGCATAGTTTAAACCATAGTGAATTGTAGATACTCAACCAAAAGTTCTTGGCTAAGTTTATAAAAACCTGTTTACTACCATATTTTGATTCTTTTTACATTCGATTTCCTTTCCTGAATTTTCACCATTTCTTTGCTTGAACTTTAGAGGGTATAAATAAAAGTGTCGTTTTCTTTTTATATAAATTGTTGCAGCTTGTCTGTAAGAGTATATTCATCTGATGATATCTTTTAGACCTTCTTTAATCTTTTCTTTTTTTTTATAGTTTCGTACCATATTTACAGCTGAAAAATGCAAAATATAATAAGATTATTTAGCCTCAAATATTTTTATTAAATTACAAAAACGAATAAACATTACAGTAACAAAGTCCCTAACCTATTGTTCCAATGTCACTATTACATTCACTAATTTGGCATTGTCCATCTCTAAAATTCCCTTGATAGCTGAATTTCCTTTTTCGTTCAAGGACTCAGCCAAGTCCGACTCACCTGAGATATGTTTATAAATACGGGCCACAGTTATACTCTTTTTAATATTCTCGTATGCATATATGGTATGCAGATGCGATTATTTAAACAAATCTCATTTTCTTTTTTTTTATGGAAAACACTTTAGCAAATAAAAATATATTCAAATTGACAAAAATAAAAAAAAATGTAATCATTGAAAGTTATGACTTTAACCCATCTTTTCAGCAATACTGAGATAAATCATAACTTACGGGGCTATAGCCTAGAGTAACAGAACTACTTTAGCTACTAAGAGAGCTAATATCTCAAAAGTACAAAGACTAGTCTGTGTTTGCATCACCGCACCCGTATAATGAGAACCTGTCCTACGTTCAGAATGGAGGTGATCTTAAACCTCACCCCTCTACATTTAATGATGGAACGTGATAAAAAGGACACGACATAGAATGATCAGAAACGGAGTAATTAGAAGAATGTCTATTGATTCAAAACCGAAGATACTTGAGATATTCACCAAGATGAAATGAGAAAGTACAGGCATGTGAAAAACTTCAAAACTACAGAGCTCGGTTGCAAGAAAGAATGGAGCCATAAATTCAACGTACTTGCAACCAAAAGACATGCTATTCAGTGATATACGAATGGCTCCTAAACCATAGAAGAAAATGTAATAGGAGTGTATGGGCCTAGAACCAGGCACTCTGAAAGTTTGGGAAAATACACTAGCGTCGTTCAGTTTAACATTGAGATAAACTATCGTAGACAAGAGATTATTACCTTGTCCGTTAGCCAAACAGTCATCAAAGCGCTGAGCTTTGACGTAATCAGCTCAAAAATGGTCTGCAGATGCTTAGAAAAATTGAATGAGCTAGGGTGAGAAAAATACAGTTACTCTCACTTAGGACCTGAGACATAACGTGGTAAATGGTAGCGAGATTGCAGATAGTCTCGCAAGGAAAGGGATTAGAAAAGAATTTGTCAATAAAAGAACCGGAACAACTTCTTGTGGCTAAGTCAGGCTAAGATACTTCTGGCTGAATATAACCAATGAAGATAGGAAACCTGTATCTGCCTGAGCAAGAACAGGTTACGTATTGTAACAGAGATTCTTACTGGGCATTGCCGACTCAAAAGACACCTTAGTAAACTAGGGGTATTAAAAGATAGTGAGTGCAGATTTTGTGAAGAGGAGGACAAAACCTCCATTCACATTCTGACTGAATGTGTAGTACTACAAAATCCAAGGGCAGTATACTTAGGAGCATATTAAATAGAAGTAGGAGATTTACCTAACTTGAAGTCACTTCAAATTCTACAATTCCTTGACAAAATAGGATTGAAAGGGTCGTTATAGGCATCGAGAGGATTTCTTGTTGCATTAGAGAAGGGGGCACAATAGATCTTTTAGGTCGCAGTGTATTAACATTCCTTTTCCAACATAATATACCCATCTTTTACCAGCTCAGTAATAATTTTTCCTTTACATCACTAATCAAATATTTTGAAGAATATGAATTTAGCCAATTTCTGAAGTTTCATATACCATAAAAAAATACACTTATGTGCCAAATAAAATAAGTCTACAGCAACATTCAAACATTAATAAAATTGGTGTTAATCATACGTCTAGCTCTATCATTCATGTATGTTTTGATCTATTTATTTTTCGTATATTCTAAAAATATTATAATATAAGGAACTTAATTAGAACAGTATATTAGGAAATAATTTAAATATATTCAATTTTTTTTGTAAATTTACTCTAAACACAATTGCTGAATTAGTATATCAGTTTTATTGTCTTTAACCTTAAAGAATCCCAGTATTTTGGAATTTCGTTTCTTTGTTATTCTTATTATGCCTCCTCTTTACGTTGACCAATATATGTGCCAATGGTTGTTCACACGTTGGAACTGTTGAAAGTTCATTCAGTTTGCATCGGTTCAGACCAATGTGCTGACTTAAAATAGACATCTATGTGCTAACTGAACTAAACGCTTGGTCAACGTGTGGACGCGATGGCCATCATTCCACCAACATCTCACCAAAACACTTTGATCTGTTTCTAAAGACCGACACTACACGGTTCTAGCACCAAGGTATGGGCCAACACTTCAATACCTACCAAGGTGACTATAAACCTCCCTTCTACTCTACATGTAGGCCACTCTTATTGATCACAGCTAGTGCCACATACAAGTTGTACAGTGATTTTTTTATAGTAGTACAAAAACAGTTCGCAATTACGTCAAGTTTTCGGTCGCAATATGCGCCAAATGAATTGACAGTGATGCGTTTAATTACAAATTTGGAGACCAAATTTGAGCTGATGAATCTGAAGACCACTGTTCGTCGTCGTCCTGGTCGGTAACTTGAAAATATAGTCACACTAAGGGAAACTGTGGCTGAGAATCCAAGAACTTTCAGTCGGCATCCTGGCTAAGAAGTAAACATTTCCAGAAGCACTATGCAACGAATTTTGGTAAAAGATCTGCATTTTCACACGTACAAGGTTTAATTGGTGCAAGAAATCCAGCCAAGAGACCATGCGCAGCGCTGTGGATTTGCTGATTCTGTATTTGTAACGTGTGGAGGGTGGCTTAATCCACAGCACTTAGGCCTCACTAAGCCCATTGTGCGCCCTCTTAACTAGATAGGCACCTCGTAGCTCGAGAGCCAGCCTACAGATTTAATGTAGTTAATAACGTCGCCAAGAGGTGCTTCCCTTATATAGGCCGGTGTTAGCCAATTAAAAATTAAAAAATTCGTTTTGGTATGGGGAATGCCGAAAAAACAAAAGGTAAAGTATTTAATTAATTAATTTGCGGTATAACATTGAAGAAATTGAGAATATTGTAACCTCAGGTTTTGACACATCATGGTAAATGAAAGAAAATTCAACAATTTTAGGAACGTTAAGTTTATTAAGATTGTTTGAGACAATGTGAAAAGTTATGTATAACTTCCTACAGAGTGTTAGGTTTAAAAACGTATGTATTTGGTTCGCTCCTAATTTATGGGCTACCCTGTGTATTAAGAAATAATTTTAAAATATGGTCGTCAATAGTAGGTATAACTTTTGTTTTTCAAATTTCTTTGTATCTCCAATAATTAAACTGTACATAAACAATAGGCAAACACATTACTTGGATAGACTTGGATAGAAAAATTCGTAACAAATTTAATGGCAAAATAATAATACAGGGTGTTCTTTTAAAAATTTTTGTAATTTTAACTTAAAATGAGCCATATGTATAACAGGTTTCAAAACGAATCATATCTATCATATATTGTATGTGTTGTACCAAAAAAAAATTTAAGCCTACTTTACTGTTATACAGTATAGAAATAGTAATACTGATTTCCAGTGGATCTTAATAAGATTAAATATAAAAAATATTATAATAATGATTTGTTCAGTATATATTAGGTCAGGTTCACATGTTTCAACCTATGATGACTTTCTAGAATCGTTAGAACTTGTTGATGAACATCTAAATGAAAATATTTTCATTCATAATAGGTGATTTTAATAAAGCTGAAATTGATGGAACAGCTTTTCCATTCAAAAGGGCCTCAAAAAATTCAAAGTATACATAAAATAATGTCCAAATATGACGTATATTCATTAAATAATGTACTAAATAAAAACAATAATACCCTGGAACCAGTATTTAGCAACACACTTCCTCTGACTCTTTAGTTAATATTGATATGTACCATCCTCCAATTGAAATAAATTTCCAATTTCTTATTGCCATCGGAAAATTCATAATTATAACTATAAAAAAGGATATTATGTTAAACTATACCATTTGTTAAACCAATATAGATGGGACCCAAATGAATGTGTAGATCTATTTTATCAAGTACTATATACAGTATATTAAACTAATGCATTTCCCAAAAAAGATGCTAGGGGTAAATATTCAGTTTGGTATTCTAAAGAATTGATCAATTTATACAGAACGCTTTAACCCTTTCAATACTGCGGGGATATATACGTCCCATACATAAGTTAAAAATTACCGAGAGTCACAAATTCCAGTCAAGAAGCACAGGGACGGGGTAATGCCGTACTTTAATGCATCTGTTTACTACGAGAAATCATTGCGATTGCAAATTTGGCACCATCGCTTCAAAATTCAGTTGTTTTCAACGGCGTGCATTGTTTCTAACAGATGTTTCTTGTTAAAATACCACTTTTCTGTTGTTATTTACAACAGTTTTTGTACATCTAACTGGTCGATAAGTTACGTGAGTGTTTAGTTTTATGCAGGTAAGTTATTACAAAAAAATCGATGTTTATTGTTGTTTTTGTAACTGTGGGACAAATGCATCCCTGCAGTAATGGCGGTCGGGATATAAACGTCACTGCAGTATCGGACGATTATGAAGCAAAATATCTTTTTTAGGATGGCCTCATGGAGAAAAAGAAATTTACGGCCAAATGATCTAGCAGAACTGGCGACGAGGACCGTGATCCATTCTATGATAGCGATGACAGTGGAGATCCCAACTATAAAGGCAGCTGTGATAGTAGTTCCGAGAACGACCCCGAAGAAGAGAAAATTTCCGAAGACGTGTTGTCCGACATTGATGAGCAGTCGGAACAGGAAGGCGAAAATGATACCCAGAATATTGGCGATCATCGACAACCTGATGCTGAAAGACAAGAAGAATATTTGTGGTCTGTAAACGCCGAAAACTTCCAACCAAAATATTCTATTCCACCAGAAGAAGAGTGTGTTATAGATGCTAATATACCAAGAGGCTCAAGTACCATAGAGTGTTTTCAAAAAATATTTCTGAGGAGTCTTATTATGCAAATTGCTTATCATACCAACCAACGTTTGGAAATTCTTAGAAAATCTAAGTCCAAACTAATAAACCCTACAAACACGGGGGAAGTAATGATTGTGTTGGGCTGTAGTCTGGTTATGGAATACAATCGTGTCCCTTCAATACATATGTATTGGTCAAGAAATAAATGTGGATCGCGAGGTCATTTTATGCTAATATCATCCAAACTTTACTTCAACAATCCTGATAAACCACAGGATGCGTCAAAAACCTACTACATTGATGAGGTTGTTAACTGTTTGCGAGAAAAGTTTCTAAAAGCTAGAACTGACAGTTCGTATCAATCATTAGATGAATCTATGGCAAAATTCAAGGGACGCTCAAGTCTGAAGTAATATTTACCTATGAAGCCTGTGAAACGAGGCATAAAACTTTGGACAAGATGAGATGCAACCACTGGATATGTGTATGACACAAGCATTTATAGTGGACAAGAAGTGGAAAGAGTTGAACGAACGCTAGGTGAGCGAATTGTTTACAAGCTTTCGGAAACAATAAAAAAGCCTAATGTTGTTTTATGTTTTGATCGATTTTTTACTTTAGTAAATTTGCTAAATAATAAAAAATTTCCTGCTCTTGGAACGTATATGCAAAATAGAAAAAACACTCCGAAGTTTTTGGGAAAACTAGAACAAAGAGGTGAATCTGAAATGGCGGGTTGTCAACAGGGTATTCTTGCAATACGATGGAAAGATACTAAAGACGTGTTGGTTATGAGTAATTGCCATGACAACACGGTGGGAATTATTCGTAGAAAAATGAAAGACGGAACCACCAAAGAATTTGGCGGTCCTGAGGCAATAATTTTTTACAACGCTCACATGGGGGGGTGTAGATCATGCAGATCAAATGATCTTGCTATACGAACAAGATATAAGAAGCGGAAAATGGCGGAAAAAAGTTTTTTCAGACTTTTAATGACTGCTGTTTATAACGCTTACATTATTTATGGAGAAGTAAATAGATATAAGATTCCCTATATATAATTTCTTATAGATGTGGCGGAGAAACTAATAAGCTTGGGAAGAGTAGAAATTCCAGAAAAAAGGTCCCGTAGACAGGGTAGGCCTTCAAAGAGAGTTAAATTTAAATTTCTTGCCAACATAAGTGATCACTTACCTGTTGAAAAGGGAGGTAGAAGAAGATGTGTACGATGTCAAATAAAAAAAATTGATAAGAGAACAAAAATTGTGTGTCAAAGTTGTTTGGTACCACTCTGTATCGAGTGCTTTACTCCATATCACACCTAAATATGTGTTTATATACAATTTTTAAGTTTCATTATTATATAAGTACAGAATATTACCTTCTTTCTTCAATACTGTTGGGACGTATTTATGCCAGGCTATATTACTGCTGGGATAATGTCATCCCTAATTTTTTTTTTTTTTTCAAAAAATAGGAATAAAAAAATCTGAAAATTTATAATTGCGTTTATTTTTGCCTATTAATAATACAAATAATACCTATTAGTTTTTACCTAATAAAGAAAAAAGTCGTATTGAAAGGGTTAAGGAATTAATAAAGCAAGTCAAAACTCTGATGATAGCATGTCACAAAAACTACTTAGATAACATAGAGAAATAATTAACAGATAACCCCCAAAATTTTTGGAACTGTATTAAAAGTAAAAGATCAAATTGTAAGTCGTATATAGCAATAGGTATTCATATAATGAAGAACACTTCTCAAACAATGAAGATATTCAAAAGCGTTTGCTAATTTTTTTGAATCTGTGTAAAATACAAAAATTATAATTTAAATATATTGCTAGGGAAAATTACCACAGAAGAAATTTTGAATGCCATCAAATCACTGAAGCCTAATGCTGAAATGGGTATTGATAATATACCTGCGTATTTTCTCAAGGCTTACGCAGAGATATTATCGATTCCTCCAAAACAAATGTTTTCTTTATCAGAGCAAAAAAACATTTTTCTTGATAAATTTAAAACTGGTCGCATAACACCTATACATAAATCGGGAAATACGAACCAAATAGAGAACTTCCGTCATATCACTCTATATCTAAAGTCTTTGAAAGAATAGTTTATAATAGGATCTATTCACATGTGTCACCCATATTAATTGATGAGCAGCATGGTTTTATCAATAAAAAGCCAATAATTTCAAATTTATGTATATTTAACGATTACGTCGCTAACACTATAACACACGGTCAGGTCGATACAATATATACTGGTCTAGTAAAAGAATTTGACAGAGTAAATTCATCATGTTCTGATAAACAAATTACAAAACATATTCAGCAACGATCTAACTCGGTTAATAAAGTCGTATCTAACTAATCGTCAACCCTTTGTTAGATTCAATGACAGTAATTCAAAAATCTTCATAGCAAAATCTGGTGTACCACAAGGGTCGATACTGAGACCACTACTATTTGTCATTTTTATCAATGATATAAGTGATTATATTAAACATTCTAAATTCCTATTATATGCAGATGATCTGTAGCTGTTTAGACAAATCTCATCTACAGCTGATGCTGAGTTACTGCAAAGAGATATCACAGCAATATCCAAATACTGTCATATCAACGATATCTCATTCAATTTAACTAATTGTAATACATTACACCAGGAAGATTACAAAATTTACAATACCTCATTAAAGAGAACAAACGAAAGCAAAGATTTAGGGGTGGTTTATTCTTCAAATTCAATTTTAAAAAACATATAACATATTAACAACAGACTGCTATAGAAGACTCGCATTTATTCTCAGGGCTTGCCATGATTTCTCTACCGAAACATGCAAAGTTTTATATAATGCATTCGTACGATCTAAACTAGAATGTGACTGTATAATTTGGTCACCCAAAACAACCCTTTATAATGATACCTTGGAAAAAGAGCAGAAGCGTTTTGTCAGAACTCTACACATAAAAAAATATGGAGACTACTTACGTATCTCTTACCAGAGCCAGTTAATAGATTTTAATATTGAAACACAATAGCAGAAGAAACAAAGCCCAATTAACATTTAAAACAAATATTATATATGGAAATTTTAATTTACCCGAATTACTAGCCTTAATTGCAGCGTACCAGATATTCGCGTTAGGCAAAGATACACATTATTTTCCAACAATAATTTATTCTCACCTATTGATAACTTTCTTCAAATACTAGATTGGTTCCTGATTAGCAGTAACATTGACCTTTTTAATATGTCTTTCAACAAATTGAAATTAATATTCGATAAACATACATTTTAACAAAAACTATTATAACTTATAACTATTAATAACTTATATAACTCTTAATATTACACATATTATATTTTTTATTAATTGTATACCATTGTTAAATTTATTTCTAGTTTTAGTAATTTTGTGCTACTCAACTGTATAACATGCAAATGAATTGCATTCTGTTTGTTTTGCAGTATAAATAAATAAATAAATAAAAATAATCCCTATTCGTTAGCCAGAAATTCAATTAATTTTGAAATCATTGTTAAGCCTACTTAAATTATGATCATTTTATTTATCTTAATTAAAAAAAAATTGTTAGGCAACAAAAATATTCTAGGGTTAAATACAGTAAATAAACATTTTTATTCGTATGCCTCTTTCAAATCCATAAAACTGTTATTTGAATCTTGTTTGCGTGTCTCTAACACAAATAGAAATATTGAGCAATTAGGCTCTAATGCGTATAAGTATATATTTTAAATTATAATATACAGGATTTAACAAAATGATGTACAGTAAATTTGGCCGATCTAAGATAACTTGTTTATATAAATAATGAGTAGTAAACAAATTACAGCGTGTTATAAAAATTTAAGAACTGATTTTTTTGCTCTTACTTTAAAACAGATTTACATATTTCTATGAAGATGTACATGGAATGTTACTATATATAGTGCCCAATAGTGACCAATAAAATGGATTCAGTGGCGTTTAATATTACTTTAATTCTATAGGTTTTTAGAAGTGTTCCCCTACATTTTTAGACAATGAAAGTCAGTTAAAAACAAGATGCCACTGAAATTCTATATCTGTTTTTAAATTTGTTTTGTCTTCTACTATTTGTTGTGAAAGCCTTAATTACCGAGTAATATGTCCCTGAAGGGGAAAAATACTAACAATACAATTTTTCTAAGAAATGAATGTGACGTATTTAAAGTGTGTAGGTAGTTTTATTAATATTAAACTACCTACACACTTTAAATACGTCACATTCATTTCTTATTACCCAGTGTGTACACACCACTCAACCTCTTCAATTTTTCTATTGATCCTAAACCACTGAATATTTGTTTACAATTTTACAACTTTATTTACAACTATTTCTTTGTATTATCAATCATCCATGAACATATAAAAAAACAAAAAAAAATGGTAAACAAATATTCAATAGAATGGTATTTTTCATTACATAAACTTCCTTCAGGTCATATAACTATGTAATTAAGGCTTTCATAAAAAATACTAAATGACAAAAAAAATTGAAACAGATGTAGAATTTCAGTGACGTCCTGTTATTAATTGAATTTCATTGCCTAAAAAAAGTAGGGGGACAAAGGCTTGCGGAACCCATTTTTACTATTTATTTTTTGTATAAGCAAGTTAGCTTCTCATAAACTTAGGTTACTTAACTTACTTTTTTTTGTTACACCCTATATATTACATTATTGGACTTGCATTTTTAGATTTTTTGAGAAAACAGATATAATAAATTAAATAGTGTGTATAAATAAATCAACACTACTACTCACCCGGCGATCCATGCGCACCCGCAACAGCAACCAACCCGTCATTATAACAATGCGCCGCCGACAAAATCAACCTACTACTAATCAACGCACCACCACAATAATGCTTATCCTCTCCCACGCGTAAGTCGATTTGCCACGGTACCGCACCCGGGGGTGGCACCTGCCCCCCGATAACTTTGGGCTGCCTATTGGGCTTCCACTGAAACTGCCTCGTACCGCACGCGCCCGAATGCTCCAATAACTTAGGCGTTCTGCCAGCGCTGACGAATACAAGCTGGAGCTGCGACGCTACGAAACAAACGAAAGCTCTCAGAATGTACATCGCTGACAGAACTCGAAATCCACGAGGTGGCCGGTATCTTTTTATGGTGTGGGCCAGTCCCACTCTTCCGCCAAAATTCAATGTTATTTCGCTGATATTGATCATAATCTAGAAGTTCATGTTCACAGCTGCACTTGCATGTTTGGGTGTGAGTAAGGAGCTGATCCAATTTTCGTTCATGTTTATTAAAAATGAAAACAATGACATCATGGTTTTAGAATATTAAAAGGACAAGTCTATTTTGTGAATTTTTGATAATTAGCTTAAGATCCTATTTTTTCACCTTTGAATGAAGTTGCACGTAGGTTTACTTGACAGATTATCAAAACACTGCCATTTGCACAGGATTGGTGTAGGGCACATTTGAAAATTGAAATATACCCGTTTTAAAAGAGCATTTTTTAATACGGCATCTTTTGTAATAAGTACTCACCAAAAAATTTACGAATACATGATTTATGACAATTTTGTTTTTACCAAAAATAAATTGCCCTCTTTTCCTTATATGCACAGAAAATTAAAGTATTTTAAAAAACCAATGGTTTCTCTTTAAATTTATTTGTATCTTAAGTGATTTTATTTCTCAATAATTGTTGTTCTTCCGTTGACTTTTCCAATACCGTATAATATTGGATTTTATTTTTTACACCTCTTCCGTTATTAGGCCAGTTCATATTAAGTGAGGGATTTTTAAATCGAATAATTTTCTAAATGGCTTATTGTACATATATTTTTTTATCCTCACCCTAACTACAGCTGTTGGGTTTGCTACAACAATTATCTTTTTTCATCGCAGCTTTAAATAGCTTGTTACCGAGTCTCCACCGGTGTATTTTTTGCCATATCTCCATAATAATAGCAAAATCAAATTATAAACATAAGCACTTACTATCGAATACAAAAACAAACTGACAACAACAATAACAACAATAACAACAATAACAACAATAACAACAATAACAACAATAACAACAATAACAACAATAACAACAATAACAACAATAACAACAATAACAACAATAACAACAATAACAACAATAACAACAATAACAACAATAACAACAATAACAACAATAACAACAATAACAACAATAACAACAATAACAACAATAACAACAATAACAACAATAACAACAATAACAACAATAACAACAATAACAACAATAACAACAATAACAACAATAACAACAATAACAACAATAACAACAATAACAACAATAACAACAATAACAACAATAACAACAATAACAACAATAACAACAATAACAACAATAACAACAATAACAACAATAACAACAATAACAACAATAACAACAATAACAACAATAACAACAATAACAACAATAACAACAATAACAACAATAACAACAATAACAACAATAACAACAATAACAACAATAACAACAATAACAACAATAACAACAATAACAACAATAACAACAATAACAACAATAACAACAATAACAACAATAACAACAATAACAACAATAACAACAATAACAACAATAACAACAATAACAACAATAACAACAATAACAACAATAACAACAATAACAACAATAACAACAATAACAACAATAACAACAATATCAACAATAACAACAATAACAACAATAATAACAATAACAACAATAACAACAATAACAACAATAACAACAATAACAACAATAACAACAATAACAACAATAACAACAATAACAACAATAACAACAATAACAACAATAACAACAATAACAACAATAACAACAATAACAACAATAACAACAATAACAACAATAACAACAATAACAACAATGACAACAATAACAACAATAACAACAATGACAACAATGACAACAATAACAACAATAACAACAATAACAACAATAACAACAATAACAACAATAACAACAATAACAACAATAACAACAATAACAACAATAACAATAATAACAACAATAACAACAATAACAACAATAACAACAATAACAACAATAACAACAATAACAACAATAACAACAATAACAACAATAACAACAATAACAACAATAACAACAATAACAACAATAATAACAATAACAACAATAACAACAATAACAACAATAACAACAATAACAACAATAACAACAATAAGAACAATAACAACAATAACAACAATAACAACAATAACAACAATAACAACAATAACAACAATAACAACAATAACAACAATAACAACAATAACAACAATAACAACAATAACAACAATAACAACAATAACAACAATAACAACAATAACAACAATAACAACAATAACAACAATAACAACAATAACAACAATAACAACAATAACAACAATAACAACAATAACAACAATAACAACAATAACAACAATAACAACAATAACAACAATAACAACAATAACAACAATAACAACAATAACAACAATAACAACAATAACAACAATAACAACAATAACAACAATAACAACAATAACAACAATAACAACAATAACAACAATAACAACAATAACAACAATAACAACAATAACAACAATAACAACAATAACAACAATAACAACAATAACAACAATAACAACAATAACAACAATAACAACAATAACAACAATAACAACAATAACAACAATAACAACAATAACAACAATAACAACAATAACAACAATAACAACAATAACAACAATAACAACAATAACAACAATAACAACAATAACAACAATAACAACAATAACAACAATAACAACAATAACAACAATAACAACAATAACAACAATAACAACAATAACAACAATAACAACAATAACAACAATAACAACAATAACAACAATAACAACAATAACAACAATAACAACAATAACAACAATAACAACAATAACAACAATAACAACAATAACAACAATAACAACAATAACAACAATAACAACAATAACAACAATAACAACAATAACAACAATAACAACAATAACAACAATAACAACAATAACAACAATAACAACAATAACAACAATAACAACAATAACAACAATAACAACAATAACAACAATAACAACAATAACAACAATAACAACAATAACAACAATAACAACAATAACAACAATAACAACAATAACAACAATAACAACAATAACAACAATAACAACAATAACAACAATAACAACAATAACAACAATAACAACAATAACAACAATAACAACAATAACAACAATAACAACAATAACAACAATAACAACAATAACAACAATAACAACAATAACAACAATAACAACAATAACAACAATAACAACAATAACAACAATAACAACAATAACAACAATAACAACAATAACAACAATAACAACAATAACAACAATAACAACAATAACAACAATAACAACAATAACAACAATAACAACAATAACAACAATAACAACAATAACAACAATAACAACAATAACAACAATAACAACAATAACAATAACAACAATAACAACAATAACAACAATAACAACAATAACAACAATAACAACAATAACAACAATAACAACAATAACAACAATAACAACAATAACAACAATAACAACAATAACAACAATAACAACAATAACAACAATAACAACAATAACAACAATAACAACAATAACAACAATAACAACAATAACAACAATAACAACAATAACAACAATAACAACAATAACAACAATAACAACAATAACAACAATAACAACAATAACAACAATAACAACAATAACAACAATAACAACAATAACAACAATAACAACAATAACAACAATAACAACAATAACAACAATAACAACAATAACAACAATAACAACAATAACAACAACAATAACAACAATAACAACAATAACAACAATAACAACAACAATAACAACAATAACAACAATAACAACAATAACAACAATAACAACAATAACAACAATAACAACAATAACAACAACAATAACAACAATAACAACAATAACAACAACAATAACAACAATAACAACAATAACAACAATAACAACAACAATAACAACAATAACAACAATAACAACAATAACAACAACAATAACAACAATAACAACAATAACAACAATAACAACAACAATAACAACAATAACAACAATAACAACAATAACAACAACAATAACAACAATAACAACAATAACAACAATAACAACAACAATAACAACAATAACAACAATAACAACAATAACAACAATAACAACAACAATAACAACAATAACAACAATAACAACAATAACAACAACAATAACAACAATAACAACAATAACAACAATAACAACAACAATAACAACAATAACAACAATAACAACAATAACAACAACAATAACAACAATAACAACAATAACAACAATAACAACAATAACAACAACAATAACAACAATAACAACAATAACAACAATAACAACAATAACAACAACAATAACAACAATAACAACAATAACAACAATAACAACAATAAACAATAACAACAATAACAACAATAACAACAACAATAACAACAATAACAACAATAACAACAACAATAACAACAATAACAACAATAACAACAATGACAACAATGACAACAATAACAACAATAACAACAATAACAACAATGACAACAATAACAACAATAACAACAATGACAACAATGACAACAATGACAACAATAACAACAATAACAACAATAACAACAATAACAACAATAACAACAATAACAACAATAACAACAATAACAACAATAACAACAATAACAACAATAACAACAATAACAACAATAACAACAATAACAACAATAACAACAATAACAACAATAACAACAATAACAACAATAACAACAATAACAACAATAACAACAATAACAACAATAACAACAATAACAACAATAACAACAATAACAACAATAACAACAATAACAACAATAACAACAATAACAACAATAACAACAATAACAACAATAACAACAATAACAACAATAACAACAATAACAACAATAACAACAATAACAACAATAACAACAATAACAACAATAACAACAATAACAACAATAACAACAATAACAACAATAACAACAATAACAACAATAACAACAATAACAACAATAACAACAATAACAACAATAGCAACAATAACAACAATAACAACAATAACAACAATAACAACAATAACAACAATAACAACAATAACAACAATAACAACAATAACAACAATAACAACAATAACAACAATAACAACAATAACAACAATAACAACAATAACAACAATAACAACAATAACAACAATAACAACAATAACAACAATAACAACAATAACAACAATAACAACAATAACAACAATAACAACAATAACAACAATAACAACAATAACAACAATAACAACAATAACAACAATAACAACAATAACAACAATAACAACAATAACAACAATAACAACAATAACAACAATAACAACAATAACAACAATAACAACAATAACAACAATAACAACAATAACAACAATAACAACAATAACAACAATAACAACAATAACAACAATAACAACAATAACAACAATAACAACAATAACAACAATAACAACAATAACAACAATAACAACAATAACAACAATAACAACAATAACAACAATAACAACAATAACAACAATAACAACAATAACAACAATAACAACAATAACAACAATAACAACAATAACAACAATGACAACAATAACAACAATAACAACAATAACAACAATGACAACAATGACAACAATAACAACAATAACAACAATAACAACAATGACAACAATAACAACAATAACAACAATAACAACAATAACAACAATAACAACAATAACAACAATAACAACAATAACAACAATAACAACAATAACAACAATAACAACAATAACAACAATAACAACAATAACAACAATAACAACAATAACAACAAGGGTGGGTGGCTCAGTGGTAGAGTCTCTGCCTGTGGATCCAAGGGCCCCAGGTTCGAATCCCACCGTTGGCCGGAATTTTTTGATTTAATTTAAATATTTAAAATTAATTCTGATGCCTTGGTAGGATTCCCCACTCGACCATTCACTGTTGGGTTCTAATTAACAGTGCTGTTACTAAAGTGGCGCTGGGAAACAGTAACAAAGCCTACACAGAACACGAGGCGAAATAACCTTAGCAGTTGAAGCCGATGACACGCCAAAAAAAAATAATAACAACAATAATAATTCTGGAGTGTATTTATTACCACTACCAGACGAAGAGAAGAAAATGTTTGCAGATTTACATTTTTAAGTACGCTAGGTCATAAAAATGAGTCAGTTATAACGCATTTGGTGGCGGCAATAAATGATGCACCATGTGTAAAGATGGTAACGGAAAGGAGGGGTATTTACCCCAAACCACATTTGGAAATTGATAAAACTCGTATTATAACTCACATAAATTCCTTTCATCCTTGTGTTAGCCACTACAGGAGAAAAAATGCACCAAATGTTAAATGATTAATGATTTGAATATAAGTTTCTACATGCCAAAGTCAGACAAATGTGAGGGTTGATTAAATTTAGAAAATAAAATAAAATATGCTGATAATGAGGACCTGAAAAACATTTGCAACTTTAAAGCCGGATTTAAATAACAGTGGTTATTGTGTTTTTTGACACGAGGCTTTTGGGAAACCGTAAAGCGGAATCTATTGCGGATGTAGTTTTGCATGTGATAGAAACTAAAAGAGATGCAGAAGAATTTGTGTTTTGGGCAGATAACTGCTCAAGCCAAAATTAAAATTATGTCATTTACTATTTTTTAGTTGTTAATTCCCCAGAAGGGCATAAAAAGGTAAATTTAAAATACTTATCTAAGGGTCGCACCCACATGACCGCAGATGGAATCCATGGCAACATTGAAAACAAAATTCTAAGAAAACGTAATGTTTATGATTCTAAGGAATTTATTGAAACTACCGAATCTGCTAGAAAAGGGTTAAAAATTTCACATTTTTAAGAATAAAAAAGCACTACAAAAAAAGTGACGACCCTATTAATGAATTTGTTCTGTCAAATGTTGTTGAAGTAACTTTTGAAAAAGGTAAATTTACCTTTGACTATAAGTACAATTTTAGCGATGATCCTAAAACAATTGATTTGATTAAAAATATATATATATATATATATATATATATATATATATATATATATATAGCAGAATTACAAAAAGAACCTCCGAAGGTAAAAACATTGCCTGTTAGGGGAATTAACGCACAAAAAAGCACAAAATTTTGCGTGTTTGCCCGAAAATAGACGAAATTTTTGGGTTAATTTACCGGAATCTGAAGCTTCAGCTGATTTAACTAACAATGAGCAGCTTGAACCAGAACTAGAACTGTTCGTTTCGAATATAATATACTATTAAAACTGGTAAATTATTTTTATTTTATTTTGATATTTGGTATTTGTAAAATATGTTAAAAAAATAAAAAAAAAAATAAGTTACATGGTTTGTTCAGGAAATATTTCAAATTAATAATAAATATAAAAGCAGTATACCCAGTTACTGGGTTTTTAAGTAAGAACAAAATATTTCTTTACCAGGGCTTGCGGTATAAGAAAATAGTAATAGCAATTACTTGGTTTTTTATGTACTGGTAGTACTAAATAACCACAAAAATTCAAAATAAAAACCGTTTTTCTTACGCTAATTTAATAGATAGATGAGAAAACATTTGCAAAAATTATTCTCATATCAAATATACAAGAAGCAGTGACATTTTTTTTCCATTAAGCGATTTGCTTTAAGCGGCTTCATCAAAAACACAAAATCTCATGGTTTTTATTTTGGACAGCCAATTTTGGCATCTGTTTAAATCTGATGAAACTACTGTAAAAAACTTATCAATTTCTGTGGGTGTAAACTACGGTTAACCACCGTGTTTGATATGATCTAATTTGTTTTTCTCTGCATATTTCTATTAAAACTGCACAATCATAATGCCGAGAAGTTATTTGCATTTAATGTAAGTCAATAGGAACACGGCTTTATTAAAGAGTACACATTTACAGTAGTTGACAATTGAATGTAGGTATGAAAAATAACTGTATTTTATATTGAAAGTTTTAGTAGAAGTGAATTTAGTCACTTTGTTCCTGGAAATATTTTTTGTAATTTTAAATGCAGACCCAATTATTAATATTATTGAATCAACATTCTGATAACTATGCCAAGGACATGATAGGTCAGTTAAATATAAATATTTAATAATAAAAAATACTCTAGAGCAGAAGAGAAGAAATAATTGAGAAAGAAAGAAACTAATATTGATTTTGCAAACGAAGAGCTCGAGTTTTATGGCTTGCATATAGTTTAGTTAATTATTAAGACTTGCATTACAAACTTTTAATCAAATAGTTTCTTTGTACTAAAAGCATGTCAGTTAATAAAATGTAAATTCAATGATTCGACTTGAATTACTAAAACGGAATGGCAGATAATAAGAAACAAGATGAGAAGAATATTCTAATGCGGCAAAGTTGAGTAATAAGGACAGAAAGTCGTATATAATTTGATTTGGAGAGCTTGGAGTGTAGTTTTAGCAATAGAATATAAACTTGAATAATTTCATCATTACATTTACATCGCATGCAAGTGCAGAAATTATTATTTTTATTAGAAAATTTACCAATATAAATCAATAAAAAAGTACCTACGACAATTAAAATTCTATCTACTATACAGGGTGCGTTATAAATACAGAACAGGTTTCAAGCTTATTTTTATAAATCCTGTATTACTGAGGCCCTTTCTGTGGGGCCTCAGTATTGCATTCGTGCAGACGAAAAAATTTTCTTACCCCCATTTTTTTAAACTTTTTTTTATGTTTCCGATCATTCTGAGTCCGAAAATGCAAAAAAAATGTTTCGTCTGGTCGTCTGTGTGTATGTATGCCGGCACAATAACTCTAGAATGAAAGTTCTGATTGACGTGCAGTTTTGATTTTCTTGAATAATTACTTCTAACTTAAATCCCTATTGATTTTCAGAATTTTCGGTTCATTCTAACTACTTTAATATCAATTTTCTTAAAATCCGCTTATGCATTTCTTATGTGACAATTTTAGGAATTCCAATTATTTCTAACGTCAACATTCCTAATATTCTTTACATTCCATAAATTGCAAACATTCTCTGTTGATAGTAAAGGTGAAATTTCTAAGGCGGGTTGCGTTGCGACTTTCATATTTGCAACTATAGCTATTTTGGAGGCTATTTTTATTCTAAATTAGTCGCCAAGCCCGCCAATTTATGAAAAATATATAAGCAGTTTCTTAAAAATGACTTTTTATGGTGGTTCTAACTTAAGCGTACTACTATTTCGCCCCTAGCCACAAAAACACCTTCATCAAATTTACTGGCTCTCTGTCGCAACCCCATAGAATAATTAACCGGCCATTTTATTTGGCAAAAATCAGAATAATGCTTGGTTGTGCCTGTCAAGTATCAAGATGTCAACTGTGATGTGTGAATGGCTCTTAAATAGCAAATTATTTAAAAATGTATTCTTCTTTTGATATTTATTGCAAATAATTTGTAGTGTATCTCAATCTTAGATTAAAGAGACCGAAGATGTAACATTGCACACTGCGCATGCTGTCTATTTTAAGCCAAAGTAACCCACCAATTGAAAATCATTGTTGCACGACGCCACCCGAATTGCTCCGATTTCCATTCAGCGATCACACCTCCACCTGAGTTTAATCACCATTGACAGCTGTTTTTTGATTTATTTGTTGGTATTTTAGCAATTTAAAGTGTTCTAGTTATTCAATTTCAAGTTAAAAATGTCACGATGTATCTTGAAAAATTGTATGTACTTATAATACAAGTACTACTGTTATGAATATATTCGTTTTCAGCGGTAAATATTTATTAACGTTTTGACATAAAGCGCCATGATTCTCTGGGCTGAATACTTCAGATCCGCATTAAGGGGTTTCAATACATATTAAGCATCAGATTTCATATTACTTACATAAATTTACAAAAGGGTAAAATTTTGAACATTTAATTTAAATAAATAGTAAATAGGCATTATTGCTAACGAAATTTTGTATTTAAAAAGTAGTTTTATAAGAATGTTTTCTAAAGGTAGTTTTTAGCCCTTTTTGGTAGATAAATAAGAGGTAAAGAATCATAGTTGCTAGCTAAATTTTATTTTTATAAGGTATTTTTATAAGAATATTAGATGAAATACAGGATGACCTACTTAAAATTTCAAGGTTCATCTTATTTGCGGTCAAATCGAAAGTGACATTGAATTTTCAGTCTTAAAACAAAGTAATCTAGTATAAACAAAAAAAAAATACTAAAGTTACAGGAGTTAGGTCCGATTCCACCGTTGTGTTAAACGGAGATTAAAATGACAGTGTTAATGTAAAAATGTCATTTTAAACTTCGTTTAACACAACGGTGGAATCAACCCTTAGTCACGTTAATAAAATGTTACATTACAAACCCCTAAACAACTCGAACATAATTTTCGTTTACTAAAAAAAATCCAAAATTTAGCAATATTTATTTATTATACAAGCGAATGCGATTTCAAAGATAACTGGATCAAAAAATCCGAATCTCTAAATTTTGGAGCTAAATGCTCAGATAAAAGCAAGCGACCGATAGGGGTTACAAAAATAATCGATTTATCGATAATTCTGATATTTTTTAATGAAAATCGATTTATCCGCTGTTTTTAATAAATTATTTTCGTTTTTTTTTAAGATAATGTATTAATCGATTTTAAAGGAAATACAGAAAAAGTACATTTATTCAAAATTATCGATTTATTGTTTAATCGGTTTTTTAATTATTTGATTATTTTCGATTTTTCAAAGATATTATATGAAAATAATCGGTTGAATATAATCGGTTATTTTACATAATCGATATTTTGGTTATTTTTTTAAAATTATCGATTTATTGGATAATCAGCTTTTTAATAATCAATTATTTTCGATAATCGAATAATCAATTTCAAAGGAAATATGAAAAAAGGATTATTAGAAAATAATAGATAATTAGTTTTATTTTTTGGAAAATCGATTTATCATAGAATCGGCTTCTTAATTAATTGGTTATTTTCGATTAGGCGAATATTTTGGAATTATTGATTATTTTTGGTATTTCAAAGATAACCGAATTATCGATTTTAAAGGAAATACAATAAAAATAGATTATTGATAATAATCGATTGATCGAAAATAATCGATTATTTAAAATAATCGATCATTCTGTTTTTTTTTTAAATCGATTTGTCAGTTAATCGACTTTTTAATTAATCGAATATTTTTGAAATACAATAAAATAGATTATTGGTAATAATCGATTTATCATAGAATCGGCTTCTTAATTAATTGATTATTTTCGATTAGGCGATTATTTTGGAATTATCGATTATTTTCGGTATTTCAAAGATAATCGAATTAACGATTTTAAAGGAAATACAATAAAAATAGATTATTGATAATAATCGATTGATCGAAAATAATCAATTATTTAAAATAATCGATCATTCTGTTTTTTTTTAAATCGATTTATCAGTTAATCGACTTTTTAATTAATTGATTAATTTTGATTAATCGATTATTTTCGATTTTTCAAAGATTATCGAATAATCTGTTTCCATGGACGAAAAAAAAAATGGTTTATTTGAAAATAATCGATTATTTAAAATAAACAATAATTCTATTTATATTATATTTTGTAAACACTGATTTATCGGTTAATTGGCTTTTGAAAATAATCTATTGATCGAAAATAATCGATTATTTTCAATTATCGATCATTTATTTCGATAATCACTCATCCCTAGCGACCAAATGACTTTTAATAGATTTAAATTTTAAAATGTTATCGTAGAAAAAATATAATGTTCAACTCATAAAGGTAGATTTGCAGTATTAGCCTGCGCACATGCTATTTTTATAATACTCGTAGACAATGAGTAACATTTTTTGCTCTATTAACAATATATTCTATTTCAACATTTTACTGTAATCTCTTGCAGAAAAGTCCGTAGTAAATAAACGCTAACGAAATATTCTATAAAAGGTCTTCTCTTTACATAAAATGTCGTGGCATCTGTTTGATATTAAAAAATCACGATAATTTGATTTCATAATACAAAATTCGATTAAACACCTTTTAAGTAAACCTAATAGTTCATTAAGTTGCTAATAAACAAAGTCCGGTCCCTGTCACAGAGTTCGGGTCGCCGCGTGTCGCCGCCCAGTTCCCCCACTCCGTTAACCCTTCTTTAGAAATTGGCAACATTTGCGCAGGTTTAAAACCGGTGTATGTTATATCTCTGGTCTCTTTTATCTAAGATCTCAATTAAGGCTTTCCGTAAATAAAGGTACAGCAAGACTGATAATATAATGTTCTTATACAAAGCACTTTTTTATTATATAAGAGAGAGGTAGGATGTAATGCTGGTTTACATATTCAACCAGTGAATTGTAAATAATAATTAGTAAACTCCTAGTAATAAATTTCCTCAATTCATAAAATTTAAAAATGAATCTTCTTACCTTGGGATTTTAATGACTTAATGTGATCAACCCATTTCAAATTTTGATCAATTATGATACCGAGGTATTTTGTTGTGTTTTTCATTTTAATTATTCATTTATTTGTATGTTGAAAGAAGGCCTTTGTAAATTACATTGCTCTCTATGGATCAACTTTAACACAAAAATAGTTTTGTGACTATAAGTTGCTATAACCTATCGTCTCAAAACTATTAATAATTTAAACATAGTAAGTAGTAAAACGAGTGGTAAAATAACAATAAATTAAGGGAAATACTTAAAAAGGGCAGGTTCAAAGAGTATTATCACAAGAAAGTATATCCGTTCTGTTTATTTATCAAGTATTGTTTGAGGTTACTTTTAAATACATTTATTGTTGTTTTTTTTTTTAATTTCTGTAGGCATTCTATTAAATTTGTTAAACCTTTAATAAAAATTATATTTTGGGAACTTTTAGTGAGTGCTTGCTGTACATGAAAGTCAGATTTTCTTCTTGTATTGTATGTCATTTTTGTTTCATAAATAAATATCAATCATGTACTGAACATAATTCTGAACTGAAAGGCAATTTATTTCTTTTAACATAGTTGCAATACTCATCCTTCTGTCCTTTATTAATAGAATATAAATAGGCGAAATAAGGAGCCCAAATATTTTACATGAGCAGGCTTAAGAAGTAAAGGGGCCAATTATTACTGGAAAAATTGCTCGAACAAGTTTTTAAACCCTAATCAAAAGGCGATATAGAATGGTTTTAAAAATCAAGGCTTGTGAAAATCATCACATGGTTGAACCTAAGTAATGCCAATGCTTCAGAAAACAAAAAATTTAACGTCCTAATACTACTATCGGCTTTCGGTCTTTCGTTCCAAGTTAAATCATTTCTCGTTTTTGTTACGCTACGAGTTTACCCTTGTGGGCCTCAGTCTCGATAAGGTGTGAGCCACCATTTTAGCGTCTCTCGAATTTTTTATTATTACTTGTTTTGATCTTTAATAAAATTTACTAGTTCAGAAAAATTGCCAAAAAATTAAATTGGTTAAAAATGTACTTAAATTTGTCATGAAATCTGTAAACAAGCGTAAACAATTTATTCTAACCATAGGTAAATAGACTGTTTTCAGTAAACCAACCGTTTTATTAAATAATAATATTGTTTTTATTATTGTTTTCATTTCTTAGAACTTATTAAACAAGTTAATAATCTATCTTTCAGGCGTCTTTGGTCTAGAAAGAAAAAACATTTTTAAATCAAATTGAGTGCACATAATAGTTATGTACATATTTGTATATGTCCACTAATATATGAGAAGGCGAAGGCTAATTACAATTATTTTTCATGGATGTTTGAACAAGCTATATTACAAAATAGCTCTTTATGAAACCAGTTACGAAATTCCTTATTTTATATAACGAGTAAATATTTGCGGGACGAGCAGAGCGAGATCCCGCAACATACACGAATGTTCAACATTATGCAACTGGTTGCGCAAAGTAGATCATTTTGAAACTTGCTGCGATCACAAATGTCAAAATTAGAAACATAATTTTATATTCATTTCATTTGTGCCCTTTTCCAAACGTATTCCGATTAAAACATTAGAAATAAAAATCTGAGATATTTACCAAATATAGGTTCACATATTATTTATTTAGTTAAGTAACTTTATATTAGAAAAAAATTTCATAAAGATATTAGAAGTCTTCTTCAGCCATCTCTTCGGAGACCGCTGTTGGCCAGTCAAATATCAAACAGCAACATTTTTTGTTTTGCTGGGGAATATACTGGATTGAGGATTTTAAATCTAACTTTTTAATAAATTAAAGGTGGTTTTTCATAAAAAAGTTATAGCAATTTGAAATATTAATTGGTTTACAGAAAACTCTGGTCAACAGTAATTTTGTTGTTATGAGAATGGTTTTAGGATGATTTCATGGAACTATGAATGTTTTTGCAAGATTAATATTAATTTTTGATATAATCACAATTTTCATTTTATATTTTCCCTTAAAATGGAATAGGTATTTATGAGAAAAGTGCATTTTTATTTTTCAACATGAATGTGTTGCAAAATATGATTTTTAAAAATCTAAATCTTCTGCATAAAAATGTAATTAGCATATTGGAATTAGTACCTATATATTTCCTTATCTTCCACTAGTATCAAACCACTCCTTTTGGAAATCTTGAAGACACATATTATGTGGTAACAACTCTACATACATCTATTCATAAAACAACTAAATTAATAATTCGGTGTAATTTTAGGGTATTAATTAAGGAATTTGCTTACAAATAATACCTTTAAACATATATGCATTAAACAACTGTACCGCCTCAGTTGCACTACATACGTTAAAATGTCATACAGTGAACACTTTTTAGTTAACCCTTCAATTTGTGGCAGTGCTTGTATGACAAAGGATAAACTCATCTCCTAAGCAACTTCGGTTGCTAAGAATTATTATTGATCATCATGTTATTATGACTTTTATATTTGATATACATGTCTTTTGTTTCTTTAATTAAAATATACCTTATACACCTTAGCAAAATCATTTATTTATGTTGGGATGAATAATGTTAAAGATCCCACAATTGGTGACCCCGATAGAATAGCCCAAGATGAAAAAAAAAAAAGAAATCTGGATGGAACAGAGATTCCGATAGAGACCACAGCAAAGCCTGCAATCGGCTGAATCGCCAAGTGCAACAGCAGTAGCGCTGAAAGCAAGTATATGGAGGTGAGTTTATTCTTTCTACTGGCTGTCACACACTTAATTAAACTTCACACACTTTTAAACATACGAGTACTAATAATTTAAAAAAAAAATCGCAATACAAGACCATACAATAACACATCATAATACACAACACACATCACACATGCAATTAGCATTTTGTAGGTACAAGACTCAGTCCACACATATGCGGAGGTCCCAATTGTCGCATGCCAAAGGAGCAGCCACCCACATGCGCACACACATACAGTATGGTTCAAATGAAAGGAATAAATTCATTATAATGGAAGTAGTTGGTTTTTCGAAAAAATGCTCGGACAGGTCAATTTTGTTTACTTAAAGCGCAATTTTTTAAATAGAATCCAATTTTCCCCCACTTCCCATTTTTGGGCAGTGACGTCATTGACAATTTTTTTAAATAGTAACCCCATTTTTTTTTCTTGATTTTGATAGATCTTGCAATTTTCTACTCGGAAACATAATATTTGTAAAATCTGACAACAATTTTTTTTTGAATAAAAGTCATTTAAAGATCAGATACATACATTTTATTTTATTTTGAAACACAATAAATGAATAAAAGATTATTTGTAATTAAATGCTTCATCTAAAAAAAAAAAATAATCATAATAAAAAGAATTTAATGACAATTTCACAAATTCTTTTTTAATATTATTATTATTAATATTAATATTATTATTATTATTTTGTTAGATTAAGCACTTAATTACAAATAATTATCTTCTATTCAATTATTGTGTTCTCAAAATAAAATAAAATTTATGTGTCTAATCTTTAAATGACTTTTATTCAAAAAAAAATGTTATGTAAGATATTTCAAATATTATGTTTCCGAGTAGGAAATTGCAAGATCTAACAAAATCAAGAAAAAAAAATTGGGGTTACTATTTAAAAAAATTGTCAATGACGTCACTGCCCAAAAATGGGAAGTGGGGGAAAATTGAATTCTATTTAAAAAATTGCGCTTTAAGTAAACAAAATTGACCTGTCCGAGCATTTTTTCGAAAAACCAACTACTTCCATTATAATGAATTTATTCCTTTCATTTGAACCATACTGTATGTGCATATATGTGGAGGTCCCAATTGTCGTATGCTAAAGGAGCAACCGTCCACATGCGCCCACACATATATGCTAGTGGAAAATTGTCCTTATAGTTTTTTCCTAGGGCAATGAAACGTCCAGGTAGAAAACACCAGAAGATACAAAATTGGTATCACGATAGTATTCTTCAAGTAGAAAGGACCTATCGGATACCTAGCATTTACTAATTCTAAAAAAAAAAAATGTTGTCAACAACACAAAAGATGGAAACGCAGAAACTTTAAATTATACAAGAAAATCATTTTCATAAGAAAATCTAGCACAACATTGTATTAACACTTCAAAAAAAAGGGGGAAAGTATTGTAGCGCCTCAGTTGCACTACATACGTTAAAATGTTACACACTGAACACTTTTTAGCTAACCCTTCAATTTGTGGCAGTCCTTGTGTGACAAAGGATAAACTCATCTCCTAAGCAAGTTCGGTTGCTAAGAATTATTAATAATCATCATTATTAAGACTTTTATATTTGATATACAAGACATGCCTTTTTATTCTTTGTATTAAAATATACCTTATACAATATACATCCTTAGCAAAATCATTTTATTATGATGGGATGAATAATGTTAAAGATCCTATAACAACTTCACACTATTTTCTTATACAGGGTGTTAGTATACCCAGAAAAGAATTTTGATATGGTAACATGGAGCCTTAAAGTGCTTGGTTACCGAGATACAGAGTGTTTAAGTAAGTCGTAATTTAAAATTTGCCATAAATCAAAAATTCTTTAAATGCTCTTTTGACGTATACTAACTTTTGAAAAAGTAACCAGTGGCGCGCTATCAAGGTTAGTGGCAATTTTTCCCATTTTTACGCCACGAACAAATTTTTTAATTGTCTTTTCTTTTTTATTTAAAAAAGTAAGAACCTAAAATGAACGGTGTTGCAGAAATTTGCTTCTGAAGAAAAGTCTACCTGTACCATATGCCTGTACTTATTTGTTACGACTCAATATTTCTATGTTCTACTCTAGTTAATCATGTGTTAAATTTTTAATAGTTCATGTATTTGACAAGATTTTGGTAGATCAAATTTGAAAAAAAAATTTAAAGACATTTTTGATTTATAACAAATTTGGAAGATTGATTTAAAACTTTTAACACCTTGAATCTCGGTAACTAAGCTCTTTAAGAGTTCTTCTTCCTATAGTGTTGTTAAACGAATAAACTAACATCCTGTAGATATAGAAATACCGAAACTATTAAAACCAGTTGAAATTAATAGACTGATAATAAAACTAATATTTTTGTATTTTATTTTGTTACTCATTCCTCTTATTGAAAAAAGATTTCCAATAAAACAATAAGTAGCAAACGTTTTTCACATTTGCAATTTGTAACGTGTAACAGTTGCCAAGTCCGGTTCTGTTTATTTTCAAATAAACAAATATCGCCGTCAATAGAACCGTTACAAATTAATTTACCGAAATAATTCCTTTATAAAAAATAAAATTTAAATGCAATTTTTCACAACAGAATTTGTAAATGATTAAAAAACTGGAGATACGCGATAGTTTGTTGTCTTGGTTATACAGTGACAATCTTAAGTCTTGCCCCCCCTAACTAACTCGTTACTGGAGTCTTGTTAGGAAAATCGCCGAGACAGGTCGATTTTTGTTTTCTACAATGTACATTTTTGTATGATTAGTTTACCCTTAATTTCATTCCTTACTCGAGGGGAACAACCCTTTCGAAAAATTTAAATGGCATGGGGTGGTGAGTGATAGCTCATTTGAAAGGGGGTTTTATTCTCTTTTCAACCGTGCAAAAAAATTTTAAATTTGCTTCATTAAGTGTTGATTTATTAATGTTTAAAAATAACAAAATCTCACAAAATAGGAAAGCAACTAAACTAATAGTGACCTCCTAATGGCAAAAAGTCTTACTTCACGTCTGAACCGAAATCATGCAGGGCCGAATTTTAATTCTAAGGATGAGTGTGCTACGTTAATTTCCGTTATTCTGAAACAAAAATTAGTCGAGAATTAATTAAGCAAATTTCAAAATTTTGTACATGGTTGAATAGAGAATAAAACCGTCTTTCAAATGAGCTATCACTCACCACCCCATACCATTTAAATTTTTCGAAAGGGTTGCTCCCCTCGAGTAAGAAATGAAATTAAGGGTAAACTAATCATACAAAAATGTACATTGTAGAAAACAAAAATCGACCTGTCTCGGCGATTTTCCTAACAAGACTCCAGTAACGAGTTAGTTAGGGGGGGGTAAGACTTAAGATTCTCACTATATGTTTCATAGAAATGTCAGAAAATGTATTTTAAAATGAATCATCTTTGGTGCTGTATATTTGGCTGTATAAAATTATTATGTTTCATATAAAGCTTTCACATTCAAAAAATTATTCTCGTAAGTAATATAAAACCAACGAACACCAACGTAAGTACGGCAATAGTACTAGCTGCTGGACCATTAAGAAAATAATTTGTCTGTATTGATAAACAGCATATTATGTCATTGCATCCCGCACAAACATTTCAATTGTTTTATGCGTCGCGGCATATATATTGTTATCAGACTACCTTGGCCTAGAGCGCATCTCACTTTCGCATGGCCTACTTCCTAAGAACATTCAATGAAAGTAGAAAAATAAAATATTTGAGTTTTTTTAATAGTTTTAAAAATAAATAAATGACACAGGTTCAATTAAAAAAATCTGATGTGCCCAACACATGACTTTCCTATTTAGTTAGTTTTTTCGGTTATTTTGTACAACCTAATGTAGTACCTCTGTAAATGTTTTGAGGTTAACTCAATATATAAATTTTCCATATACAACTAACTCCAAACATTTTTCTATATACATTCATTGCCAACGAAAATACTGAAAAATTTAAATTTTATACTTTTCCTCCAATTTTTCCATTATGTCCATTTTAGAGAAATCATGTAAAAGATCAATATCGCAAATATCTTTTAGTGTAACAATTTTCTTAAAAATCAGATTTTTTTTATATTTTGTAAAATTTATCTAATACGGACCATTTCAGGAAAATTTTGTATACAACAAAAATTATAGATAATAATATAAGCAGTAACATTTATTTAAAAAAATTTCTACTCCAAACGTAAATAACATATATTTCATAAAATATAAAAATGACCCTCCATAAAGTACCCCCCAGATGTTCCAACTTTCCCCAAAATCTAATCAGTTCATTGTACGCCGGAATAAAGCTTAGGTTTAAATTTTGTTGAGTTATAATTGAGTTATCGTGAATACAGACACACACACTCACACACACACACACAGACACCATCGCGAAAATAGTCAAACTTAATTCAGGGGACTGCAAAATAACAAAAGAACTTTTACTTGAAATCATAAATTATATTGAATATTCAGTAATACAAATATTTGTACTTGTCAAATTTATTCATACTTTTGCAGTTTTACGGTATTTATTTGACTATAAAAGGGCACAAGTCCAAAAATGAACCTTCTAATATCAGGCCCTGAGAACTAGCGCTAAAAGTACTTTGTCTCACTCTAATGTTACTTTTTTCATTGTTCAACTATACACGCAAATCAATGAAAATATTTAATTTGTTTAATGATTATCAAATAGTTATTTATTATACAAGGGAAA
Organism: Psylliodes chrysocephalus; assembly: GCA_927349885.1. NCBI lineage: Eukaryota > Metazoa > Arthropoda > Insecta > Coleoptera > Chrysomelidae > Psylliodes > Psylliodes chrysocephalus. The sequence goes on along the minus strand of OV651814.1, from coordinate 79,757,814 downwards.
AAGTATTAGATTTTAGCTCATGGTTGTGTTGTCTCGAAGTAAAATATAATATGTTTCCCGTGTATAATACACTATTTTTTCTGTGGCGGGAAAAACGACTATTTAATATTGAAAAAAATATTTAAGGGTAATATACCAAGACCTTGATAATAGTTGTTGAATCTAAATTTCGAGAATATTTTAATTGATTATTAATGCCAAAATCATGTAGAATCAAAGTGTAAAATGTTCGAGAAATTTAGCAACAACAAAAATAGCAGTATATTAATCAAGGTCGTGTTATATTTGGGACGACTATTTCACTAGACCAAATATTAACCATTTCTCTAGAGAAATAGTCCTGATATTTGGTCTAGGGGACAGTCTAAAATATCTACCTTTATGTTATGTTGGGAATGGGGTGTTAATACACTGCGACCTGCAAGATCTATTGTGCCCCCTTCTGTCGCTAATGCAGCAAGAAAATGTTTCAATGCCTATAACGACCCTTCCAATCCTATCTTCTCAAAAAAGTGTAGGATTTGGAGTGGCTTCAATTTAGGTAAATCTCTCTCTTCTATTTGATATGCTCCTAGGTATAGTGCCCTTGGATTCTGAAGTGCTACACATTTAGTTAGAATGTGAATGGAGGTTTCGTCCTCCTCCACCTCACAGAATCTGCACTCACTATCTTCTACTACTCTCAGTTTACTAAGGTGTCCTTTTAGTCAGCAATGCCCAGTAAGGATCCCAGTTACAATTCGTAGCCTGTTCTTGCAAAGGCAGGTGCAGGCTTCCGATCTTTTTTGGTTATATTCACCCAGAAGTATCTTAGCCTCTCTCAGCCCCAAGAGATTGTTCCAATTGTCGGTTCTTCTACTGCCCAATTTTTTTTTAATCTCTCCTAATATTATGAAAGTCCCACAAAGGATGTTTGAACCCCTTTCCTTGCGAGACTATCTGCAATCTCGTTACCCTGTACCCCGTTATATCCTGGGACCCAAGTGAGAGTAACTCTATTTTTCTCGCCTAGCTCGTTCAATTGATCTAGGCATCCCCAGACCATTGTTGAGCTGATTTCGTAAGAGCTCAGTGCTTTGATGGCTGCTTGGCTATCGGACATGATTATAATCTCTTGTCTACGATAGTTTATCTCGATATTAAACTGGATACACTTCTCGATTGCGTGAATTTTTGTCTGGAATATGCTTGGGTATTTTCCCAAGCTTTCGGAGTACTTGGTTCTCGGCTTATACACTCTTATTCCAGTTCCTTTCGGAACCATTCGTATACCACTCAATAGCATGTCTTTTGGTTGCAAGCGCGATGGATTCTTGGCTCCATCCTTTCTTGCAGCCCAGCTCTGTGGTTTTGAAGTTTTTCACAAAACTGTACTTCTTTATCATTTCATCCTGGGGCATATCCCAGGTATCTTTGGTCCTGAAACAAATAGACTTTTGTCTGATTACTCCGCTCCTGATAATTTTATATCGTGTAATTTTTGTCACATTCTCTATCATTAAATATAGAGGGGTGATGCAAACACAGGCTAGTCTTTGTACTTTTGAGATATTAGTTCTCGTAGTAGATAAACTAGTTCTGTTACTCTAGGCCATAGCCCCGTAAGTGATGATTGGTCTCACTATTGCAGTATACATCCATCGCAGTGTGTTCGTGTTACATCCATATCGTTTACCCGCAATGTTTCTGCATACCATAAGGACTTTTGTGGCCTTATTTACTACTTCCTTCTCATGTGAGTTCCAGTTAAGTTTATTGTCCAGGGTTAGGCCTAGTTATTTTACTTCATTTTTCTATTCTATATCTATCCCGTCTAATTTAACGGTTTTCAGATTGAGTTTTCTATTCCTTGAAAAGGCTACTATTGCCCTAAGTTTTTTTTTACAGTTTTTAACATTTTTGACTATAAATTTTGGAAAACCAATATTTTCTTTATAATAAAGCTACATTTGTTGCATCTCGCTAGGATGCACCATTTTCAAGAGAAAAGCATTTGAAAATTTCATGATAAGTTATTCGAAAGTGCAAACAATAATTAGTAGGCCTGTGAAATCAAAAATTTTAGTTTTTTTAACTTTGGAAAACCGGTATTTACAAAAATGTGCCATCAGGACTTCACTTGTAACACCCTGTATCTCGAAAACGAAACGTTTTCGGACCTATGTTTATATGAACTTTTATTCCTATTTTCGGATATAGATTACGCTGTTAAAATATGACCGTCTAATTTCGGGACACCCTGTATATGTCCGGGAAAAAAGTTATCCTTTTTTTCCGGGGAAACACTTTATTTCCGGGAAACAGGGAAAAAAGTAATTTAATAAAAAGTGACATTTTGTTACCTGACAAGAGAGATAAAATGTCAAACTTTTTTCCTGTCACAGAAAAAAGTTACTTATTGATGTTTTTGACTACTTTTAATGCTCCACTGAGTATGTCCAATTGGTTAAAATGTGTAATATAAATAATAAATAATTTTGTTTAAATACCTAGTATAGCTTTGCGTATTTATTTTGGTTAAGATTAGGAATATTTTTATAAGGTTTCCTAGAAATTAATTCAACCGAAAACATTCTATAAACAACCTTACCCTCATATCTACAGCCTTGAGAAATTCGTCTAAAAAATTTAAGGTTATTATTATCGATATCCGAGAAAAATTGAAGAACAAGGAAAATTCGACATAATTATCATATTATGCGTCGCGACATATATTTATTCATTATCAAATCACCTTGATACGGAGTGCATCTTAACTTTCGCATGATGGCCTACTTCGTAAAAACGTATCATTGAAAGTGAAAAAGCACAAGAACATGAAAATCAGCCAGTCCTCAAAGATCATTGCCAACTTGAATGGTCGAAAGTTACGAATTATGTGGGATTGTGGATCGTAGGTGGCTTTGTTGTGGTCGACTTTATTGCGACCAGATATCTTATGTAAGATGCATAGAATTAAAAAAACGACAATGCATTGTGTTTTGGTAGTAATGTGAATAAAGAGATGTAATTGTTGTGATTTAAGATACTAATTCGATTGCGTAGGATTTAGTTTTCGGGTCTGCGATTTCTTATATACAAATGTGCACGTTTAGTGGATTGCTCTCAAAGCAGAATAAAAAAATTAATAGACCTGGTCAGAAACATTTTTGTTGTCATTAAACAGAGAAAGGCCTTTAAATGTGTTTTCATGTAAAGCAAGAATGAGGCAACATTAAGTAAATTATCAGAGAGTGTTTTTACAAATTGTTAAACAATTTTGACTGCTTTGTTTTCAAATCTAATAAAAATGTATTTAAAAACTAGTTTTTTACAAATTTTTATAAGTTATAACCAGCGAATATTTCGAAAATATACCAATATACACAAAAGGTGATCGACACTATCTAAAAATTGTAGATCAATATGCTTAGCCCCTCAGACCACCTTTATCTAATATTTACACAAGAATAATGAAGAGTAAATTAAAAGAATATTGTAGAATCAAAATGAGTAGAGGAGCAAGCAGTTTTCAGACTAGGAAAAGAGGCAAATGACAACATATATATCCTAAGAAGATTAATGGAAAGAACGATAGAAGAAGGAGAAGAATTATATGTAGCATACATTGACCTTAGAGCTTTAGATACACTAGAACGAGAAATAATATGAAAAGTTTTGGAAGTGCCGAAATATCTAATCAATATAATTAAACGCACATATATAGGGTTGCCAACCATACTTTAAAAAAACGTATCCTACTTTATTTTCGATAATAGTATATTAAAGTATAAGTGGATATAACGGAGTGCTCGAAATAGTGCAAGTGTTTTAAATCCACGAATACTTTATGCTATTTTTTTTATTGGTATACTTTGAAATCCTAAATATTGGTATTATTTCTACAAAAAAATGGAAATAAGAACTAATAACTGAAAATGGTTGAATTTGTGATGTAACATCAGTAATACCTCGTTGTCATGAAAATGAGACAAACAAAAATTTATTTTCAATCTGTCACGTAAGATTAATTGTCGTAACAGTTGTTATTGTTTAAAATGAGTTCAAATATTGAGTATTTAAATAATAAAGCAGAAATTGGACGATCCTGAGAAATATACTAGACATGCAGTTCGACGTACGTCCGCTACCATTATGGCGAATAATGGCATGACAATAGCACAGTTTATAGCTTAAAAGAATCAGTTCGCTCACTCTGCGTCGGCACTTTTGATCTCAATGTTCCAGTTTATACATTGCGCAACTCGGATTTGTATCCCTGGCGCATACATAATCAAATCATAATAGCCCAAGAGCCCACTGTAAATTTTTACCGCCATCTGATATTGAAACAAAATATACCCCAAAAGCTTGTAAAAACATTGTGCTTTACTGAATGGCACCTGTGACAATCCCAATCCTAAGCAGTGTTTAAAATAGTATATTACATTACGAGTGTGGAAAATCACTTTTCACACAAGTGATGTACAATATTTTTCCTACGACCACAAAATAATGTCATCAAAAAAATGTAAAACCAAGGTTATTATTACTATAATAATTAAAATGTATTTAAAAAAATAATCAACAATAATCGTATTTATTCAATTTTCATATTTTCTAAACAAAAAAAACTAAAAAAAATAAAAAAAAAATAAAAAAAAATAAAAAAAAACAAAAAAAAAATTCTGCCCCGACAGGATTTGAACCATAGATTGAACGCGGTCGAAAAATGGCAAACAGCCCTTGTGTCAATTGAATGATCTCATCGGTTATGTATTTAACCAAAATAAAGAGCAAACATTATTTTAAAATTATTTTAATAATAATTGTTAAAGATAAATATCTAGGATCTAATTTACAACAATTTCAATAATTTAACAATCATATCGATTTTAGTATTAATATGGATATTACATAGATCAAAATAGAAATTAGCTTACAAAATAATATCAAAAAAATGTAAAACCAAGGTTATTATTACTATATTAATTAAAATGTATTTAAAAAAATAATCAACAATAATCGTATTTATTCAATTTTCATATTTTCTAAACAAAAAAAACTAATAAAAAATAAAAAAAAAACAAAAAAAAATTCGGCTCCGCCAGGATTTGAACCATAGATAGAACGCGGTCAAAAAATGGCAAAGTTGATAAGTTCGACGTCTAAACCAACTGAGCTAATGGGCCTTACGTCAATTGAATGATCTAATCGGTTATGTATTTACCCAAATTAAAGAGCAAACATAATCTTAGTTATTTTAAAATTATTTTAATAATAATTGTTAAAGATAAATATCTAGGATCTAATTTAAAACAATTTCAATAATTTAACAATCATATCGATTTTAGTATTAATATGGACATTACATAGATCAAAATAGAAATTAGGCGTTTGACATTTTTTGACAACTACTGCGGAAAGTAACATATTCTCACTTGGGTGGAAAGTAAATTCTTAGTCATACGCGTGTGATATAGGACACTTTCCATAGGACTATATAGTGTGATATGTGTCACTTTCCTAAGTGGTCGTAGGAAAAAAATATTTTATATTAAAAAAATCATATAAGGCATGACAGCGCTAATTTTGTTTGCCCTTAAAGTTTTCCAGATAATAACATATTCAAATATATCTTAATATATATCGTTAACGGGAAACATTTTCTTCCTCTTAACATCGCACAAAAACATCTACACACGATTAGTAGGTAAAAATCATTAAAAATATTAATCAATTTTTGGTGATTTAAGAATTTATTTGTATTCCCTTTGGTTTGATTTATTTTTACAGGTTGTCATAGAAACGACAAAAAAACTACTATGATTATGATTTAAAAGAATTGTCTAACAACAGTTTATAATTATTATTGAATATCTCTGCCAAAGTTAGATAAAAATATTAATAATTCAGGTTTAAAAGCTAGGTTCACAATGAATTAGGATTGCAATTTTCAGAGAAAACACCATTATTGCTGTCATGTCTTATGTAATTTTTTGAATATAAAATAATTTTTTTTAACCACTTTACTCTGGATTGCAGATTGGCACAGGTGCAATTTGGTAAAGTACAATGTTGTTACATGTCTTTGGAGCATATTTCATTTTGTTATCAGATGGCGGTCGTAATTTGCAGTGGGCTCTCTTACTATTACCAATTAAGCATTCCAACGACCTGTCAAACAATAGCTGTCAGTGAGAAGGTCTGGTTTATCTAAGGGGGTAGAGACATAGTCTTGCATCTTGAACGTGTTTTTTTATTTGAAATAATAGTCACAAAGCCTGCCAATTTATGAAAAAATGTATCTTATTTTTATTGTGTTTGACATAAAATATTTAAATGTAATCCATTATTCATGATTTTACGTATTGTAAACAGAATATATCGTATGTCGCAACCCTTGGATATATCAAATCTTCCCACTGGCAGTTCATTTGTTTGGAATGCCTAATACAATATATGACAACCGCCTATATTCAAACAGCAGTCTTCTGCGCTTCCTGAATTTGTATCCCTGGAGTGGATGTTATTTTGGAACATTCAATTGGCCCGAGTGAGCGAACTGATTCTTTTAAGCTATAAACTGTGACAATAGATCAAATCCAACGACAAGTAGGATGGAAATCGGCAGCTGTGGCGACTGGTTACGTTGAAGAGAGCATTAGCAATAAGAAGAATATTTCAAATATTATTGGAAGTGCTATTAATGGAAGTACAACTTCATTGACTTCCAAGAATGTTAGCAATCTTAATTTGAACAGTATTTCCTCTGATTTAAAAAACCGTTTTAACCGTTTTAAAAAAAGTTTTAATATTTCAAACAATACTAACTGTACTTTCCACATTCAATTAAACAATTAAGAATGTGAAAACATATTTGAATAAATTTTTTGAAAAATTTCTCAGGAATATTTTATTTGACATTACAAGGCACTCCTGTCAGATCAATATTTATACATCACGTTTCTCGGGTTGTTGATGTTGCCATGGTAACTTTAAAACGCGCGTTTTTTAAAGTTCGTTTTAAAACACGCTGAGGCGTACTTTAAATAGGTAAAATAGGGTACCAATAAAAAAAATATACTTTATACCTTTGCATAAAAATTAAGTATGGGAAAATACCAATCTTTACTGTGATATCTAAAACGAAACACTCATTATTGGTAAGTAAGTACTGAACTATTTATGCATATATATAAATTAAAACAAAATGTATTTATTATGAAAACGATTAATAAATACTGAACGAAATGTTAGATGTCAGATGTGACAGGTGACATCTTTAAAAAACAAACAGATTTTGATTGTGTGTCGTATTTTAAAGGTTTCTAGTTAATCAAAATCACTCGATAAAAACAAAGGAATTTAATAATTAGTTAACTACGAACAGTGGCGGCTGGTGGTAATTTAAAATTGTGGTTCAATTTTTTCCAATAATTTTAGCATTTGTAAAACTTTGTAACAGAGCCAATATCCCTCAAAACTTCATTGGAAACGTCTGTTTTAATACAATTAAATTCCGAATTTTTTATAAGATTCCTGAGTCATAAAAAGGTTGCTAGATACCATCACTTAGATGAAATGAAATTACTAGAAATGGTACAAGCGCAGAAACTACCGTTTTTATTTTATCTAAAACTCGTGACATTTTCGAAGAACTTGTCAATCTAAAATGGAAAAAAAATTCCGTGTTGTTTTGGTTAGTTTTTAGAGAGGACAAACCATAAAGCTGCCGGTAAATCCTGAAATATGCTTTTTATACTTCGCAAAAACATTTGCTCTTTTACTGAAGCAATTCTTGATTAAATTACGTGGCTATACAAAAGCCACTATACCCACTCCGGTTATTGCAAAGCCAAGATGAAAATAATGGGTTTTATTTAAATTTCGCCCGGTAGAACTGTTTAAAACTTTATTTACACTACACCATATTATAAGTAAAAGCAATCGTATTAAGTAAATTCAAATACGCACCGCAAACCCCGAACAAAATACAAAAATCGGTTATTTTAGATTAATCGGATATTTTCGATTTTTTAGAGATATATTGGATTTTGATTAATCGATTACAATATTATACTGCTTTTAAACTATTAACTAACTTGCTGTACTCTAGTCATAAATAAATAATTGATTCATAAAAATAATCGATTATTGGAATAAATGATTAATCGAAAAGAATCGAAAAGAATCGAAAAGAATCGAAAAGAATCGAAAAGAATCGAAAAGAATCGAAAAGAATCGAAAAGAATCGAAAAGAATCGAAAAGAATCGCAAAGAATCGAAAAGAATCGAAAAGAATCGAAAAGAATCGAAAAGAATCGAAAAAAATCGAAAAGAATCGAAAAGAATCGAAAAGAATCGAAAAGAATCGAAAAGAATCGAAAAGAATCGAAAAGAATCGAAAAGAATCGAAAAGAATCGAAAAGAATCGAAAAGAATCGAAAAGAATCGAAAAGAATCGAAAAGAATCGAAAAGAATCGAAAAGAATCGAAAAGAATCGAAAAGAATCGAAAAGAATCGAAAAGAATCGAAAAGAATCGAAAAGAATCGAAAAGAATCGAAAAGAATCGAAAAGAATCGAAAAGAATCGAAAAGAATCGAAAAGAATCGAAAAGAATCGAAAAGAATCGAAAAGAATCGAAAAGAATCGAAAAGAATCGAAAAGAATCGAAAAGAATCGAAAAGAATCGAAAAGAATCGAAAATAATCGAAAAGAATCGAAAAGAATCGAAAAGAATCGAAAAGAATCGAAAAGAATCGAAAAGAATCGAAAAGAATCGAAAAGAATCGAAAAGAATCGAAAAGAATCGAAAAGAATCGAAAAGAATCGAAAAGAATCGAAAAGAATCGAAAAGAATCGAAAAGAATCGAAAAGAATCGAAAAGAATCGAAAAGAATCGAAAAGAATCGAAAAGAATCGAAAAGAATCGAAAAGAATCGAAAAGAATCGAAAAGAATCGAAAAGAATCGAAAAGAATCGAAAAGAATCGAAAAGAATCGAAAAGAATCGAAAAGAATCGAAAAGAATCGAAAAGAATCGAAAAGAATCGAAAAGAATCGAAAAGAATCGAAAAGAATCGAAAAGAATCGAAAAGAATCGAAAAGAATCGAAAAGAATCGAAAAGAATCGAAAAGAATCGAAAAGAATCGAAAAGAATCGAAAAGAATCGAAAAGAATCGAAAAGAATCGAAAAGAATCGAAAAGAATCGAAAAGAATCGAAAAGAATCGAAAAGAATCGAAAAGAATCGAAACGAAACGAAAAGAATCGAAAAGAATCGAAAAGAATCGAAAAGAATCGAAAAGAATCGAAACGAAACGAAAAGAATCGAAAAGAATCGAAAAGAATCGAAAAGAATCGAAAAGAATCGAAAAGAATCGAAAAGAATCGAAAAGAATCGAAAAGAATCGAAAAGAATCGAAAAGAATCGAAAAGAATCGAAAAGAATCGAAAAGAATCGAAAAGAATCGAAAAGAATCGAAAAGAATCGAAAAGAATCGAAAAGAATCGAAAAGAATCGAAAAGAATCGAAAAGAATCGAAAAGAATCGAAAAGAATCGAAAAGAATCGAAAAGAATCGAAAAGAATCGAAAAGAATCGAAAAGAATCGAAAAGAATCGAAAAGAATCGAAAAGAAGTTTTTCTAACCTTACTTTTATCTTTTCATGTAACTAATTTGCTTTTTTATACTTCAGATGCAAAAAGAAATGCTTTGATCAGCTTACAGATGAGGAAAGAAATAAAATTTTTGTAAAATTCTATTCGTTTGGTACAAAAAATGTACAAGACGCTTACCTTCAAGATCTTATACATTTAATTCCTGTTCAACGTAAACGTTCAAGAGCAAGAGACGATGTTTCTAAAAAACCGCATAGCACAGTTTATAAATATTCCGTTTCAACGAGCATAAAAAAACAGAAGTGTGTAAGCAAGCATTTCTAAGCTTGCATGCTATAATGAATGACAGGGTGTATCGTTTATGTCGTCTTTTATCTGTTGGAAAATCACCACAAGATATGAGAGGCATGCAAGCTCCTGGAAACTCTAAGTCCATAGGGATTGTTACCCTAATAACCGATCACATTAAGTCCTTTCCCACCAAAAATACGCATTATGCAACAGAAGAGAAACAATACCTGGATGAGAAACTAAATATTTATAAAATGCACAGAATGTTTGAAGAACTCTATCCAAATATAAAGGTGAAATATTCTTTTTACTACAAATTTTTTTAAGAAAAATTGAGTCTATCCTTTGGAAGGCCGCAAGTTGACACCTGCTGTAAATGTGAGGAGTTAGAAGTAAAAATTAAATCAAATACGTTAAACGACACTGCTAAAAGAGTTGCAGTTGCAGAGAAAATGGTGCATCTGAGACGAGCCAAAAAGTTTTTCGTTAAAATGAAAGAAATTAAAGAAAAGTTGCAAAATGATCCCACTACTGCCTCCATTTGTATAGACTACATGCAAAACTTATTTCTTCCACAGATACCAGTTCAAGAAACGTTTTATTTGCACCAACTTACGGTCAATGTGTTTAATATACATGATTTGAAAACTGGTAGGGCAGTTTTGTACGTATATCATGAAGGTCTGGGAAAAAAGGACCAAACGAAGTTTGTTCCTTCATTATGAACTATGTTAAAACCAACATATCAAAGAACGTCAGACATTTGCAAATTTTTTCCGATGGATGTGGAGGCCAAAACAAGAACCATTGCCTCATAAGAATGTGTGCCGCTCTTGTGGACACCGGTCGATTCGAATCAGTCAATCAATATTTTCCTATAAGAGGGCACTCTTATATGCCCTGCGATAGGGATTTTGCTGTAATCAAGCGCAACGTCAAAAACACCGACAGGATTTACACCCTGAAAGAGTATGTCGAACTTATTATAACATCCAGTCACCAACATAAGTTTACCTTATTTCTAATGGAAGACAACAGCATAATAAGAGACTTCAAACTGTGGTGGCCAAGCTACTACAAGAAAAATTGCTTTGCTATAACAAATTCTAACGATAGAAATTCTAATAAAGTACCGCTTGGCATTGCTTCATTAATGCATTTCACACATAGCAGAGAGCGACCAGGATGTGTGGTAGCAAGGCCTTTTATAGATGCATTGGTATCCCACTGTTTTTCCATATTATCCCGAAGAGCCCGGCTGACTGAAATAGCACCTATTCCTGCTTATCCAGACATGAAAATTCCGATTAAAAAGAAGAATCTGAACAACATTAAGAAATTTCGACCTTACCTACAGATGGATTATCAAGAAATCGGAAGATTTTACGAGGAGATATTTTCCTGGCCAGTGAATAATGGTGAACCTGAAGCGGATGATGTTTAGATATTTCTGTTTAGTTTTTTAATTTAATGTTCTCTTATTTTTGATAATATACAGTTCTAAACTCAATACCGGGTATATGTTTATTTATTTTCCCGATAGTTACTATTTTAATTGAGAAACGCAACATGTCCATTTTATTTTTTTTGGAAAAATAACAATTAGTTTTTATTTAAATTTGATTAATAAACATAAGTACAACTTTAAAGGGAGTCTAAAACGATAATATAACATTACTCAACTCAGTTTTAAAATTTGAGGTAAATAAACAGTTTTTTCTATTTTCTCAAAACATGATTTTGGGACTTATTGGGTTTCTCAAATAAGCGATTCAATTGTTAGTTTGCCTACTAAACCATATCAAGAACAGCACAATTTGTTTATTTCAGCATTCATTTAAAAGAAAATACCATGTGATATAACGTATTATTGAAAAGGGGATAGTCGAATCGAATAAGTCAAACGATACCATTCGACCTAGTCTGGACGCACCTTTTATATGTGGGATAGATTTTGAGTGGTATTTCTCTCATTGAAGGTGACCACATTAGAGGGGTTGGATTTCGTTCTGAGTTCTGAGTTTAATTTATTATGAAGTAGCGAGATAGGTTTCACACGTGATAGTTCCATTTTCAAAGCATTATAGATTCTAAACTATTCAACACACAAAATAATATATGAAATTTATGTAGAGTTTTATGCTCTATAACTTTTAAAATAACAGGAATCAATATCGGATTAGCCGTTTAAGATATATTGAGCGAAAACTGCAGGTTGTTAATTTTGTAGATCAATAACTCTCGAAATATGGATATGACAAACAAAATTTTGAATTAAAAAGTTCTAATATATTTTGTTCACAGAATTATCCCATTTTCGAAATATTTGCAAAAAACTATTTTCTAAGATAAGGACTGAAGCAACATCACAACGAAAACACAAATTTACATTCAAGAATAATTGATGCCCATCAAAAAATCTTGTAAATTAGTTAAAAAAAATTCTTGAGATCCAGGGCAAATATTGTAAATTGTGACAATAGATCAAATCCAACGACAAGTAGGATGGAAATCGGCAGCTGTGGCGACTGGTTACGTTGAAGAGAGCATTAGCAATAAGAAGAATATTTCAAATATTATTGGAAGTGCTATTAATGGAAGTACAACTTCATTGACTTCCAAGAATGTTAGCAATCTTAATTTGAACAGTATTTCCTCTGATTTAAAAAACCGTTTTAACCGTTTTAAAAAAAGTTTTAATATTTCAAACAATACTAACTGTACTTTCCACATTCAATTAAACAATTAAGAATGTGAAAACATATTTGAATAAATTTTTTGAAAAATTTCTCAGGAATATTTTATTTGACATTACAAGGCACTCCTGTCAGATCAATATTTATACATCACGTTTCTCGGGTTGTTGATGTTGCCATGGTAACTTTAAAACGCGCGTTTTTTAAAGTTCGTTTTAAACACGCTGAGGCGTACTTTAAATAGGTAAAATAGGGTACCAATAAAAAAAATATACTTTATACCTTTGCATAAAAATTAAGTATGGGAAAATACCAATCTTTACTGTGATATCTAAAACGAAACACTCATTATTGGTAAGTAAGTACTGAACTATTTATGCATATATATAAATTAAAACAAAATGTATTTATTATGAAAACGATTAATAAATACTGAACGAAATGTTAGATGTCAGATGTGACAGGTGACATCTTTAAAAAACAAACAGATTTTGATTGTGTGTCGTATTTTAAAGGTTTCTAGTTAATCAAAATCACTCGATAAAAACAAAGGAATTTAATAATTAGTTAACTACGAACAGTGGCGGCTGGTGGTAATTTAAAATTGTGGTTCAATTTTTTCCAATAATTTTAGCATTTGTAAAACTTTGTAACAGAGCCAATATCCCTCAAAACTTCATTGGAAACGTCTGTTTTAATACAATTAAATTCCGAATTTTTTATAAGATTCCTGAGTCATAAAAAGGTTGCTAGATACCATCACTTAGATGAAATGAAATTACTAGAAATGGTACAAGCGCAGAAACTACCGTTTTTATTTTATCTAAAACTCGTGACATTTTCGAAGAACTTGTCAATCTAAAATGGAAAAAAAATTCCGTGTTGTTTTGGTTAGTTTTTAGAGAGGACAAACCATAAAGCTGCCGGTAAATCCTGAAATATGCTTTTTATACTTCGCAAAAACATTTGCTCTTTTACTGAAGCAATTCTTGATTAAATTACGTGGCTATACAAAAGCCACTATACCCACTCCGGTTATTGCAAAGCCAAGATGAAAATAATGGGTTTTATTTAAATTTCGCCCGGTAGAACTGTTTAAAACTTTATTTACACTACACCATATTATAAGTAAAAGCAATCGTATTAAGTAAATTCAAATACGCACCGCAAACCCCGAACAAAATACAAAAATCGGTTATTTTAGATTAATCGGATATTTTCGATTTTTTAGAGATATATTGGATTTTGATTAATCGATTACAATATTATACTGCTTTTAAACTATTAACTAACTTGCTGTACTCTAGTCATAAATAAATAATTGATTCATAAAAATAATCGATTATTGGAATAAATGATTAATCGAAAAGAATCGAAGAATCGAAAAGAATCGAAAAGAATCGAAAAGAATCGAAAAGAATCGAAAAGAATCGAAAAGAATCGAAAAGAATCGCAAAGAATCGAAAAGAATCGAAAAGAATCGAAAAGAATCGAAAAGAATCGAAAAGAATCGAAAAGAATCGAAAAGAATCGAAAAGAATCGAAAAGAATCGAAAAGAATCGAAAAGAATCGAAAAGAATCGAAAAGAATCGAAAAGAATCGAAAAGAATCGAAAAGAATCGAAAAGAATCGAAAAGAATCGAAAAGAATCGAAAAGAATCGAAAAGAATCGAAAAGAATCGAAAAGAATCGAAAAGAATCGAAAAGAATCGAAAAGAATCGAAAAGAATCGAAAAGAATCGAAAAGAATCGAAAAGAATCGAAAAGAATCGAAAAGAATCGAAAAGAATCGAAAAGAATCGAAAAGAATCGAAAAGAATCGAAAAGAATCGAAAAGAATCGAAAAGAATCGAAAAGAATCGAAAAGAATCGAAAAGAATCGAAAATAATCGAAAAGAATCGAAAAGAATCGAAAAGAATCGAAAAGAATCGAAAAGAATCGAAAAGAATCGAAAAGAATCGAAAAGAATCGAAAAGAATCGAAAAGAATCGAAAAGAATCGAAAAGAATCGAAAAGAATCGAAAAGAATCGAAAAGAATCGAAAAGAATCGAAAAGAATCGAAAAGAATCGAAAAGAATCGAAAAGAATCGAAAAGAATCGAAAAGAATCGAAAAAGAATCGAAAAGAATCGAAAAGAATCGAAAAGAATCGAAAAGAATCGAAAAGAATCGAAAAGAATCGAAAAGAATCGAAAAGAATCGAAAAGAATCGAAAAGAATCGAAAAGAATCGAAAAGAATCGAAAAGAATCGAAAAGAATCGAAAAGAATCGAAAAGAATCGAAAAGAATCGAAAAGAATCGAAAAGAATCGAAAAGAATCGAAAAGAATCGAAAAGAATCGAAAAGAATCGAAAAGAATCGAAAAGAATCGAAAAGAATCGAAAAGAATCGAAAAGAATCGAAAAGAATCGAAAAGAATCGAAAAGAATCGAAAAGAATCGAAACGAAACGAAAAGAATCGAAAAGAATCGAAAAGAATCGAAAAGAATCGAAAAGAATCGAAAAGAATCGAAAAGAATCGAAAAGAATCGAAAAGAATCGAAAAGAATCGAAAAGAATCGAAAAGAATCGAAAAGAATCGAAAAGAATCGAAAAGAATCGAAAAGAATCGAAAAGAATCGAAAAGAATCGAAAAGAATCGAAAAGAATCGAAAAGAATCGAAAAGAATCGAAAAGAATCGAAAAGAATCGAAAAGAATCGAAAAGAATCGAAAAGAATCGAAAAGAATCGAAAAGAATCGAAAAGAATCGAAAAGAATCGAAAAGAATCGAAAAGAATCGAAAAGAATCGAAAAGAATCGAAAAGAATCGAAAAGAATCGAAAAGAATCGAAAAGAATCGAAAAGAATCGAAAAGAATCGAAAAGAATCGAAAAGAATCGAAAAGAATCGAAAAGAATCGAAAAGAATCGAAAAGAATCGAAAAGAATCGAAAAGAATCGAAAAGAATCGAAAAGAATCGAAAAGAATCGAAAAGAATCGAAAAGAATCGAAAAGAATCGAAAAGAATCGAAAAGAATCGAAAAGAATCGAAAAGAATCGAAAAGAATCGAAAAGAATCGAAAAGAATCGAAAAGAATCGAATAGAATCGAAACGAAACGAAAAGAATCGAAAAGAATCGAAAAGAATCGAAAAGAATCGAAAAGAATCGAAAAGAATCGAAAAGAATCAAAAAGACTCGAAAAGAATCGAAAAGAATCGAAAAAAATCGAAAGAGGTACACAATCGGTTAAATGGGCAAGGTGTCTTAGGATTCTATTACTATTTCAGAACTTTTATTATATTTCATCAATTATTTTTGGTTTTTGAGATAATCGTGAACAACCAAACTGATGCGTTTTTAACATACCCCTTTATCTTGGTTATTTGATAACATACTGCATTTTGGTTTAGACATTCCAATGAGCACTTTTTTAAGATCTTTATAATGAAAAATAAAGCGAAAGAATATTTCATACTTACGATGTCTAGGTTTTGCAAAACTTCCAAATTTAATACCAAATCCCTAAAATGTTGTGCGTTTGATTGATGCCGTTCAGGAAATTTATTTTCATACATTTCCGCAGCTGCTGTAGAGTTTCTGTGGATTAGCAAGTAGGTTTCGAACATGTCTTTCTTCATTGGTAAAATTAAGAACCATGTCTAATATTAAAATAAACCAAAAGGAAGCAATAAACGAATTCAAAATGAACAAATACAATGTAGTGGAAACAACACAAATTAAACCAAATATAAATTAACAAGTTCTAAGTAGTTAAACAAATTGAATCGCTTATTTGAGAAACCCAATATGTCCAAAATATCAATTTTGACATTTTGACAGAAATCAAATGTTTGTGTCATATTTCATCTTTTTAATTTATAAACCCAACATATATCAGTACGGTGTTTTAAGCATTTAAATATTACGTTTATTTGAGAAACCCTATAAGTACTGGATCTATTGGGTTTCTCAAATATAATTTGGTAAATTATGTCGTTATATTGTTTCAAAGTAAATACCTAGTTAAATAAACATGGCGACAGTAATTTGTGAAAATGTACTAGTAGTGAATCCAAAACGCAAAAAAGGCCTTAAACAGGTAACATACAAGTGCGAAAAAATAAAAAAAGCAAGAGTGGAGGGACTGCAATATATAAATTATAAAGGAAAGTCAATAGCCAAAAAAGAAATTGGACAGCCTTGCAAGTAAGTTTTTCTAACCTTACTTTTATCTTTTCATGTAACTAATTTGCTTTTTTATACTTCAGATGCAAAAAGAAATGCTTTGATCAGCTTACAGATGAGGAAAGAAATAAAATTTTTGTAAAATTCTATTCGTTTGGTACAAAAAATGTACAAGACGCTTACCTTCAAGATCTTATACATTTAATTCCTGTTCAACGTAAACGTTCAAGAGCAAGAGACGATGTTTCTAAAAAACCGCATAGCACAGTTTATAAATATTCCGTTTCAACGAGCATAAAAAAACAGAAGTGTGTAAGCAAGCATTTCTAAGCTTGCATGCTATAATGAATGACAGGGTGTATCGTTTATGTCGTCTTTTATCTGTTGGAAAATCACCACAAGATATGAGAGGCATGCAAGCTCCTGGAAACTCTAAGTCCATAGGGATTGTTACCCTAATAACCGATCACATTAAGTCCTTTCCCACCAAAAATACGCATTATGCAACAGAAGAGAAACAATACCTGGATGAGAAACTAAATATTTATAAAATGCACAGAATGTTTGAAGAACTCTATCCAAATATAAAGGTGAAATATTCTTTTTACTACAAATTTTTTTAAGAAAAATTGAGTCTATCCTTTGGAAGGCCGCAAGTTGACACCTGCTGTAAATGTGAGGAGTTAGAAGTAAAAATTAAATCAAATACGTTAAACGACACTGCTAAAAGAGTTGCAGTTGCAGAGAAAATGGTGCATCTGAGACGAGCCAAAAAGTTTTTCGTTAAAATGAAAGAAATTAAAGAAAAGTTGCAAAATGATCCCACTACTGCCTCCATTTGTATAGACTACATGCAAAACTTATTTCTTCCACAGATACCAGTTCAAGAAACGTTTTATTTGCACCAACTTACGGTCAATGTGTTTAATATACATGATTTGAAAACTGGTAGGGCAGTTTTGTACGTATATCATGAAGGTCTGGGAAAAAAGGACCAAACGAAGTTTGTTCCTTCATTATGAACTATGTTAAAACCAACATATCAAAGAACGTCAGACATTTGCAAATTTTTTCCGATGGATGTGGAGGCCAAAACAAGAACCATTGCCTCATAAGAATGTGTGCCGCTCTTGTGGACACCGGTCGATTCGAATCAGTCAATCAATATTTTCCTATAAGAGGGCACTCTTATATGCCCTGCGATAGGGATTTTGCTGTAATCAAGCGCAACGTCAAAAACACCGACAGGATTTACACCCTGAAAGAGTATGTCGAACTTATTATAACATCCAGTCACCAACATAAGTTTACCTTATTTCTAATGGAAGACAACAGCATAATAAGAGACTTCAAACTGTGGTGGCCAAGCTACTACAAGAAAAATTGCTTTGCTATAACAAATTCTAACGATAGAAATTCTAATAAAGTACCGCTTGGCATTGCTTCATTAATGCATTTCACACATAGCAGAGAGCGACCAGGATGTGTGGTAGCAAGGCCTTTTATAGATGCATTGGTATCCCACTGTTTTTCCATATTATCCCGAAGAGCCCGGCTGACTGAAATAGCACCTATTCCTGCTTATCCAGACATGAAAATTCCGATTAAAAAGAAGAATCTGAACAACATTAAGAAATTTCGACCTTACCTACAGATGGATTATCAAGAAATCGGAAGATTTTACGAGGAGATATTTTCCTGGCCAGTGAATAATGGTGAACCTGAAGCGGATGATGTTTAGATATTTCTGTTTAGTTTTTTAATTTAATGTTCTCTTATTTTTGATAATATACAGTTCTAAACTCAATACCGGGTATATGTTTATTTATTTTCCCGATAGTTACTATTTTAATTGAGAAACGCAACATGTCCATTTTATTTTTTTTGGAAAAATAACAATTAGTTTTTATTTAAATTTGATTAATAAACATAAGTACAACTTTAAAGGGAGTCTAAAACGATAATATAACATTACTCAACTCAGTTTTAAAATTTGAGGTAAATAAACAGTTTTTTCTATTTTCTCAAAACATGATTTTGGGACTTATTGGGTTTCTCAAATAAGCGATTCAATTGTTAGTTTGCCTACTAAACCATATCAAGAACAGCACAATTTGTTTATTTCAGCATTCATTTAAAAGAAAATACCATGTGATATAACGTATTATTGAAAAGGGGATAGTCGAATCGAATAAGTCAAACGATACCATTCGACCTAGTCTGGACGCACCTTTTATATGTGGGATAGATTTTGAGTGGTATTTCTCTCATTGAAGGTGACCACATTAGAGGGGTTGGATTTCGTTCTGAGTTCTGAGTTTAATTTATTATGAAGTAGCGAGATAGGTTTCACACGTGATAGTTCCATTTTCAAAGCATTATAGATTCTAAACTATTCAACACACAAAATAATATATGAAATTTATGTAGAGTTTTATGCTCTATAACTTTTAAAATAACAGGAATCAATATCGGATTAGCCGTTTAAGATATATTGAGCGAAAACTGCAGGTTGTTAATTTTGTAGATCAATAACTCTCGAAATATGGATATGACAAACAAAATTTTGAATTAAAAAGTTCTAATATATTTTGTTCACAGAATTATCCCATTTTCGAAATATTTGCAAAAAACTATTTTCTAAGATAAGGACTGAAGCAACATCACAACGAAAACACAAATTTACATTCAAGAATAATTGATGCCCATCAAAAAATCTTGTAAATTAGTTAAAAAAAATTCTTGAGATCCAGGGCAAATATTGTAAATTGTGAAGACGTGCTAAAGTTACGTAAAAATCAATAGAAGGAATGTACCTAGAACACCTCATCATCATCTATCCTAGAGAACTGTAAGATATAATTTTGTAAAGTATATGCGCAACCTACCTGGCAGCGGTTGGCCACATTACAAGGTAGTAAGATCCTCATAGGTAAATGGTTAACGGTATAAATTATTAAATGATTGATTTTAAACATAATAGTTTAATATGTTTGTTTATTTTAAAACAACAGTTTATTAATAATTTATTTAAACACTTATTTATTTTATAACACTATTATTATAATTTATATATATTTCGAATGTCTAAATCGTTTTTATATTTACCACTGTCTATCTACTAATTACTATTTATCTTTACTGTCCATACAATAACTGATTAACGCTTGGTCCTCCACCAATATTTATATACAAATTTAAAAAATTGGCGAATGAGCTAGAAAGTTCACTTATTCTCTCCAATACACTAGAAACATTATCCCGTTCTTTCTCGAACATCATCGAAAGCACCTCCGCCATAGTTGTCACATATCTTCTGTCTTAAGGGGTTTAATTATGTATAATAATCGGACAAGTTGAGCCTCAAATGCAAAATAAGACAGAGAGGGACTTGGATGATTAGAGCATGACTGAATAATGAAATGGCTCACATAATAATATAGTACCTAAAATAATATAGTACGACTCTCTTCATCTTTAATTTATGCCCATAAATGTGACGAAAATTATGAATAGCCATATCTCATTGTTATTTTGTCACAATCTGGCTATGTAAACAAAAAATCGACGCAAAATATATCGCGTACTTTTTCTAAAAAAAAAGGTATTCCAAAAAGTTGTTCCAGTCATTTTCCTTGTGGACTGTCAGCATTGTTATATTCCTTTGATGAGTTCAACTCTGCTACCTTACGATACCAACTTTGTTTTAAATGAAAATAAAACCCTATTTCAGCATTGGAAATAGACTTGTGAACTGCAGTTTTAGGATTAAGTTCAAGTTTATATGATAAATTAAGGAGGATAACAAATCAAAGAAAAATTTAAAAAAATAGGTCTGGGTGGGGCTCGAATCTGCGCCTTCTGTATTGCCATTCCAATATCATAACAATTAGACCACTAGAGCATTATGCATCTAGTGTCCTAATTGTTAATTTGAGTCTGGTTAATAATAAAAAGTAATAATATTTAAATAAACCTAAATTTTGATTATATTCCGCACCTCCATGAGGGCTTGTAAAAGGAAAAATCCTCCCACCAGGTTAGAAAAACATATGAGGGGTTGGAAGAGAAGAAAAATCGACAACCAAAAAAAATATATATGTATATATACAGGACCTCCCTAGGGCACATCCCACGTGTAACTAAAGTAAACCATAACAGCATATTGTATCTAATATAATCATAGTTACATAAAAAAAACTGTTCTTTCTCCTAAAATGTACTACCACCAAAAATAATTCAGATTTAAACAATGCAAAATACATATTACTTACTTAAAGTTGAAGGTGGTAGCCATGTGTGAGTTATAATTTCAAAAAGGTAAATCAAACGAGGGTGGTCCTTAGGATCTCACAAGAGTATTTTATTACGACCGGTTTCGAGGATTAGATCCTCATCATCAGGTAAGGTCTAAAAATAGAGAGGAAAAACGAATG
Source organism: Psylliodes chrysocephalus (assembly GCA_927349885.1). Classification (NCBI taxonomy): domain Eukaryota; kingdom Metazoa; phylum Arthropoda; class Insecta; order Coleoptera; family Chrysomelidae; genus Psylliodes; species Psylliodes chrysocephalus. The sequence continues at coordinate 79,736,616 of OV651814.1, read as the reverse complement.
AGCTCATAACTAATAAAGTGGGTTTAAACATTTGAATATGAAAGTTGTCAAATATCAAGAACTCACCCGTAATTACTCGTCTATTTAAGACTAAGCTAAGAGAATTATCCCAGGGTCGGTGTAAAAACAAGTATGCGAGTATTTTTTAAAATACATAAAAAATATAAAAAAAAAACAATAGTTGCAACAAAAAGTTGATGTCAAAACACATAAACAAAAGTAGGTCTAAAACTATTAATTAAAATTATTAAAATATTTCACGAACGGACGAACAATTAAGACAAACAAATTTAAAAACTTTTTTTTAGATTTAAAAATATCCCATAACAATGACTCTAAATTAAGTTTTGATATCTGTAGAAAACCCACTCATACAGGAGTAGTAATAGATAATTTGTCTAATCACCCCATCTCGCATAAATTAGCTTCCTTTAATTGTTATTTAGAACGTCTATTACGAGTACCTTTATCCATTGAAAACTACAATATAGAACTTAACACAATAAAGAACATAGCTCATCTACACAATTATGATCACAGTTTAATCGATAAAATGTTGAGTAAAAAACAAAATAGAATTATTCAAAATACAACATTTATAACCAACCCTATACCTGTAGAGGCTAGCATTAGTAAGTATATATGTCACTTACCTATATTGGAAATATTTCTTATAAAGTCTCCAATATCCTCAAAAATCACTTCAAAATTTCTTTTAAATCCTCCAACTCAATTAGTAACTTTTTCATCAAGAATAAAGATAAAGTGGACATCATGGATCAACCAGGTATATATGAACTCAGTTGTAAGTCTTGCCCAGCCAAATATGTAGGTAGAACATTTAAGATGTTTGAATACTGCCACAACCGGCTTCTCACATTTTGCCACCCATCTAGTAGAGTCCAATCACGATTTTGACTCAGGGATGGCTTTAGGGTACTCCACATTTGCCACAACAAGTTGATATTGAATAATTTGGAGAACCTAGAAATATTTAGATTAAGAAAAAGTAACAATGCATTATCACTAAACTCACAAGTTTTTTCCGAATCCACACCCACGTTCTCAGTTCTTTTTTAAAAATCCACGTTTCCCTTAAATTACCCCCCCCCCCCCCTTTTACTTTAAAATTTCCCTATGAAATTCTATTAGTTATACTTATCTTATTCCTTATTTTTATTCTGTCTCCTTTTCCATTTTCATTTTTCAGCACATTACTTCAAAAAATAATTAACCAAATCAAAAGTTTTTTCTCTCTTTTCATTTTAACACCATTTCCTTTTCCGTTGATTGTTACCAACTTCTTAATTTGAATATTAGTACATCTAAAATTATTTTCCAACGCTAATGCTAGACTCTACTTTTAACAATAATAATTTATTTATTTCATTTTGTTTATTACGTACAAATTCAAACAATTCATTTTATAAACCTATATTATTATTAAGAAACATTTATTTTTTTCGCCAACGCCATCTATTAGCCGATGGTCAAAATATTTAAATTTGACAACCTCTAAACTGTTATCTTAAATATTAGAATGGTTAATTCGTCTATTTATATCTTGAGGGCGTTAATCAGTATATTTAATCTAAATAAAATTTAATTCCTGTAGAATTATAAACACTTGTCCAAGAACCCATTTTAGTGCTTGTAGGGTTTAAAAAGTTTTTAAACTTGTTTGTCTTAATTGTTCGTCCGTTCGTGAAATATTTTAATAATTTTAATTAATAGTTTTAGACCTACTTTTGTTTATGTGTTTTGACATCAACTTTTTGTTGCAACTATTGTTTTTTTTTTATATTTTTTATGTATTTTAAAAAATACTCGCATACTTGTTTTTACACCGACCCTGGGATAATTCTCTTAGCTTAGTCTTAAATAGACGAGTAATTACGGGTGAGTTCTTGATATTTGACAACTTTCATATTAAAATGTTTAAACCCACTTTATTAGTTATGAGCTCATTCGTTTTTCCTCTCTATTTTTAGACCTTACCTGATGATGAGGATCTGATCCTCGAAACCGGTCGTAATAAAATACTCTTGTGAGATCCTAAGGACCACCCTCGTTTGATTTACCTTTTTGAAAATATTACTTATAATAAATATTACTGAAGCTATAATCATAATTCCAAATTATTTTGGTTAAAAAAAAAATACATCCACATACATTCTCGCTGACACCTAAAAAACCAAGAACATACCAAAATAATTAAAAAATTAAGGTGCAAGAACTAAACTAAGAAGTAAGCAGATACCCTGACATTAGGATGGTAACAAGATGGCGCCTTAAGTAAGTACCGATTCAGAATTTTTTGGGTTGTTTAAAGTGGTCGTAGTGATTTTAAAATTTATAATTCAATGCATACTTATATCAAATACAAATTAAATCACAAAAGAACATTTGTATTAATATTTATGTGCAGTTTTTTAATTTGAAAATATTTCTATCGTCAAAAATTTAGAAGCTGAGTAAATCCATGTTATATGTCTTATAAGTCGACTTATACTGATTTTCCACCAAAAAAAGGTATTTTTGTAATTTATATTATGAAGTCCAAGTTCAATAGCGACCCTAATAAAAGGTATTGACTTATCCCACGTTTTACAGTGAGTGTAGAGATAACTGAAACTAATTTATCCAAAATATAGACATATACTTCTTTGCTTACACATGATAGATTTATATAAGCAGTTACAGTAAACGCCAAATCTAAAGAACCAAGGACGCGCATTTGTAATGCTACGAACACGCCTACCGATGAATAGAATTGGTAGCTTACCTAGAAAGTTGTAAACCAGGGGCGCGTATATTTTGAAACATAAAATAAATGGAAAATAGTGAATGATACTTCTTCATACATATTGCTTAGTGCATAATTCTATGGTCAATTAAAAAATCAATATTTTTAAGTAAGCCGACTTTAGGTTAAGTTCTACCGCTTTCCGTTCGGTATTTATATACAATTCTGTTACTGTCAGGAAATTATCCATATTCAAATAAACTAAATTGTGGTAAAATTATATATTGGTCAAACGGGCCATACTTTCAAAAAAAAAAGCTATTTAAAACATTACAATAGTTATACTAAAAACAAAAATAAATAATAATCGTGAGAATAAAGGCATTAAATTAAACCATTTAGAAACACTTGAAATAAATAGATTTAAAAATTCAAATATCCTCTTAAGTGATCAATTAGATATTAATAACTGACCTTATTAAATCTCTTTACCTGTTCTTAGTTTTCTGTGAGATAATCCCGGTAATGATATCTTATTGGAATTTTATTAATATATTTCTCTTATGGCCGGTTTCACCAACTATAAATAAGGTATTATTCAAAGATTAACTTTAATCGTAGAATAAATAATAATAATTCAGATTTTATAAATTTTTTTTAAATCTTTTTAAATTGTAAGTTTACATCCACAATTTTTGTAGATGAGCACTGATGATGGCAAATAAGCCGAAAGCGCTTTGCATTGATTAATAAAAAAGTTTTGCACGAAATACAAGTTTTTCCTTTTTGAAAAATTGTCAATTTTGTTTCACCAACGTCAAATAGCGCTATTCAATGATTAAATTGACATTTAAATTAACTAACGAAATTTCGACTATTAAATATTTATTTGACGTTTAATAACGTCAAATAATATTTTATTAGATAAAATTCGATTGTGTTATTTCATTGATTACATTTATGTATTAGTTTGTTTACGTTTTTAGTGATGGAGAATAGGTAAGAATTAAATATATTCCTTTAAATAAGTATTTAATACTTATTTAATTTTACTATTGCAGATTTTTATCATCATCATCATCATCATATTCTTCGTCAACATCATCTGATGAAGAGGATAGACCTCCAAGATGACCTCGATTAGTTTTGGTGAGAAGAAATCCGATAACTGAGTACGATAATGTGGACTTTAAAATAAGATTTAGATTATCCAAAGAATGTGTCGAAGAAGTCCTCAATTTAATAGGAAACAATTTAGATCATTTAAGTAACAGAAACAGGCCCATCAGTCCTATGAATCAATTACTTATTACTTTAAGATTTTATGCTACAGGATCGTTTCAAATATGCATGGGAGATAATTTTAATGTTTCGAAAGCAACAGTATGTCGTGTTGTAAAGAAAGTGACACACCACCTGGCCTTGCTTCGTCAACAGTTTGTTAAAATGCCTCAAAATGGTAATAACCGTGTGCAAATTCAAAACGGATTTTACAGAATGAGTGGATTTCCACGTGTGATTGGAGCTGTTGACTGTACTCATGTTCGTATTCAGTCACCAGGTGGGGAACATGGAGAATTATATAGAAATCGAAAGAGATGGTTTTTTTTATTAATGTCCAGGCAATAAGTGATTCGAGATTAATAATAAGAGACATTGTCGCACGATGGCCTGGTAGTGTTCATGATTCAACAATTTTTAATGATTCATTGGTCAGAGCTCGTTTTGAAAATAATGAGTACCCTGACAGTTACCTTTTGGGAGACAGCGGTTATGCATGCAGAAAATACCTACTTACACCTCTATTACATCCTCTAACAGCGTCAGAACATGCTTATAATAACGCACATATAAGAACTCGTAACGTAATAGAAAGGACTTTTGGAGTTCTAAAACGACGTTTTCCATGCCTATCTCTAGGACTTCGAGTAAATTTAGACACTGTTTTGGCTATAATTGTAGCATGTACGGTTCTGCATAATATTGCCACTGAAATGGGTGACAATGATCCTAACGAAGATCCTGAAATTGTGGTACCCATATTTGATGATGCTGGAAATATTGACCATAATTTAGAAAATGAAAATATGGCAGTTCGAAGAGCTTTAATAAATACAGTTTTTGCTAGATAAAAATACTTTATTAAAAAAACAGGATTAAATATTTTTCTTTTCTTCATATTGTAATATTTTAATTTTTAATTCATATTCTTCTCTTTCTTTAATTATATCGAGAATTTCCATTTTCTTGTCGTGTTTTTGTTTTTTCATATTTAATACCTATTGCTGATATTCAGAAATAGTATTCTTTTTTTCTTTTACATTTTTGAAAAACGCCTTGTTGCATTGCTTTTTCTTTTTAGGCCCTGAAGAAACTACAGTAGGTGTAGTAGTTGGGACTACAGTTGGTGTTGTAGTTGGGGTTGATGAACTTGGACTTAAAAGGTTCATATCGGCTTCCACTACAATATTGGTCTGTAGATCGGTATTTGAGTCATAACGATTGTCATGTCCTTCTGCTTGAGTTCCTAATAAACTCAATACCCGTGTGTCACAACTGCTCATTTTTTGCGAAGTACTGCCTCCGCCAGTTTTATATACTTCACCTAAAAAAATGTAAAATACTATAAAAATGTGGTTTGAAATAAATAAAGTATATAAAATATAGTATTATTTATTATAAAGTTTATTTACCTTTTTATCAGCTTTATGTTTTTTGGCTGTCTTTTTTAAATTATCATTAAGCAATTTAAAAATGTAAATGAGTCACATTTGAAGAAGAAGTTGTACTTAGAAACAATTGTCGTGCAATTTTTAATTTTTATTTCTTTAAATAAAAGTGTGAAAATCTACCATGTTTGGTTTTTCTCATTTAAATAATATGGATTTTCATCAAGTAAAGGCCGAAACTATCAAGAAATTAAAATGAAATGGTATTAAATACTCACCACTTATATAGCCTATAAGTAAATACAAACAACGTAAACAGTAAATCACAAATAAATAATGTTCATAATATGTCTTCGTCAGATTCTTCGTTGGAAGAAGACTCGTCACTGTCGTCACTGGAATCCTCATTAGGATTAATGACGATAGGATTAATTTCCGAACATAAATCAGTTTGTATTTCTCTTTCAAAATATTTATCTTCTACCTTTATAACATGATCGCATCTCTTTTTCCATTCCTCCATACCGATTTTGTTAAATTCTTTTTCTGCTAATTGTTTTACGTCTTCTAATTTAAAGGTAATATTCCTTTGACTAATATTATTCTTAACAGTTGTCCATATCAATTCGATAGGGTTCAAGTCGGGGTGATATGGGGGTAACCGTAAAGCGGTGTGGCCGTATTCTCGACACAACTCATCAAATGCCGGTCCTTATGAGATTTAATCAGTTCATATAACTCTGTTTTCAAACTTGTTGGATTAAAAGGTAGGTATGTTGTATTTTGTCAACCATTTGATCATATCATTCTTCAAAGAATTGGAATTAGGTGCTCGATTTGTCTGTACATTGTGATAACTAGCATTATCACAAACAGTAACTGAATTAGGCGGAAGATTAGGTATTAACTTCTCTCTTAACCATTTGCCGTCATTTTCCGAATTCATTTCGGAATGATAATCTCCAGACTTGGTCCCTGATTTGAATATCAACAAACTATTTTTGATAAAACCCATTTCTCCCCCACCGTGAACTATAATAAGCCATTGGCCTTTAGAAATAACAGAAAACAAACCTTTTGTTGAATCGTCTGTCCAATTCTTGGAAGAAGTATGTCCGCTGTGTATATATGTTTCATCTAAATAAACGATTGGTCTATTTTTACTTCTAAAATATTTTATCTGTCTCAAATATTTTACTCTTAAAGTTTTTATTTTCATTTTTTCCACCAAAACTCTACGATTATTTTGTGTTTTTCTCCATTTTAATTGTAATTTTTTAAGGACTTTTCTTAATGAAGTTTCTGATATGTGGATATCTAAATCTTCCTTAATTTTATTATTTAACCTTTTAACAGTAACACGAGACTTTTCTGTTATATGAAAATCGTAAATTATTCCTCGAATGTCCCTCAATTGATATTCAGGGAGATTCGTAGCGGTTCATTTTTTGACGAAGTTTTTCCTAGGTGTGGAAAATGTAATTTTTCCAGTTGTTTCCATTGACTGTTTACCTTCCTTCAAAATTCTTTTACCGGAGAGAAAATATGGAGAACTGCGCAAGTTCAATTGCAAATAAACTACATAAACTAAAGTAACTCCTTCCTTTTTTGTGGCGTCAAAATATTTAAAAACATTGTATATTACTTCACGACTTTGTCCGTTAATACCAGATCTGCGCTTTTTTTCACCCACAATAGAAGTCATTATCAAAAATAAAACCAGTCACTTTAACCAAAACACAGAAACAAGAAACAAACAATGATCTAGTCGTTACGCTACTGACCGTAGACAAGGACAAGGTTCAAATTGTGAATGGGCGTGGCGATTTTTAAGTAAACGAACTTGAGCATTTGCGCTGGTTCTTTAGATTTGGCTTTTACAATAGGAACATATTTTTCGAATACGAAATGGATAATATGTCTAATTAAAAAAATATACTTATTATTATAATAGATACCTACTTACTTCCTTAAATAATAATCATTTTGATATGATATAATTTTTTCAGTTTTTTAAGAGAAGTGATAAAAAAATTGGTTCTCATTGCTCTTTATAGTTCTTAATTGGTTTAATCATGGCTGCTTTTATATTTTGTTTTTGTAATTTTAATTTGTTGCACTTTTAGCAGCTGTAAAATTTTTAAAAACCAAAATGTAACGGAATTTTCAAAAACTAATCCAAAATTATATAGAATTTTTCCAGAACCCTTTAAAAGTATTTTCTTTTTCATCAGATAAATAAATTACTTACAGTGTCTATGGATTAATATAATGTTATTGCTAAATTTATTTTAATTTGGTAAATAATTGTATATTAACTAAGTATCAGATGACTTCCGCAAAAAAATATGTAAAAGCCTAAAAAAAATACATTTTTTAATATTGTTATATTTTTTGTAGAGCTTACAATTTGTCATTAGTAAAAGGAAAAAAGATAATAAACATTAACGAAAAGAAACCTTGAATGGACGTACATAGCACACCTCAATAACATTGATAGCAAATATTTAATACAATGTAAGTACCTTCGCATCCTTTATCGAATTAGTTCAATGTTTATTTACCAACAACAAAAAAAAGGTCACCGTTACCAATATTGTCCCTGCGCTTCGTGAAAAAATGTCAATATTGTTATTTGCAACACCCAAGATAAACTTAAGATAAAACTAGGGAAAAAAATCGTTTCATGGTTTTCAGAACAGGGCCGTCGCACCATGTGTCGTCTTGTTATTGACCCATTTTTTTTAACAAATACAAACCAATGCGCAAATTGTTAAATTTGCATAAAACTTATATTATTTTATTTATTTATCACCCACACATTTTTTTCACAAATGATTTCACACATTCCGTCGATAAAGGAGATCCATTTAGGTGCATATTAAATATTTTGATTTCGCAAGCCGAAAGGAAAAAGTAGATCAGTTTTCACAGCAAGAAAATAAATTAAATGAAAGATTGTTTAAAAATTTTTACCACTAAACCTAACTACTTTTCAAAATCATCGCACGATTTTTAATTAATGTTGGTTCATGTTGATTTATGGAAAGACAATAATAATGAATTAACGCGCATAAGGTTTAGCTAAGTTTCATTTAAAAAAATATTTTCAAGTACTTACAAATCACCCAATAGCTTTATAATTTTTACTCAATGTTATGGAACTCGTCCACTAAATTATGATTAGGTTAATTATACAGGGTGATTCGTTAAGAAACGGACATACGTTAACTCTGAATGGTGGCCACCGAGGTGATTTAAAATAACCCTGTATAATAATGGGTCTTTGGCCATTTATAATTTTGTCAATTTTTTTTTACTCATAACTTGGAAACAATCCCGTATGTTATTTTACAGTACACTTGTCATCGGTATCTTGTCTAATATACCAATACATAAAAAAGTAGGAAAATCCAGGACCGTCTTAGCTAAACATTCACAAATTCTTCCACCCTAAAAAGAACACCTTGTATATCTCATTTATTATAACTCGTTCTCATATTTGAAAATAGGACAAAAAACTGAATTCACGATATTATTTTTATTTGGTGAGAAATGGTATTACTACTCAAATTTTAAATTTTAATTCTAATTTCTTAACATTTTCAGGGTACAAAATGGAATAGGACGGTTTTTGTTATTAGTTAAATTAAGATTATTTAACTTAAATAAGTAAATTGTTAAAATCTACACATAACACGTTGAAGGACGGTAAATTTTTTTGTAAGATACCAATTTAGGCACTACATTTTTTGCAAGAAACTTTATTTTTAAGCATTATTAACTATTACTATTAGAAAAAAATTGTAAAAAACCAATTGGTTGTAGTCTTTTATTGACCCTGATGGACGTTCTGCCATAATATTAAGAGTTTAACACTCGTAAATATGGCACACCGCTGATATGCGTCCAACGCTGTGCAGCGTTCAGCCATATTATAACTCTAAACAACATCAATGCCGTGACACAACGCTGATTAGCGTAATTTTTTCTTATTTTTAAATAAGAGTTGAAAACTGTTATATTTTCTAAAATAATTGGTAGGTATATCTTACAAAACATTATTACACTATTATTCAGGTATGTTTATTTCATACCACTCATTAAAACAGTTAGGACGAAGAGGTGCTTCTCAACACATCCTTTACATCAGTAGCTTGCCTCCTTATGTATTTTCTTTCTTGTACATAATCTGCATTTCAAAAATTAAGATTTTTGTTTGACTAGGGTTTTTTGAGGCCGGTAGCCTTCTAAACTTTATAAACACATTATTTTAAAATCACATAAATAACTTAAAAATATAAATTCAATATTAATATACCTTTTATTCTCGTACGCGTAAATCTCTGCTTTTTTAGAAGGTCTTAAATAAATAAAACAGAAGTCTGGCAACGCCTAATTGTCTCATAAATTTTTTAATACAAACTATTTTCAACTACATTAAAACGTAACAATTGAAAGATTACACAATTTTGAACATAATGGTTACTTTATCAAGTGTTCAAAATGTGCTTCATTTGTGAGTTGACAGTACCCTAATCGATGATAGAGTGCATTTACCACATTTCTCCATGATTGTTTTATTTATTTAAGACCTTCCAGACTACATAAAATCATAAATGTTGCATATGGTTGAACTCGTATTGAATAGGAGATTCCAATAATGACTTAATATACAGGGTGGTCAATTTGAAAAACCAAAGTGACTAATAATATAAGAGAAACGGAAAATTTGGCAACATTGCAAATATAAAATCTGGAATCTCCGTATCCCAAAATAGGTGTACCCCAAATTTTGTACAATTGGGACTAGCAATTTACGAGATAATTGGCCGTTTCCAGACTTTTGGGCCACTCCGTATTTATGTTACATTATAGCATAAATAAAAATATTTCCAAGCCACATGTAGTTAGAATAAAATAATTTTTGTTCACCTTTGCATAAATAAACTAACAAAATAAAAATATACAAATATCTATACAAAAAAAAAAGTTAAAAGGTTTGATTTTAAAAAGATGATATATCTCTTTGAGTACAGGCAAGCAATCTGGGAACTCAGCTATCTGGTATAATATATACCTAGTCATTGTTGCAATCATCTATTATTCACAGATCTAGTTTTTTTAGCATCATACAATTTCCATCTTGAAACGTACCTTATATAAATATACTTTTGTACAATCGTTCACTGTTTAAGCTTCGAGTGAACCTTTGCAATATTGATACCTTATTATACTATTAAGCAAATTTTGTCCAATCGTTCAGTGCTTTATAGGTGGCTTCTACTATCGCACATATGTAACGGCGTTTGTGATATACCTACCTCTACTTTTGTGATATTACTTCTTGATTTCAAGAACATTTTAATGATAAATTTATATAAATATTTTGTTTTATTTGAAATTTCCATGTCTTGATTGATTCAAATCCGAAGATAGATTTATGAGTAATCGACAACAAATGTGCCCAAATGAGTGGAAAAGTTTTTGGTAGAAACAAATTTTCACAAGTGGTAACGGTTTCCGATTTAAGATTTTTTTGTGAAACGCCGATGCGCGCTAGCCCCAGTCGCATCTACTCCTCGCTTGTATCGCGGGCTGTCGTACGTATATAACATCGTCTTTGTTATAACTAAATAACATACAGGCAGAATTTTATAATAAAAATCATTTATGATTGGAATGGTATGATTATTTGATTCATACATTAATTTTTATTTGTACACAAACAACTTTCAGAAAAATAAGAAACAAATATACATCTAACTAAAGTTCCTGGAAATGAATTTAGGAAAACTGGAGAAAACTCCAAATGGCGTATTATTAGAGTATTCTCTAGTTTTTCTGGATTCATTTCCAGGAACTTTAGCTGGTAAACCCTGGTTTAGGTATGATGTAAATGTTTATTTACAATATAAATTACAATATTTTTTTAATAGTTTCTATTTTCGCAAAATAAAATATGAAGGTATAAACAGGGTGTCCCAAAATTGCTGGGATATAGAGCTACCACATATTCCAGAGGTCAAAAGTTTCTTGTTTTAAAAAAGTTCATAATCCCTAAACCTTATATATACAATTCAATTTTTTTTGGCCTTTTTTTGCTTCAATAATGTAGGGCGGGTCTCGAATCTCCATATTTCTACTCTTTCTGGGGTCGACAATATCGGGAAGTAAACACTCCATGTAAAACTGAACCTTTTCTTCCATGACGTTTTGCCAAAATAGATCATCTCGAAATATTGTGGCAGTTTTTATTCCATGAAGTGTCCAACAAGCCAATATGCAATATGATCTGCCCGTTATATGTAGTTGCCCCTGAATTTGATGAAACCACTTATGTTTTTTATTAATATTCCAATCCGACGAAAATATTGTAATTTTTTTAGTTTTTATTGCTTCAGAGGGTGTCATATCTTTAGCCGAATATTGACACTTTATTTCCACAATTCCTCCCCTTTCTCCTTTCAAGCCGTTAGGTGTGGCAGCCAAAAATAGTAATATTTTGTCAATAAATAAACCAGCAGGTTCAATATTTATGTTGCGCATGGTTTTTTCAATTCTTTAATTGTTTCTTGTTCCTTAGCTTTCCCCCATTTAGTAGCTGCTGAAAAAAATGGTTTAGAATACAGAATCTTTGTGACTAATGCTTTGCAACTTGTGGATTTCCGTCTATTGCACACTTTCCCAATATTCAAAGCAGTTAGTCTTTTTCTCCTTTCGATATACCCTAAATCGTTGTCGCTTTGGCCAATTGTTTCTTGCTGAAGAAATTCGATTTCTTCATCACTTTTTTTTTAAAGAATTGAAAAAAATAATTTTTTTCTTTTATTAAATCTTCTTCGGGAAGATCTAGCTTTTGGCAAAATTGCCCATAGCTTTCGTCGTTATCAGTCTTATTTATTTTTTTTATTCGCTTTTTCTTTCTGATTATTTTCCTTCGTTCTTTAAATTCGAAGGTATTGCCGAGCTTGCCAACTTTTCTTCCAAGGCAAGTTCTCAGTGTATAAAGAGACGGCAGCAAAACATCTTGCTCGATAAGACCTTCTGTGACCATAGTGGATCCTTTTGCTTCCACTAAATTTTGTAATAATTACATTAAAGGATTCTACTAAAGTATTGTCAAAATCATAAATTAGACTAGTTGCATGTATAACTAAGTAATTTTTATAAGAATTTATGTTTTTATATAAATCAGTCAATTTTAAGTCAATAAGTACTGTCCCTGTAGAAGCCTTAATTCATTGTGCTGTATACACTGCCGAAGAACTAGTGGCTCAGCATTTTTACCTTTCGTCAAATCTCTTAATTTTCTTGAGTAATTTCTTAGTAAATGATTTTTGCATTCTATTTTTTTTAACTACAATATTTTTATATGGATGGGTATCTAATATTTTTTGATAGCAACTGCTTTCTCCGTCAGCAATTAACTTTTCGAAAATTAATCCATATAGTTCTAGAAAATCCTTCGGCAATTATATCAGCATCCAGACCAATTTTTATAACATTTATGTTCAGTGGGAGAACGATTTTTATTGTCAGCTATCTTGCAAACCATACAAAATTTATTTCGAACTCCAATATATAAAACCCTTTTCGTTCTATAACCGATAATTGATGCTACTCCGTAAAGAGAAATGTAATTATTCCCGTAGTATCGTCTCGACCAACTGCCATCAGCTATTACCATTATTTTAGGAATTCCATCTACATCAAACGTCGCCGGCTGCAATCGCTAGTTCCCTTTCTTCATAAGCAGCATCTTTCATTGTTTATAGGGCTGTTTCTTTCCACAGGTCACTAACCCGATCATGAATTTGAATGTACTGTCTCAAAGGCAAATGTGGTATTTCTAAAGCGCATGACAGTTTCTCTAGATGAGAACAGCCTAAGCCTATATTCATAATACCTAACACAGTATCTGTATTGATATCGGACTCTTGACATTGGGCATGTATGCACCTCAAAATTGCCATTGCACATGCAGCAAAATAAGTCAAAGTCAAAATAAATCCCACTCTCTTTTCTCCGACAACTTTCATGTTATGTAAGCTGCTGTCAAATGCAGGATTATGGAGACTTGCCTCAATAAGGGAACTTATCTAAAAAGAAATATCGACGATACGACGTCCTTCCAAAGAAAAATTTGACGAAGTAGTATCTGTGGTAACCATTATTTCGTCGGGGATATTTGGTTTGGTAATTTCAAGCGAAGCATAAGTATCAGAAGAACAAGAAGCAATCTACAAAAATCAAAAATTTACATCTTAGTTTTACGTATAAATGCCTTACTTCATTTTCTTCTCTATATTTAAGGGAACTACTGCTAGGATTCTGAATGTTTCTTTGTGCTAAGCCCTTTGCTGTATTCTGTGAAACAATATGATGAATAATATAGCTAATAATATTTTTTATTAGATAACTAGTTTGGAATGTTATTTATCTAGGTGCTATCAATATGTAATGTCAAACTTTACTTTTTACTTTACTTAAATGTCGCAATGACTTACTTTACCGAATTAGTAGGTATTTAATACAAGGCAGATAATAAACAATGAATCACATAAACAAAGATCTAAATGCAATAATCATCTATGCTTAGAGGCAGACGACAAACACCAAATTGCCCCCTACACCCACCTCAGCTCATACACGTGTAGTGATGGAGCACTACTCGACTGTAACAAGTTACCTACCGGACTAAAAATACTATTCTTCTATGGTACCTGTTGAGCGCCTATAATTTTACCATCTCGATGGATCCCAACGTTTTTAATTCTCTGCAAATTATTTATTTTAGTAACCCCATCAAGAGTAATAAAATTGTAATAAAGTAGGTACTGTTAGTCAAATTTAAAAATAAATAAGTTTGTTACAATTCTTTTGAGAGTATATTAAAGAATATTTTAAAATTTTAGCTCTGTCATAAATATAGATCTCATTTAAATAGTTTTATTCTATTTCACTAAAATAATCATGCAAATAGATAATCATACAAAAACAAAGAAGTAATAATTTTATTATAATAAAATATACCTACTCATTGTACCTATCTATTTAAAAATCTGATGTGTCCAACACAAGACTTTCCTATCTAGTTATTATAGGCTTTTTCCGTTTATTTTGTACAACCTATTGTAGCACCTCTATAAATGTTTAGAGGAGGATAAACTAAATATATACATTTTCCACATACATCTACCTCAAAACATTTTTCTATAGATATTAATTGAAAACAAAAATACTGAAAAATTTAAATTTTTCCATTACGGTACATTTTAGAAAAATCATGTATTAACAAAAATTATAGATATCGATATCGCAAACAACTTTTAGTTCAACAATTTTCATAAAAATCAGAATTTTGCACATTTTTTCAAATTTCTCGAATACGGACCATTATTGGAAAATTTGACATAAAACAAAAATTATAGATAATATTAGAAAAAACTTTTATTTGAACAATTTTCTTCTCCAAACATAAAAACAGATATATTCCATAAAATAAAAAAAACGGCTTCCCATAAAGTACCCCCCGCCCAGATGTTCCGACTTTGTCCAAAATCTACACATTTTCTTAAATATCTCGAATACGGTCCATTTTAGAGAAATTATGTATGGTATAAAAATTATAGAGAATTATATTACAAACAACTTTTATTTAAACAATTTTTATAAAAAATTATTTTTTTACATTTTGTCAAATTTCTCGAATTCTGAAATTTTGGGTTTTGTATGTTGAACCGTTTAAGCACTATAGGTTTGGTTCCATCTTCAACAGCTACCCTGTATAATAAATTAGCATATTTATTTCAAACATTTATCAGTAAATTTAAATAAATATTCAAAATGATGACCATTATTGATGTCAATGCATATTCTGTTTCGCTTTTCAAAATAATTATTTCCATTACTTATAATCTCTAAATTAATAATAGCAAACGCATTACGAATAAGTGTTTTTATATATTTGGCGGTGGTCGGCTGAGTTTAATAAACTACATTTTTAACATATCCACAAAAGAAAAATCTAGAATGGTTAGTCTGATCATCTAGGGGGCAATTATTAGGGCCTTATCCATTTTCAAGAAATTTTTGGTTTAAATATGTCCTGACATTATGCGAAAAATGGACGGGAGCACCATCTAGCTGCAGCGATATTTTTCTTCCAATATCGGTAAGAAGGTTCCAGGAATCTTTAATTAAAAATAAAAAAAAATTCATTTAAATTGCTATCAAAAAAATAGGGCCTCACCAACAAACTGTCTTCCTATCATTCCACTATAAACGTTTAACGACCATCGGTTTTGTCGGTTTACAGTATGAAAATCATGTTTATTTTCAGTGTTGTAATAATGAAAATTATATTTATTCACAAATCCGTTATTATGGAAAATAGATTCATCACTAAATAGTATTTGGTGAAAGTAAATATTTAGAAATGTACGACACGCCACTGGAAAAAATTGCTTTTTGACAATTTTAATATCAATAAGTGCTTAAAAATTAATGAAATGCATAAAATAATCGAACTTGGCGGGTAACATTTATTACAATATACAATATATAAAGCTGTACGAGTAAAATAACCAAATAAAATGAAGTACCTATAAATGATTGATGTTTATTATTTACCTGTGAAACATAATATCTGGTAATTTCTTGTCGCTACGACTTTTACACTGATATGCACCACAATTAATAAACCATTGTAAAAAACTAATTATCGAATGACGTTAAATTCAAAAATCACAAATAAACACTAGTATAATGCTTTGGTGTCGCCGAAATGCTTAGCACCAAAATAATGGCAGCCAGTCGATAATTTTCACAGAATTCTATGAGTGCTTGATATACTTGTTACGCGTCCTCTCTTTTCTTGTCTAAGTCAGTCCTAGTATTATAAAATGACAAAGATTAAACACATCTCCTTAGCAACTTCGGCCGCTATTTTATATGGATACATCATTATAACTTTAAATTTTATAATAAACATGGCATGTCATCCGTTCTCTATTCACAATAAAAATGTTTTAGGAAAATTTTGTATAGAACAAAAAATATTGATAATAATATTGTAAATAACTTTTATTTAAAGAATTTTCTTCTCCAAACGTAAATAACAGACATATTCCATAAAATATAAAAATGACCACCAATAAAGTACCCCTCAGATGTTCCGACTCTGCCCAAAATCTAATCAGTTCATTGGACGCTGGAATAAAGCTTAAGTTTAAAATTTGGTGGTTTTTTTTGTATCGGTTAATGAGTTATGGTGGATACACACACACACACACACATGCACACGCACACGCACACGCACACGCACACGCACACGCACACGCACACGCACACGCACACGCACACGCACACGCACACGCACACGCACAAGCACACGCACACGCACACGCACACGCACACGCACACAACACACACACACACACACACACACACACACACACACACACACACACACACACAGACAGACAGACATCATTCCGAAAATAGTCAAAACGGATTCAGGGGACCCCAAAACGTAAAAATCCGTCGAAAACTGGAGGTCGAAAAAAATCATGATTCCTATTTTCCTTATCTGTATACAGATAGGAAAGTAAACATATAATCTGTTTTTCCTTTCATTTTTGTCCTAATAATCCTGAATACGTCCAACTTATTCTCCGCCCATAAATAGTTAAAGAACCTCCGTTTTGAATGGTGTCGCCACGTCCCGATATCATATTTTGCATGAAAATGCCACTTGCAGAGGGTCAGGATCTAAACGATCACGTTTACAAATTTAAATATAAAATTATTTTTTTTTACCTTTGGATTAAGAAAGCATTAATCTATGCTCCTATAGAATTAGAATTTGAAAAATATTTTTTTTTAATTCGTAGCAAGTGCGCAAATCGCAACAAATTGTGGACTAGGTTTGAGATTTAATAACTTTTTCAAAAAATTAATTAAAAAAAATCTAATTCTATAGGAGCATATATTAAGGTTTTCTTAACAATTGAATGAAAAAATGAATCTTTAATTTTGTTAAATAAAAAGGTGAGAATTTATATCCCAAAGCCTTGCAAACGCTTACAAATCTCAAGCGAATAGTTACCCTTAATTCAAAAATCAGAAATAAACACGAACAAAAACTTTGGTGTCACAGAAATGATTAGCACCAAAATAATGGCGGCCAATAGATGATCGGAACAGAATACTACGTGTGCTCGATATATTTGTTACGCGTCCTCTTTTTATTACCTAGTCTAAGCTTTTGGCTAGTTTTAATAGACAATTTTTTTTGTAGATTTTAATTTTAATTAATAAAAACATTCCAATTACTCAAATAAAACTTTGTATTTAAATAATTGTGTTACTAAAAATTATTGCTAAAAACGTTACATTATAACTAGGGCCATGCGATTATCAAAATAAATAATCGATAATCGATTATTTTTGATTAATCGAATCTTTAGTGAGGGCTCCGCGAAGAAAATAATCATAATAAAAAAAAACAGTACTATGATGATGATCTTGTGCATTTTCAGTCTGAGTTGCCGATTAAATTAATTGTAGACGCATCAAATGTGGGAATAAGGGACATGATATGTCATGTTTTTGAAAAAAATATTGAGAAACCTATAGCTTCTGCTTCGCGTACCTTATCAAAGTCCGAACAAAAATATTCCCAAATTGAAAGAGAGGGTCTTGCAATAATTTATGGCTTAAATATATTTAATGAATATTCATATGGACATTTATCCTAGTTACAGATCACTTACCTCTGGTAACTATTTTTAACCCAGCTAAAAGTATACCCCAATTTTCAGCCAACAGACTACGTAGATGGGCAGTAATACGAGTATTGTCAAATTACAATTGAATATGTGAAATCGGAGCATAATATAAAGCCGATTTTTTATTACGTTTACCTATTGAAAGTCAAAATGAGAGTCAAAATGAAGAAAAATTTGAAAAATATTTTTTAAATTATGTGTTTTATGTGTTTAGGGCTCCGTCAAATATTTCGCTTTTCAAAAAGGTTCCGTCGCCAAAAAAGTTTGAAAAAAACGGTTCTATAATAATATGGGATCTATCCATTTAATTTACATTTTGTTATTTTCTCTAATTTTGACATATAAAGTAATATATTTTGTAATCGCAACAAGTGTCAAAACGATCTACTTTATGCAACCAGTTGCATAAAGTAGAACATTATGCAACTGATTACGAAAAGTTGATTGTCACCAGTTACGAAATGAAAACAAATAAAACTGCCTCTTTTTTGGTTTTTAAGTCGAAAAATCGAGAAATCGACAAATCGAAAAATTGAAAAATAAAAAAATCGAAAAATCGAAAAATCCAAAAATCCAAAAATCCAAAAATCGTAAAAACCAAAAATCGAAAAAAGGCAATAAATAATGACATTTCACATTTGAAAATATGACATTACGTTTAACAACAAAAAAGAAAAGCTGTCAATTGAAAACTGTCCAGAAATGTTGGGGGTAAAATTTCGATGTACTCCTTTAAGGATAATGGGTAAAAACGTTTTTTTTTAAGTTTCCCGCGGATAATGTTGAAAATCAGATCGGCAACACTGCACATGTTACTTATTTTTATTATTACTATTGCAATCAAATACAACAATTTTCTGAAATATTTGATTGGACGAACTATAAAAGAATGATGGTGAATAATTTTTCAACACAATTTTATAAATAATAAAGTCAAAATTAGAAAAAAAAAAAGTTCTCTTCGAAGAGTAGGCTTATGTCAAATAAACTTAAAATATTATAAAGAACGAAAAGGTAACCCATTTCTAATAAAATTTAAAAGTTTATTTTATTTTGGTGTGATCGTAGAAAAAATCTTGTGTGTAATTCGAGCAAAAAGTACTTTGGCTGTTTCGATAACTTTTTGTATCAACAGCTATTTTGTTACAATAATTTTATAAAATTTTTACTTAGGGTAGATTTCACCGTTTTGTTAAACGAAGTTTAAAATACTAAACGAAGATTAAAATTACATTTTTATATTAACAAAAACGAAGTTTAAATTACTAAACGGAGATTAAAATGACATTTTTACAATAACAATGTCATTTTAATCTTCGTTTAGTAATTTAAACTTTGTTTAACACAACGGTGGAATCGGCCCTTAGCTACTAGCTATATATTGATAGTGTTATTGCCCTCATCATAAATGAATCGTGCTAACAAATAAAGTCAAAAAAACGTCTCATTATTTTTCATCTTTTAGTTACCTACCAAAATTAGGTACTACAGTACAAATATTTAAGCCCGGCCCAGAACATCTCCCTACTCCTTCCACCCAGTTTTTGGTTTTGGCAAAATTTGCGCAGCGACAAATGCTTCCTATGTTACCTCTACCTTTGAATATAAAACCCCAGGAAGGAGCTAATTTAAAAGTAATAGTCACATACTTTGATTTTCTGTAATAGTTGACGAGTTGGCCCTTCAATCATTTCCGCTTTGACAGAGGCGTGCGATAATTATTCAAAATTAAAGACAAACACATCTTAATAGGATAAACGTTTATGTTATTATTAATAATATTTATTCATAACCATAACTTAATGACCGGGACTAGATGCAGGTTTTGATGTGTCCGAAATGCCTCAAAATTACTAATTTGTACTTATTTTTTTCCAAATTAAAAGAATAAAAATAAAAACTATTTTACTAATAAAATATTAAAAAATTGAGCAAATATATTTTGAAATTCGTAGTAGAAATTTAATTTTTTTAATTATTTTCTAGATATTAAAATGTAGTTTGGAATTGAACCTAAATGGAAAGGGTATTTCGTTTTTTGACAGTCCTATTATTTGACTTTTAATATGAAATAAAAACCATTTTACTTAATTTTAAAAACAATTAATAATAACCTCCAAAAGTTTTTAATTCTTACATTAATCCATTACCTAATAAACGATTATCTAATTTATATACATATAAAGTGTCCCTAAATGGAGTTGGGGAAATAACTTTATCATTGATTTTTTGAAGAAGTCATTCTCTATCAATAATTCTGCTTACCTCATTCTTTATCAATATATGTACAGTGTGTTAATAAAATAAGAAAACAAAAATAATTCAGGAGATAAGTATCTTTATTTAATATTTTAGACCAGTTTATGAAATAAATAAATTCTAAATGATTTCTAATTGAAATTTAGTCAAACACAAGCGAACAATACAAAGTTTTACTGGAATGCTTTACTTTTAATTTTAAAAACTCAAAGCTTCCAAAGTAAATCCTGGCTGGGCATCAACTGAAGAGTACCAATTACCTAAAGTTTTAGGATAAGGCAAGCAGTTGTTAAATTTAGTTGTAACAAAGTTATATGCTTTTGGGGAGAATAAATGCAATGTTACTGCAAAGGATCTTATTGAATGGTCAAACTTTTTACTTACTTTTTTCTTTAAAGTTTTTTGAAAAAGTCTTTTAATAATTTCGGTGTTTCCTCCAAAATGTTGCAATAAAATTTCTTCTTGTTCTTGCAACATTAAATTATTTTTTTTTAACTCTGTTATTATGCACTTTAAAGATAAAATTTGTTTTTTTGTCGCCAAATTTTCTTCTGCAATTTTCTAATTTTAACGTTTTTTATAATATTATGCTGCAATTAACAAATCTTCCTTTTTAAATTTCTTTTGCGGAATGTATCCACAGTTGTCTCACATGTAGATGACTTGCCTGGAGAGGGTGAAAGAGTACGTAACCGAATAGATGTGGGAATCATCGCCAGGGTATCACTATATTTAGATGGACCTGGTACAGCTGGGGTACATTGATAACTATTCTTAAGAACTGAAAATATATTTTTATCCACATTCTTTACAGTTTTTGTGTGACCTGGGTTAAATGTCCTCACCTACAAGTTAAAATAAACATTTAATTAGATATAAAGTCCAATTTTACGTAGGTAAGTTTTTTTGTGTATTTTTAATACAATTAAATCTTACGCCTAAATACTTACAAATTTTAAACGATTCAATCTTATTGTTGGAATAGAAGCTGGAAACAATCTCACTGTTACCAGGGATGTTCGATCAAAACATTCATCACTAAAATGTGAACATAAAACATTACTAGCTATGGCATCCATATGGCAGGCATCTTAGAGGCATCCATCTTAGGGCCAACAAGAGGGGGGAGGGTTAGCTGGGACTAATTCCCGGAGCTTAAGTGGGGTCCTGGCAGCCACAAGAGCACAAGAGGGAAAACCTTTTTTTTAGGAATGTGATATTGTAGGGGCCTAATTTTTTTATAAAATTGTCGCGGGGCCAGACCTAGAAAAATTTCCCACGGCCTGACCTGTCTCTCGGCGGCCCTGCAATCAATTTCTCTCTATTCGGACCACTTTTAGGAAAGCTAAAATCAAAGAAAATCTTGATTTTATTTAAAATATCTTTAATAAATTAATATTGAGGGGTGGGTGGCTCAGTGGTAGAGTCTCTGCCTGTGGATCCAAGGGTCCCGGGTTCGAATCCCACCGTTGTCCGGTATTTTTTCATTTAATTTAATTATTTAAAATTAATTCTGATGCCTTGGTAGGATTCCCCACTCGACCATTCACTGTTGGGTTCTAATTAACAGTGCTATTCCTAAAGTGGCGCTACACAGAACACGCGGCGAAATAACCCTGGTAGTTGAAGCCGATGACACACCAAAAAAAAATTTATATTAAAAAAAATAAATTTTTTTCTTTGACGTGATAATCACATCAGGCGCATATTCTTTTGTCAATAAAACATAAAAAAAGAATATAAGAGTAAAACAATAAAATAAAAAATTACTGAAATGGAGCATAATAAACAAATTAAAAATATTTTGGGGACGCCTATGGCTGCCAAACACACCAAAACTACCTAATGTCATGAACGACTTGACAGTGAGTGCTTTCTTTTATGTTATCTGGGTTACACGCGAGCAGTACTAGAGCTGTTCCTGACTCTAACTGAACGTTCTAATTTAACGGTGCTTGTTGATCTGGAGCAACTCCCACTAGTTCTCCCTTCTCCCCTCAAGCACTTGCTTGATAACAGATGCATAGAGCTCTTGTCTTGACAAATCTAAACCGTTATTAGTCGTTCTTTTTTGACGTCATAGAGTTTCATACACCAAGAACATTAAAAACTTGAAAAGAAAGCTCCCGCAATGACTCATACCTGGCCCTACAAGACGGCCACTTCCGTCGCACTTTTGTCATATTACAAATATGCACATTACTTCTTCCTGGGGTTTTATATTCAAAGTACCTCTACCCTTTCTAACCTCTTTGTGAAAAACACACTGTACTATAAAAGTTACAATGCGTTACCACGGCATAAGAAACAATCCGCAGGCTCACTTGCCGCTGATCGCATACAAATATTATGCTAAGAAAATTTGACCTTGGCGACGCCATTCGGGGGTCTTAGTCAGGGTCGGATTAAAGCGTATTTAAAGATTTTGTAATAAAATAAGGTATTGATAGGCAGGATCGTATTAAAACAAGAAAGTAAAAATTTAAATAAAATATATTTTAACTTATAAGAACAGCATTAAGAAAGACAATATACTCTACAGATTGCGCCAAATAATTAGCTTGTTTTTATTGATGGTCTTAAAATTTCTATTAATATTTTTAAAAGTGTGATATATGAGTAGCCTTAAATATACCTTAATAACATATATTTCTGGAAATCGAGGACAAGGAGCGTCAAATGTTATCTCGGAATTAATTAAATCTAAAAAAAAATACAAACGCCGAATTTAGTGATAAATAATTCAAAATTTTGTTGAAAAATTATTTCCATTTTTGTTATTAAACATACAAAACTATTATCTGACATTTTTAAATTGCCAAAAAATGTAAAATTTTATGTTGAATAATTTTAGAAGTATAAAATAAATAATACAAAATTGTAACAACTAAATATTATTTGTAGAATCTTTATTGGTTACAACAATAAACATAATATACATTTTCTAAATAAACAACTATTTTAAATAACATAAAACAAACAAAATTATTCTATAATTGTGCGAAATAAAATAAGAGTTCCAGCCATAAATCCTGAAACGAAAAACAAAAAAAAACAATCGTTGAAAGCGAAAAATTGCTTAAAACACATGATTTTGATTGTATGTGACTCATTACTAATTTTTAATTTACTACTTATAATTTCTTTAATGGCTAATGCTTTTTATAATGAAAATACTTTAGATTTATCAAGATTATAAAGCTTTGTTATTCGCATATCTAGAATAATTATTATCAAAATGAATATTAGAATTAAATTTTTGTTAAGCATTTCAATATTTGGGAATAACACAATTACGATTAATATTCATTTTTTTCAGAAAAAAAAGTAATTCCTTACAAAAAATTCTGCTTGTTGAAAATAATAAGAAAAAGTTTCATTTTAAAGTTATGAAGGAAAACTGTGACTTTTCTTCGTAAAATCAATAAGTAATACAGATTTTTTCCTTTTGTCAATTTCAAGTTTATTCATTTATTAAGACTCTGTACACATAACCTAACATATTAATATAGTAAACCTATTTTGTCAACTCCATAGGGACCGTGCGTCATGACTTTAACGCTAACTGGTGACAAAAATGTGAACTTTTTGGGGGGTATTTATTAATGTTTTATACGGTATTTATTGTTTAATAATTATTAATAAAATGAAGTCGAATTATTTTCGTAATATCAATATCGAAAAAACTTGTTGCATCCGTGGATGTACAAACACATCACTTTAGAAACCTGGATTTCATTCGATAGTAAAGAAATTTTATAAATTTCCACAGAGCACAATTATGCCTCACACCCAATGATATACATAATTACAAAGATTGCTTATCCATATGTAAATCAGACGACGAAAAGCGTATTTCACTGGGCAAAGTTTTCTTTTTATCTAGCTTGTATCAATTTTGAGCACTTAGTTGTAAAGAAATCATTTACAGAAAAATTAGAATCTTTAGTGTTTTCTTGTCATTAAGATTTTTACATATTTAAATGACCATTTTATATAAATATAATTTTACAGATAATGGTTTATTCTGTTGATTAAAACTAATGTAGAATGTTATGAAATAAGAATATCCAATTTGACAAAAATATCACGGCCCTCTTTACAATTTATTAACTATTTCTCATTTATTATTAAAATAAACAAATCATAAATAATACATTGCAATTACTGTCAAAAGAGATTGTAACAAACTTTAAAATATTAAAAATCCAGTGATTTCTTGTAAATTTTTTTAGTGACATTACCATTAAACATTATTCAGAATAATAGATAAGTGTCCAATTACAACTCTTACCAAAGTTGTTCATACCTCATATCAAAATTGTTTACATTACCTTTTCAAAATTGTATTACATATTGCAATTATGTATTTTATGTAGAATTGTTTCTGAAATAGTAGTCTAAAATTATTTATATCCATCTGTTATAAAAATTGTTTAGATCTCTTAATATTATTTAACTACATGAAAACTCAACTTTCCAAATACATAATGACATGTCTTGAAGTAAAACTTTAATTATTATCTTTTTCTAAAGATTAAAATGATGAAATTTTATTTTAACACATTTGGGCTAGAACGGCTCTATTTAGTGAGCACTAGGAAAGGCACATTGCAACCAGCTTTTCATAATTTTTTTATAGTTGGGTGAGCAATCTATAATATATGTATCATTGAACATCTCATAAACGCCAGTGGATGAATGACATTTCCATTAAAATAAAGCTAAAAAGATTTATAATTATTATTATCAATCATTTTTATTAATTTACATTTTTTAAATGTTATTGTAATACTTTTAAATTCAGTGTTACTAAATACCTATATTCTAACATTGGATACACTTGTTTAAGGTACAACTTTACAATTTATTGTCACTTAGCCATTTAAATCTTTTTGCTTAAAATGTATATGCATGTCCAGATTTTAATAATGTTTCACATTTTACGTCATTTTGACCATGTACACGATTGTTTGGTACGGGCCGGTATCTATTTTTAACTATATTTAATATTTAAAAAAATACCCTTCATTATTTACTTGCAATGTTTGCCCCATTTAATTCTAAAATTAAACACTAGAGAGGGCTAAGTTCGGCAGTAGTGCTGCCTCTATATTTCACGCACGGTCCCTATACGGCAGATGTTTAAAATATAACATTTTACTTTAAATCTTAATAATATACCTACATAAGTAAATATAAATTGACACTAAACTTTACGTGACGTTAACTAGGCACCTACTTACATCTTACTAATAGGTTTATAACTGACAAACTGACCCATCACCGGCATAACCAAAGAGGTTAGAAAGGGTAGAGGTAACATAGGAAGCATTTGTCGCTGCGCGAATTTTGCCAAAACCGAAAAACTGGGTGGAAGGAGTAGGGAGATGTTCTGGGCCGGACTTAAATATTTGTATTGTAGTATCTAATTTTGGTAGGTAACTAAAAGATGAAAAATTATGAGACGTTTTTTTGACTTTATTTGTTAGCACGATTCATTTATGATGAGGGCAATAACACTTTATTAATATACAATATATTTTTTTTTTGGTGTGTCATCGGCTTCAACTGCTAAGGTTATTTCGCCTCGTGTTCTGTGTAGGCTTTGTTACTGTTTCCCAGCGCCACTTTAGAAACAGCACTGTTAATTAGAACCCAACAGTGAATGGTCGAGTGGGGAATCCTACCAAGGCATCAGAATTAATTTTAAATAATTAAATTAAATGAAAAAATTCCGGCCAACGGTGGGATTCGAACCTGAGACCTTCCGATCTCAAAGTCATGAGTCTAACCACTGAGCCAACCCACCCTACAATATATTATTAAACGAAGATTAAAATGACATTGTTAATGTAAAAATGTCATTTTAAACTCCATTTAGTAATTTAAACTTCGTTTTTGTTAATATAAAAATGTCATTTTAATCTTCGTTTGGTAATTTAAACTTCGTTTAACGAAACGGTGAAATCGACCCTAAGTAAAAGTTTATAAAATTATTGTAACAAAATATCTGTTGAGACAAAAAGTTATCGAAATAGCCAAAGTACTTTTTGCTCGAATTACACACAAGATTTTTTTCTACGATCACACCAAAACAAAGTAAAGAATTAAATTTTATTAGAAATGGGTTACCTTTCCGTTCGTTATAATATTTTAAGTTTATTTGACATAGGCCTACTCTTCGAAGAGAAAAAATGTTTTGGTACTTATATGCCGGCAATTTTTTTTTTAATTTGGTGTCTTTGGCGTCCACTACTACCGGCCATTAGCCTCGTGTTCTGTGTAGGCTTTGTTACTGTTTCCCAGCGCCACTTTAGGAACAGCACTGTTAATTAGAACCCAACAGTGAATGGTCGAGTGGGGAATCCTACCAAGGCATCAGAATTAATCTTAAATAATTAAATTAAATGAAAAAATCCCGGCCAACGGTGGGATTTGATCCTGAGACCTTCCGATCTCAAAGTCATGACTCTAACCACTGAGCCAACCCACCCCCCCTATATGCCGGTAATTATTTATGATTTAATTATTTACGGAAAATACCGTTTAATGAATTAAAATATTAGGAAGTCAATTAATAGCTATTTATGTAACCAGTTACGAAATGCCTTATTTTGTGTAACGAGTAAATATTTGCGGAACGAGCGGAGCGAGGTCCCGCAAAATAAACGAGCTACACAAAACGGCATTTCGTAAGGTGTTTACATACAAGATTTTTTCCAATTTTGACTTGATTATTTATAAAAATTGTGTTGAAAAATGATTCACCATCATTCTTTTGTAGGTACTTCCAATCAAATATTTCAGAAAATTGTTGTATTTATTTGATTGCCCTACGACGTTTTTTTTTTTTCAATAGTAATAATAAAAATAAGGGACATGTGCAGTGTTGCTGATCTAATTTTTGAAATTACCCACGAGAAATTTGAAAAAAAAACATTTTTACTCATTATCCTTAAAGGAGTACGTCAAAATTTTACCCCCAACATTTCTGGGCTGTTTTCAATAACGGTGTTATTTAAAAAATAAAACGCAATTTACAGCTTTTCTTTTTTTTTGTTGTTAAACGTAATGTCATATTTTCAAATGTGAAATGTTACTATTCATTGCCTTTTTTTCGATATTTGGTTTTTCGATTTTTCGTTTTTTGGATTTTTGGATTTTGCGATTTTTTATTTTTCGATTTTTAGATTTTTCGATTACTCTTTTTACCTTTTTGAAAAGCGAAATATTTGACGGAGCCCTAAACACGTAAAACAAAATTTAAAAAATTTATTTAAAATTTTTCTTTATTTTGACTCTCATTTTGACTTTCAATAGGTAAACGTGATAAAAAAATGGGTTTTGTATTATGCTCCAATTTCCATATTCAATTTTAGAATTGTAATTTGACAATATTATTGCCCATCTACGTAATCTGTTGGCTGAAAATTGCAGTATACATTTAGCTGGGTTAAAAATAGTTACCAGAGGTAAGTGATCTGTAACTAGGATAAATAAATGTCCATATAAATATTCATTAAATTTATTTAAGCCAAAAATTATTGCAAGGACCTCTCTTTCAATTTGGGAATATTTTTGTTCGGACTTTGATAAGGTACGCGAAGCAGAAGCTATAGATTTCTCAATATTTTTTTCCAAAACATGACATATCATGGCCCTTATTCCCACATTTGATGCATCTACGAATAATTTAATCGACAACTCAGGCTGAAAATGTTGTTAATTTATTTTTGATTAATTCCAAAGATTCCTTGCAAGAATTATCCCAAATCCATTTCACCCATAAAAAAATTAAATAAAAAAAAGTCCTGAAGCAAAATCATATCCTCCTTCCTCTTAGTGACTTAAAAAAATTACTTTTCAAAAAAAGTCCTCAAGACAGGTCTCTTGCGATAGTACTGTTTTTTTTATTATGGTTATTTTCTTCGCGGAGCCCTCACAAAGGCTTTGCGGAGCCCCAGGGCTCCGCGGAGCATACTTTGAGTGACACTGTTATAGAGAAATACGAAATAAATAGTTTTGAGAAAACTATTGAAACCAGTTATGAAGTTTAAAACGAATAAATTGGCAATGAAATTGATATTTTTGTATTTGATTGTATGTTTCTCTTTCCACTTCCCAAAAAAAGATTCCCCATGAAACAAGAAATTGTAAACAGTTTATAAGAATAACCTTTATTTGCTGCTTATAACATTTATTTATTTATTTATATATATATAAACGGGACATTCCCCTTTTAGTTAAATACAATGTTATGTATAGCATTACACAGTATAATTTCGATTAATAAAATAAAGTTACAAATTAAATAATACAAATAATAGTTAAAATAGATAAAATACAAATAGTACTATAGTACAGTTAATAAAGTACATTTATAAAAAAATAAGTAAAAATACACCTTTAATAAGTACCATTACAATACCTTATACTAAACTGCACCCCTGAGAGTCTCCATAAATGAGCTGACGGAGCTAAAGAAATCGAGGTCAGCACGGTAAGTATTTGCGAACCTAGCAGAACGAATAATGAAGGTATTACGTCCATAATTCGTCCTGTGGAAGGGTATTTGAAAAATGTTCGCTGAGCGGGTTGTCCTGGGTGGGACGTGAATTCCTATCTCTTGCAACAATTGAGGACACGGTACTCGAGAATTAAATATGTTATATAACATTATGAAATCTTTCTTGTTTCGACGGCTATTAATAGATTGGATATTCAAATCTGTCTCCAATTTAGAGTAGTTAATATCTTCGACTCCAATACCCTGCTTAAAGGCCACATAACGTAAGAACTTATGCTGGACTCTTTCTAATTTGACAATATGTGAGACATAGTTTGGGGACCAAACACATGAAGCGTATTCTAAATGAGTTCTAACTAAAGAACAATATAAGATTTTAAGTGTGTTGATGTTTGAGAAATCCTGAGTAGTTCTTTTTAGAAATCCTAACATCTGTAGAGATTTGTTGATAATATTTGAAATATGTGGAACAAAAGATAGTTGTGAGTCAAAGTTGACCCCTAGATCTCTAATAATATTGCAGTTCTCAGATATTGGCACTGATTGTATATTGAAAATTAATTGTATCACGAGTTCGATGGAATATGATAACATTACATTTATCCGAATTTAGGCTCATTCCATTTAAGTCACACCAATTGACTAAGTTATCTAAATCAGACTGCAATGACACACAGTGAAGGTCAGATGATACTGTAGAGTACAGTTTGAGATCATCTGCAAATAAAAGGAATTTACCAAAATGAAAACAGGATTTAATATCGTTTACAAATATATTAAAAAGTAGTGGTCCTAGATGTGAGCCCTGCGGGACGCCTGAAGGTACGTGTATGCCGTATGACTTGTAGTTTGAAATATGTACAATTTGACGTCTATCAATTAAATAGCTTTCTAACCAATTTAAAAGTGATCCATTTACCCCAGCCATTTTCAATTTGTGGATTAAAACTCTATGGTTTACCCGGTCAAAGGCTTTGGAGAAATCAGTATAAATAGAATGCACTTCATATCCATTTTCAAGGGCATTTGACAGGTAGTGGGAATATGTTAATAAATTGTACCAATGACCAAGTCCGATTCTGTTTATTTTCAAATCAACAAATATGGACGTCGACAGAATTCTTAAAAATTAAATATCTCACCGAAATAAATGTAAGTTTCTTTTATCTCCGTCACATTTCGCAGGTTTATTATAAATAAAGCTTTTTACAACACATCTTGGCATTTTCAACGTTAATTTCCAAAATTTAAGTCACTAAAATACCAAATTAATTCTTGTTGACATATTAAATTTGGATGGACAACGCTCTGACATGTGATGTTCTCAACTGTGATTGGTGGGTGTGAATAATTTCGAAATGGGATTATGCGCAGTGTCTTATGTTCCATCTAAGGTTTGTATAATCTAAGCCCATAACCTAGGATTTTTTTTAAAGTATACCATACATACCTACCTAATAGGATCTTTAAGAAACCGAAAAAATCTTTTAATACAGTTTATTCATATAGTTTTCTGCAGCACAACTTTGCCCAGACATAGTAAAACACGTAAATTAACACTGGAAACAACTACTATATAAAAAGTGTCAAAAAATATCTAGAATTCTAAAAAAATAACAATAACTACATAATACACACATCACAAACAAAATAAATTTAAGACATACGCTACTGATTCCGAGCTGCTGCAACTTGTTTGTTTTTGTCGATATAAACGACGACAGTGACGCCACTGGCGTGATTGAGAGGTTGGACCCCAAAATGGCGGTGTGCGCGTAGATGTGCGCGTAGCGTTGCCGCCAAGACATGTTAGCCTGCCGATTGTTTCTTATGCCGTGGCGTTACTATGTGTCATGTGCATTGCCAATTCAGTCCGTCATTTCTAATGCACGACATTTAAAATTACATTAGTGTATGTCGTGTGAATTATTATAGGCCAATTAAATTGTCCGCACCACACTACGTCATTGCGTGAACTGTATGAGAATTAAACTGCAATTTTTTATAATACGTATCAATAGTATGCCTCAAATTTATAGAGTTAATTTCTGTTTGGTTTTAGATAAATGTCTTTCTCTTTCGTTTAGTTTCTTAGAAAAAATATAATACTGACCTACATTGAAGTGGTCTTATTAAAAATGAAAATGTAATGACAATGACTATTTCATTTGATGCTTATATATTTAGAATAAAACGCACCATTTAACTGTTGACTCATTTTACTATGAATCATATGGCTGCGAACGATCTTGATATGAAACCTTGTAACTGTGACAAAAAATATTTGACAAAAGAATTGTCAAGCTCTGGCACGATAATGACATTGATTCAAGATTAAATGAATTGCGTTCTTTTGTAATTCAAGTGTTGAATAATAATTTATATTTTAAAGGTTTATTGAACTTATTGTTATTGTATAACTAACTGTTCTTTAAACAGATCTTAAAAAATACGAAAAAAAATTTACCGACAAACGTGTTTATAATAATGCTAGAAACATTTTTGAATGCTTGAATGGACAAATACAATGTACTATACCGGTGCAAAATTTTAAGATATGTATCGCGATTTATTCAGATTATATTAGAAAAATATGGTCCAAGGTCTGCTTAAAATTTGCCTACAATGATTCGATTAACACAGTCTCTTCGTTTGTAGTTAGGTTAGGTTAGGTTGAAAATGAGTGAGATGATCTTATCGCCTTCCACTGCGACCCAGATGGATCTATTGTGGCTCATGTCTAACTTATAGTTCACCGTACAAGCCACACCTTTTGATGAAGGACATGGTTGAATTAGGCGAGACAGAAATATACCATGTTACAATTATCTTATATGTTAGATGGTAATTAAAGGTCGAATATCTTAGTTCAACACTTTGACGACCGGCGACGTCCAGTATATACTGGACAAGCGGAACTTGTCCTCGATCTGATTTTATTATTTGGTTCGCCAGGCAAGACAAATCTAAAATGTTGTCTATTTTTGGTGGTCCCGTATTGCCGATGACGTTTTTTAGGTGGGGACTGATCTTTTAGAAAATCTTTTATTATGTTAGCTATAGAACCCATAAATGACAATATTCTTTTAGTAGTATCCACCATCTTGCATGGTTTCTTGGGATAGATACACATTTGGGCGTCGGTCGTCATAGTATTGTAAATATTTGAATGTTTTCTGCCTCAGCAACTATGAAAATAGTATAAGATACGGGTAACATATGGAATATTTTTGAAATCAGGAGAACATGATATTTTTTCTAAAATTTTATAAAATACTCTGCATTTTCATTCATAAAATCATATTTTTTTATTTTATCCCGTGAAATCTACGCACGCCACTGTTTTGATGGAACTTTCACAAAATTCAGTCATGGGCACACAACTTTTATTTGATGATAAAGTCTGGGTAATTTATAATGAATAACCCTCTACATCAAAACATACGCATCCAAAAAAACAAAATCAACCTCTCCGAACATTTTTTTGGTACTTATCCAATAAAGCCAGAAATCTGGTGTTCCGTTTAACCCTGTACACAGTACTCGTCTTAAGCTCCTCCCTTCTGTTTACTTTTGAACCGAAAAAACTAAAAAAAAAACGAAAGTTGGCATACACAAATTAAAGTATAAAAACCATTAAGGAGTAATAAAATTATTGTCAAAGTTAAAAAAAGCTGCCTTAAATATACAGTGCTTGTCAAAATCAACCAGTCGAAATAACTTTTGATTTTACGTAAATTTAAGAAAAACAAAAACACGTTACGTTTTATTGGCAAGGGGACGAATTGTTATATAAAATTTAAACTCAGAAATCCTGCAGCCCGGCAATAATTGCCTATCTTTTTAAATAGCAAATATGGTCAACTAAAATGTTAATTGAAAGGTAGTTTTATAGACAATACAGTAAATATAACTATTTTAAAACATAGTATATTCAGAGATGGTTCTGTGCTCGGTCCGCAGGTGTTTTGTTATGGACGTCTTTAAACAAATGTCTACGTGACCATAATCCACATCACACATGGTATAAAAACACATCACATACTTTGATTATTATACGGTGCAAAAGAGAGGTCCGAGACGCCTAACATAGGGCGCGGCCATTTTGATTCCTAAGCCACAGTTTATACCTAAAGAATCAGAGCGCTCACTCTGCGTCGGCACTTTTGATCTCAATGTTCCAGTTTATATACTGTGCAACTCGGATAATACAATATATGACAACCGCCTATAATAAAACAGCAGTCTTCTGCGTATCCTGAATTTGTATCCCTGGAGTGGATGTTATTTTGGAACTTTCAACTGGTCCGAGTGAGCTAACTGATTCTTTAGCAATAAACTGTGACTCCAAAAATAATATTCACTGACACTGACAGCAACAAGCAAAATATTAGGTGCATTTTAATCATCCGCTGCTGCTTCCGGAATTGTCGGTTTAGTCGTTTTAACTTGTCAGATTAAAACAAGAAAACCGACAATTCCGAAGCAGAAGCACCTATTAAAAATATTGCGCCAAGATGTAGGCAACACGTAATAAGGGATCAAAATGGCGGAGTTTTCTATCTCCTTTTAAAAGGCACTCAGAAAGCTGCGCAGTGCGACCATTCTCCGTATAGTAAGAAAAAATCGAAGTATGTGCCATAATCGCGTTGACTGAGTTGCATCAGCGCGAAACCACTCAAGGCCAACCAGTTTCTGGCACGTAGACATGCATATCTTTTCTTTGAACGGTAAAAAGACAAAATCGTTTTGGACTTCGAGAGAGGTCAGACGGGTTTCAACACAAAACTCGATGGCAGTTATTCTTTTGTAAATACATAAGTTCTCTGAGCAAAGATACAAATGATAATTTAATATTGTTAACCCTAAGGCAGTGTTAAGACTCTAGGTGTTTGTAAATAAAGTGTAGTGTAATTATGTAAAATTTAAAAGTTGTCGTGCAACGTTTGCACAATAAATTGTTTTTTACAAAGTTGCTTGAATTTCACTATCCGTATGAAAATATTTGCTACTAGCACCGAAAGGAGACTTGGTAAGCGAGCCTTAGGGCCGTATTCATAATTTGTGTTGGGTTCAACTTTCGGTAAACTACAAATCCAACACTTATGTTACTTTTGATTTTAGCACACTTTAAAAAACTGTTACGTATTGTAAAGTTTGATACTTCATTTGAAAGCTAATTTTATTAGTAATTTAGTGCGCAATGTAACGAAACATAATTTAATGAAACATGAACTTAAATAATTGAAAAATCCTGCGATTAAGAAATACAAACTTTAATCGCAATCTACTAAAATAACAAATTTATGATACGCTAATAAAATTAGCTTTCAAATGAAGAATAACACTTTACATTATGTAACAGTTTTTATCCCGCAAGAGGACGCTAAAATTAAATGTAATGCAATTAATAGTCATATTGCTGATTTCTCTATAAAATCACTTTTCAAATAATGTATGATGCTCAAAAAATTTGGATTAAAATTGTTTTCTTAGCCCTTGATTCTACGCCAATGGGTTATCGTAATTTATCGAAATAGAGAATGTTAACTAATAATGACGATAAACTAACATATACATATTTTTAAGTTAAAGTCTTTACCGTAAGAGAAGATACTTAGAACATTATGTATTTATGAAATTCACTTTATCATCCAGTAGAATGAAAACTGGGACGTATAAAGAAAAATTATGTTTAGCTATAATTAGTTCCCCAATTTACGATACTTTATTCTGTACAAGTGTTCTGCAAATATTAACAATTTTTTGATGACATTATTTTGTGGTCGTAGGAAAAATATTGTACATCACTTGCGTGGAAAATGATTTTCCACACTCGTGTGATAGTCGCACTCGGCTTGTGCCTCGTGCGATAATATTTCCCACTCGTGTGAAAAATGTCACTTTCCACACTCGTAATGTAATATACTATTTAAAAACTAAACATTTTAAATTACCAAGACTGTGAAATAATAAAACAATAATATTTTTCCTTTTTTTTAAGAAAAGTTTCAGGACTCGAACCACCAACTTTGCTATCCACACTATCCAAATTTTGACCACTGTACGCTCTGCGCCACCGAGCATATCTTGATATAAGTTTGGAATCGTTTATACTAATATATAACATTTGATTACAAATATTTACGAATTATTACTTTTTAATTAAACAAAAATAAATTGGAATAAAAATTTTATCATGTCAAATGATACCTACATTGTAATTTAATGGAATCACATAAATATATGATTTAAAAACTATAAAAGTATCATTATTACTTAATTGTATTAATTTTTAATCTTGAGAGATTAAAAGTTTAAATTTAAGTCATCCAAATAAATGCATTTTTTTATTATACTCCAAAATATGAATTTAAAATATACAGCTGTGAAAAGACACGTGACCAATATCCAATGGGAGCGTAGAGAAAGACTGTAGTAACGGCAGTGATCAGCGCTATCACTCACACCTACAGCCATACGCAGCCTATCTCTTTCTATAGTAAATAAGACTTATTTTTATGTTGGCTGGCAATTAAACCCCGGAAAAAGTGTCTGCCTTTTTGGAATTAATATTTTTTATTTATATTTAATTTAATTAAGACGCTATTAAAATTTCAGAGTGAATCAAACACTTCAAATCATGAGCACCCTTTAATTTCGGACATGTACAATATTACATGGACGGCTAGAGGATCGTAAAAAACGAAAAAAAAAAATAATAATAATACTTCTTCCCCCGCTCCTCCAACTTTTGATACCTTTTCAGGGCTGTTAATGATTATTAAGCTGAGGTCGGATATATAGTAGAGCGATGTGGTTTACCCACACTTAACCACCCCTTGTTTAGGGGTCTCAAGAGTAACCTAAATATAAAAATTGTGTTTCATATTGTGATGTTTGTTTATTTTCAAACAACAGTTTATTTATTAATAATTTATTTAAACACT
Organism: Psylliodes chrysocephalus; assembly: GCA_927349885.1. Lineage (NCBI taxonomy): Eukaryota > Metazoa > Arthropoda > Insecta > Coleoptera > Chrysomelidae > Psylliodes > Psylliodes chrysocephalus. Next base: position 79,700,668 of record OV651814.1, on the reverse strand, counting down.
TATTTATTTTATAACACAACTATTTCTAATTTATATATATTTCTAATGTCTTTGAATCGTTCACTATTTATTTTCACAGTCTATATATCACTGATTACTATTTATCTTCACTGTTCATATAATAATGATGATGATGGCTCATCCACCATTATTTATATACAAACTTAAAAAAATGGCGAACGTTCTAGTAAGTTCACATATTCTCTCGAACACACTAGAAACATTATCTCGTTCTCTCTCGAACATCATCGAAATCACCTCCGCCATAGTCGTCCCATAGGTTTGGTCTTAAGGGATTTAATTATGTATAATAATCAGACAAGTTGAGCCTCAAAGGCCAAATAAGACAGAGAGGGACTTGTAGGGTTAGAGCATGACTGAATAATGAAATGGCTCACATAACAATATCATATCATATCAATAATTGGGGGTTTTTAAATTGTGAGTTATCTACTGTTATTTCGGTGAATTCATTTTTTATTTAAATAAAATGATACTATATTTTATTGTAAGTACTTACATATAAAAGTTTATGGTCTCAGATATACAATTATATGTTCATTAATGAACGAATGCATAAGAATAAAAAAAAGTTAGAAATCTGCAAATCCATATATGGTTTCCTCAAATTTTTAATATTATGGCCCAATTTCGACCACTGTGCGAACACTAGTTACATTAAATAGACATTAAAACCTAGTTACAGTTACTCGCCGTTAAAAAAAGAAGATGTAGGCATTAGAAGAATTTCGGAAGCATTTAAATATTATAATTAAAGATGTTTTAAACTTTAATATGTTTTTATTGTATTTTTCAAATAATTAAATCGCTAATTATATAAAAAAAACGCTGGCATCAAAGAGTCACAATGTTTCATATAGAAACGGCGTGATTTTTATCGACCTGCGACAAAAACAGGTTACATAAAAAGGCCTTAAGCACTCCGCGTACGGCGTCGTGCATAAATTTCGTGTTTGTCTGTACGATAAGGCCATCATCTACTTCTGTTGCACAAAATTCTTTTCTCGCACTAGTTTTGGTCTGATGAAGGCCATTGATCGAAACTAGTCGCTCGTTTATTAAAAAATATATTTTTAAATAATTTTTTCAATAATTTACAAAGCAAAGGATTCAAATCTGAAACTTTAAGCTTATTTTTAATTATTTTATTTATTACCCATTTAACAAAACGTTATTAATTTATTGATTTACATTTTAATATATAAAACTAACTAGGATTGGGAAATTTTATAATAGATAATTATTTATTTAAAATTAATTAACAATTACAAAAATGTCAAAACATACCTAGGTAGGGTCCGATTACAATTAGAAGAACACAGCTAGGTCATCAATTGGCGAAGTAATTCATTGCCCCTCGCTTCCTACTGGGGGTTTAGTGGCGTATAAATATTATAGGAATTAGTATATTACATTACGAGTGTGGAAAGTGACATTTTTAACATGAGTGGGAAATATTGTCGCACGGGGCACAAGCCGAGTGCGACTATCACACGAGTGTGGAAAATCACTTTCACACAAGTGATGTAATAGTATATTACATCACACAAGTGATGTACAATATTTTTCCTACGACCACAAAATAATTTCATCAAAAAATGTAAAACCAGATTATTATAATTAAAATGTATTTAAAAAAATAATCAACAATAATCGTAATTATTCAATTTTTATAATTTATATACAAATAAAAAAAAATTAAAAAACAAAAAAAAAATTCTGAGGATTTGAACGCGGTCGCTGGACGGTCTCAATTTGCAAAGTTGACGGTCTAACCAACTGAGCTAACATACCTTACGGTAATTGGTTGATCTAATATCGCTTATGTGTTTAACCAGAATAAAAAGCAAATATATAAGTATTTTAAAATTATTTTAATAATAATTGTTAAAGATAAATATCTAGGATCTAATTTACAACAATTTCAATAATTTATCAATCATATCGATTTTAGTATTAATATGAACATTACATAGATAAAAACAATAAATAAAAAAAATAAATAAAAAAAAACAAAAAAAAAATTCTGCCCCGACAGGATTTGAACCATAGATTGAACGCGGTCGAAAAATGGCAAAATTGATAAGTTCGACGTCCTAACCAGCTGAGCTAACAGCCCTTGTGTCAATTGAATGATCTAATCGGTTATGTATTTAACCAAAATAAAGAGCAAACATTATTTTAAAATTATTTTAATAATAATTGTTAAAGATAAATATCTAGGATCTAATTTACAACAATTTCAATAATTTACCAATCATATCGATTTTAGTATTAATATGGATATTACATAGATCAAAATAGAAATTAGCTTACAAAATAATATCAAAAAAATGTAAAACCAAGGTTATTATTACTATATTAATTAAAATGTATTTAAAAAAATAATCAACAATAATCGTATTTATTCAATTTTCATATTTTCTAAACAAAAAAAAACTAATAAAAAATAAAAAAAAAACAAAAAAAAAATTCGGCTCCGCCAGGATTTGAACCATAGATTGAACGCGGTCAAAAAATGGCAAAGTTGATAAGTTCGACGTCTAAACCAACTGAGCTAATGGGCCTTACGTCAATTGAATGATCTAATCGGTTATGTATTTACCCAAATTAAAGAGCAAACATAATCTTAGTTATTTTAAAATTATTTTAATAATAATTGTTAAAGATAAATATCTAGGATCTAATTTAAAACAATTTCAATAATTTAACAATCATATCGATTTTAGTATTAATATGGACATTACATAGATCAAAATAGAAATTAGGCGTTTGACATTTTTTGACAACTACTGCGGAAAGTAACATATTCTCACTTGGGTGGAAAGTAAATTCTTAGTCATACGCGTGTGATATAGGACACTTTCCATAGGACTATATAGTGTGATATGTGTCACTTTCCTAAGTGGTCGTAGGAAAAATATTTTTCCTACGATAACAATAGTACATTACATTACGAGTGTGGAAAGTGACATTTTTCACACGAGTGGGAAATATAGTCGCACGAGGCGCAAGCCGAGTGCGACTATCACACGAGTGTGGAAAATCACTTTTCACACAAGTGATGTACAATATTTTTCCTACGACCACAAAATAATGTCATCAAAAAAATGTAAAACCAAGGTTATTATTACTATAATAATTAAAATGTATTTAAAAAAATAATCAACAATAATCGTATTTATTCAATTTTCATATTTTCTAAACAAAAAAAACTAAAAAAAAATAAAAAAAAAATAAAAAAAAATAAAAAAAAACAAAAAAAAAATTCTGCCCCGACAGGATTTGAACCATAGATTGAACGCGGTCGAAAAATGGCAAAATTGATAAGTTCGACGTCCTAACCAGCTGAGCTAACAGCCCTTGTGTCAATTGAATGATCTAATCGGTTATGTATTTAACCAAAATAAAGAGCAAACATTATTTTAAAATTATTTTAATAATAATTGTTAAAGATAAATATCTAGGATCTAATTTACAACAATTTTAATAATTTAACAATCATATCGATTTTAGTATTAATATGGATATTACATAGATCAAAATAGAAATTAGCTTACAAAATAATATCAAAAAAATGTAAAACCAAGGTTATTATTACTATATTAATTAAAATGTATTTAAAAAAATAATCAACAATAATCGTATTTATTCCATTTTCATATTTTCTAAACAAAAAAAACTAATAAAAAATAAAAAAAAAAACAAAAAAAAAATTCGGCTCCGCCAGGATTTGAACCATAGATTGAACGCTGTCAAAAAATGGCAAGGTTGATAAGTTCGACGTCTAAACCAACTGAGCTAATGGGCCATACGTCAATTGAATGATCTAATCGGTTATGTATTTACCCAAATTAAAGAGCAAACATAATCTTAGTTATTTTAAAATTATTTTAATAATAATTGTTAAAGATAAATATCTAGGATCTAATTTAAAACAATTTCAATAATTTAACAATCATATCGATTTTAGTATTAATATGGACATTACATATGTAACGTTCAAAAACGACGTTAATTAGTTCCCACCTCTATTCAGAAATTCGTTTAATTTTTAAAGGTCTAATGTTATCAATTTTGTCTGTCTTTTGTGTTGCATACATGTAGGGTCCATAAATGGAATAAATTATTAATTTCTTAAACAAACCTTGGTAAAATTTGAATATACACAAAACTTTTATATTTTAACAAAAATGTATTTTTACACTTTTAGACACCAAGAATAACATATACTTATCGAAATTTGTTGGCGGAAACCTAAAGAAATCCTATTTTTTTTAAATTTTAATAATGTATTTTAGGCTATTTTATTAATTCAATAAATTTATTTTAGTTGTCATTTGACATTGAAGGATGCAATATAAGAAGCACATGGTTGCCAAGTTGTGTATTATTTCTTATATAAAAGGACTATGTTTTGGATATATTCAAAATTAAATATAAATTAGAATTTCAATAAAATTATCAATACCTAAGCCTTGCCGACATCCGAACGGCGGATATTACTATTGAAATTTTACAATTTTACTAAAAGTTTAAACACTTTGAAACATTATACACATATCAATTCTGGGTAAATACCTATTGGGAAAACGGTATTTCCTAAAAGTTCAATTTGTTTTTACAAAAATTAAATTTTTGGCTTTAGGAAGGAGAGTACTTTTTAAATATACCACCGGTAACCCCATAAATGAATTAATTTTTTTAATTTACATATTAATTACTTAAAAGGATTATTTATGTTAACTTGGATCATATGAATTATATCTGTCATTACAAATCGCAGTGTTACTAAGTACTAAGTGGCCAATTAAAATCAACGAAAAATAAATATAAAAACTACCTTATTCTTAACATAACATTTCCAAACACTTTTATTAATTTATTTCCAGTCATATCCGATGATTTATTTATTCATTTTGATTGAATTGTTTGTAATAAACGATAATTAAATATTAATTACATCATCTATAAAGTAATAAACAATGTACTTTTCGAAAACTTTTAAACATAATTACTTTGTGTTATCCAAAAGTTTTTAAACTTTTTGAAAAAAGGGAATTTATTTGATTGAATAAAATTTAAAGCCAAATTTAAAGAATACTCTATCAACTAAAGAGGATAACTGAATTATTTCAATTTCTGCTATGTGAACCGTGACGTTACTCGGTCGATACTTTTTACGGCGTTCAACATTTTTTTCTTTATTTTTAAAATAAAAATATTTCAAATATTCAAAAAATCATTTTGAACCAGAGAAAGATAATTAAACACTTCGCTCTTCTCACCCACCTCCTAATCACTACAGAAGTAAGCGAGCGCTCCCTGCTGACGTTGCGCTTCGCTCGCTCTCTTCTGTAGAGGTTAGGAGATGGATTGGACGAACGTACCTTGCTATTATGATGTAGGTGTAAAAATTCGCGCGAATTTCGAAACGTCGGCCAGGCGCGCTCGCTTCGCTCTCTTCTGTAGAGGTTAGGAGATGGATGGGACGAACGTACTTTGCTATTATGATGTAGGTGTAAAAAAAGCGCGCCCGGCCGACGTTTCGAAATTCGCGCGAATTTCGAAACGTCGGCCGGGCGCGCTCGCTTCGCTCGCTCTCTTCTGTAGAGGTTAGGAGGTATAAGAGACAAACGTACCTTGCTATTATGATGTAGGTGTAAAAAAAGCGCGCCCGGCCGACGTTTCGAAATTCGCGCGAATTTCGAAACGTCGGCCGGGCGCGCTCGCTTCGCTCGCTCTCTTCTGTAGAGGTTAGGAGATGGATTGGACGAACGTACCTTGCTATTATGATGTAGGTGTAAAAATTCGCGCGAATTTCGAAACGTCGGCCAGGCGCGCTCGCTTCGCTCTCTTCTGTAGAGGTTAGGAGATGGATGGGACGAACGTACTTTGCTATTATGATGTAGGTGTAAAAAAAGCGCGCCCGGCCGACGTTTCGAAATTCGCGCGAATTTCGAAACGTCGGCCGGGCGCGCTCGCTTCGCTCGCTCTCTTCTGTAGAGGTTAGGAGGTATAAGAGACAAACGTACCTTGCTATTATGATGTAGGTGTAAAAAAAGCGCGCCCGGCCGACGTTTCGAAATTCGCGCGAATTTCGAAACGTCGGCCGGGCGCGCTCGCTTCGCTCGCTCTCTTCTGTAGAGGTTAGGAGATGGATGGGACGAACGTACCTTGCTATTATGATGTAGGTGTAGAATTTCGCACGAATTTCGAAACGTCGGCCAGGCGCGCTCGCTTCGCTCGCTCTCTTCTGTAAAGGTTAGGAGATAGATGGGACGAACGTACCTTGCTATTATGATGTAGGTGTAAAAAAAGAGCGCCCGGCCGACGTTTCGAAATTCTCTAGTTGAATGCAAATTGCTTCTAATGTAACATTATGAACCCACAAATTTACAAATCCCAAAATTTTAAAAATTTGTAATTTTGATTTCCAAAAAAAACTACCCTTTCTCAAACTGCTTCTGTATCCACATGGCCGCCGTTTTTTTTTGTTAATTCGAACACTATTTTGGCATCGCCAATAATAATGATCAGCCCTAAAATAAAATATATATATTTTAAATTGAAAATAAAATAGTAACAACCGATACTGTTACAGTTTAAATAATCGGTAAATTACTAAGTCAGTTTATCAAAATCTTATACACAAACATATTATAAAAAAATGTTACAACAAAAAATACAACTTACGATCTTGCATCTATAGAAAGTTTTAACGGCTGTTTGCATCGTGGACACAAAAAAGTGCCTTCTTTTGGTATTAACTTCCACTTTTGTAAAAATTCTATCATTGTTACTTTATTTTCACAAATATTAAATAATTTTACCAAATTTAACATTTTTAAAGATATAATTTGGAGTTTATTAAAAAGAGCACAAAATTTAAATGTCAAAGTAATTATTAGGTATTAGGTTTTACTCGGGTCAACTCTGAATAAAAACCGGCAACACTGTAATTTAAAGAAAAAATCGATTTTCATTCAGAAAATCTAAAGTATGTCATAATACAAATTAACAAATTAAAACATGATATTAACTGCGTTAGTTCATCAGCTGATTTTAGTTTACAGTTAAAATGGCTTTTTAATGATTATTTCTGTATTTTTTTAATAATTTTACAGTAGATACATCAAAACAAAAATATCGATTTATAGAATATATCGATTATAAACAATAGAATTCTGTCATCGTGTCATCGGATTATTAGTGGTTTATGACTTTTCACTCAAAAAAATGGTGTAAAAATTCAAAATAAAAAACGAAAAAAATAAGGTGCAATAGTAGTTCCGCTAAAAAAAAAGTATGGTACCGAATTATAAACAGTCTATACAACATTTTCTCAAATTTTTGTAAAAATCGGTGAGTTTTGTATATACTCAAATTTTTCCCAAACCTTAAAGGTTTATTTAACTTTTACAGGTTTAGGTATTTACTACAATATTGCTTAATAATCGAAAATGCGCTCCAAACATAATTTTAATATTTTGTCGTTCGTAATTTGGATATATCAAATTTGAATTTTGAGTCCGTTACTCCCACCACCCGTCATGTCCTGCCGATGGGCCACATACTTTCCTGATTTTTGAACTTGAGCTTGGTACCTCGTGTTTGTTAGTGTGCAGATTGCTAAAAATAATTTTATGGTTTTGTATGCCATCCATCTTGGGATTTATTATTTTAGCATATATTTGTTACAGAGAATTTTCTTAGTTGCATTTGTAGATTTATTGGTTTCGAAAATCTCTAGTAATTTCTTCATTGAAGGATTTGTGCCGCTAATCGCGTTGTTTCTATTATCAAGCTGTAAAATCAGGTATGTACATCGTAGTTGTTTATTTTTATTGGGCATTTTTTTACAATAAAGTAATATTCTATTTTTAAGTCATTTTGAGGGTTTTAATAGTAAATTAAAAATTATTAATTTAACGTATATCGTTAAAAGTACTTTGGCCTAATATTTTATTATTTCTTCCTTTTAGAGAGGATAATAAGGCCTTAAACCACTATATAATTTATTGGAGAGCACACCAGTTCTAGTTGGGTGTGTGTGTTTTAAATTATTAACTATTACCGAAGGAACCCCTTGGCCAGGGTAAGAATTTATATTATTTAATTGTTATTTCTTGATTATCAAAAATCGCTTATGGTGGGCCGATCCCATCTCTATAGGCATTTGTATATTGTTTCGTCGTGGAAGTCTTTCGGTCACTATTCTCAATGTTTTTGATTATTTTTTTGTTAAAATATTTTGAGGTCGATTTAAAAATAAATTAAATCAGCTGTTTCTATAGTTTATGTTGGAAATTTGCCGTTATGATTTAAAATATTGCAATTTGCAGTATTTACTTTAAAGTCAGTTATATGAAATAAGTTATTGTTTTATATTACCGGTAATATTTTATTGGTTGTTAATTTTTCTTTTTTACTTTTAATTTTATTTGGAGAAACAAAAAAAAAACTACTTACATTTAAAAATACATTTAATAAGTATTGATTTCTGAAATTCATAGAATTAATATTTTTGATTTTTGTGTGTTTTATCTAAAAAAATATCAGGGTAGTAACTGTAAATTTTTCTACTAGGGTTTTTATTATCCCCTTCCTCGAGTCGTCGATTTTCTTTTGGATTGGGTGATTAATTTGACTCAACGAATTCTCCTGGAAACTAGATTTTCCTTTCTTGGATTTTTTTTGGATTGTGATTTTGTTGCTGTAAACGTTAACCAAGGAACTCAAATAAGAAGAAGCTGTCTATTCCTGAGTGGAAGGAATCACGCAAGTTTTTCTTTTTTTTTTGTTATTGCTATTAGCATTATGTCTCATTTTATTTAATTATTAGCTTATTACATTAGTTAAAAACTAACGATTATTTTCAATCTTGTTTGTGACTAAATTCGTCACTAGCTTATTAAGCTTAACTTATAGTTTACTCTTTATAAAGTTTTACTTAAATATTGGTTCACAAGTATTACTCAGTTTATATTAAACATTGTTTGCGTCGCTTACCTGGCTTACAGTTAGGCTGGTAATTTGTAAACTGCGACTAAGGTCTCGTGATATTAATAACTTTTTTTTAATTGTTCTTACTCACGCATGCGCCTGAGCTCAAGCGGTGTGTGCCATAACCTCTCATTCGTATGAAAAGTTGCTACATTACTTAGCGGCCTTAGCAACCAGTGTAATATAATTTTAAGTAGGTACATAACTAATTATATATCAAGTGTAAAATGTCTGAGGACATATGATTTTTATTTTCTGTCTCAATCTCTAATGTTGTAAATATTTGAATACGGATTTTTAATGTTGATTTATTGAAATTGCTTCTATTATTAAAACCATTTGAATTGGACTTACGAGTTTATTTTACTGCGAGTACATTGAGACTTTTGCGATATACTCTTTGGTAAATTGGGGGTATATCAAGAATATTTGGGGTTAACTTGTTTTCAATTTATCTGGCGCCCCATTAACATCAGTATATTTTTTGTGGACCGCACGACCGTCTCCACTAGAGTTTTAGCCGCGAGTCATCCCAGACTGTCATCGTATTGATGTACGTCTCGCTTGTAATTTTCGTTACACATAGATCAAAATAGAAATTAGGCGTTTGACATTTTTTGACAACTACTGCGGAAAGTAACATATTCTCACTTGGGTGGAAAGTAAATTCTTAGTCATACGCGTGTGATATAGGACACTTTCCATAGGACTATATAGTGTGATATGTGTCACTTTCCTAAGTGGTCGTAGGAAAAATAATTTTTATCAAAACAATGTAAAACTAGAAAATCTGGCTGTAAAGGTTCCATCAAGATGTGGCTGGATTTAGATTTGTTTTCTATATGCCTTTTTGAATAATTTTTAAAGTGTTTTACAGATAGTGAGAATTAAAAATATTCTGATTCCATTTACAAACATTTTAATAGAGTGATAAAGATAAAAAATAACATTAGGTACTAAAAATATTAGAATACATAAATGTTTGCCATTAGTTTGTTTTTTTTAACAAATACGTTGAACAACCGTGAACAAAAACTTCTCTATACTCTTAATTTTTTCTGAACAGTATAAAATAGTACAAAATGAATAGCGAAAAGAATAATTGTAAGGGTTATATATCGCGTTTTCCAATTTTCATATTTTTTCAAAATAAAAAAAAAATAATTCAACGGGAATTGAACCAGCTTCACGAAATGCCAAGTTGAAAAAGTTAAATTCTATACGATCTGCGCTATTATACGGTTATGTAATTTGACTTATATAATTAAATATGTATATGAACCAGGAAAAAACAAACAAAAAATAATGTAGGTAGTAATTTGTTAAAAAGAAATATCTAAAATCTATATTTAAAAATAATGTTAATAATTTAATCATCAAATAGATTTTACTATTATTAAAATGGACATTACATGAATCAAAATAGAAATTAGACGTCTGACATATTTGATAGCTTATGCGGAAAGTAGATTTATCACACACACGGGTGGAAAGTAGATTTATCCACACGCGTGTGATATAGGGCACATCCTATAAGACTAAACAGTGCGATAGGTGTCACTTTTCTAAGTGGTCATAGGAAAATATGTTTTTATACCAAACAACTTACGTTTTCTTTATTTATTGATAGTTATAGATAATATATATTTGAAATTAGAAAGAGTGGTGTTCCTCTTAGTGTAATCGGATTCTATCAGTAAATTTTAATCGACACTACTGTTTTTATTATACCTAGGTATGGTATAGTACATGCATTATTCAGAATTGTTAAAATAAAGAACAAACCCCTAATAATTATTTTTTTATTTCACTCTTCTTACAGTACAGAGATTGGATTAAGAGGAAAATAAAAGTGTAGTTATTGGTACACGTCACGAGGTAC